>CM038233.1:32927028-33345723 GCA_021442155.1 Cymbidium sinense | reverse complement strand
ATTATTAATTTTTGGTTAGTTTTTTATTGTGTTAGTTGGTTAGTTGTGGTTATTAGCTTAGTTATTTAATTATTATTAGTTTAGTTAGTTATTATTAGTTTTATTTATTAGTTAGTTATTAGTTATTATTAGTCAGGTTAATAGTTTATTATTAGTTATTATTTTAGTTTTTTTAATTATTTATTAGTTACGATTAGTTTTATTATTTGTTATTATTATTATTTATTTATTACTTTAGTTTAGTTGTTATTATTATTAGCTAGTTATTATCAGTTTTATTAGTTAGTTAATAATTTTTTTAGTTATTAGTTTTATTATTATTTATTAATATTTTTAGTTAGTTATTAGTTTTTATTAGTTATTATTAGTTAGTTATTAGTTATTTAGTTATTAGTTAGTTATTATAGTTATTATTATTAGGTTTTTTATTAGTTATTAGTTATTAGTTTTTATTTTATTAGTTATTAGTTTATTAGTTTTTTTAGTTATTATTAGTTATTAGTTTAGTTAGTTATTATTATTAGTTATTAGTTTTAGTTATTAGTTATTATTAGTTATTAGTTTAGTTTTAGTAGTTATTTATTATTAGTTTTATTATTAGGTTTAGTTATTATTTTTGTTATTAGTTAGATATTATTATTTTATTAATTAGTTTTATTATTATTAATTATTTAGTTAGTTTTTTTTAGTTTTTGTTATTTAGTTATTAGGTTTTAGTTAGTTATTAGTTAGTTTTATTTAGTTGTTTTTATTAGTTTAGTTTATTAGCTTTTTTATTAGTTTCATTAGTTTTTTATTTAGTTATTTATTATTATTTATTTGTTTTATTAATTAGTTCGTTAATTATTTAGTTTTAGTAGTTATTATTATTTAGTTATTATTTTAGTTTTTTAGTTTAGTTATTAGTTATTATTCTTAGTTAGTTAGTTATTATTAGTTGTTAGTTATTAATTAGTCAGTTTAGTTCTTTTTAGTTTTATTAGTTATTATTAGATTTTTTTTAGTTATTTATTATTAGTTTTGTTAGTTATTAGTTAGCTATTTATTATTTAGTTAGTTATTAGTTTATTATTAGTTTTATTATTATTAGTTATTAGTTTATTTATTATTAGTTAGTTATTAGTTTAGTAGTTATTATTATTATTATTATTAGTTATTAGTTTATTAGTTAGTTTATTAGTTTTATTATTAGTTATTAGTTAGTTATTAGTTTAGTTATTATTAGTTTATTAGTTTTAGTTAGTTATTAGTTTATTAGTTTTTAGTTATTATTAGTTTTTTTAGTTATTACTTTTATTAATTAGTTATTTTTAATTATTATTAGTTTTATTAGTCATTAGTTTAGTTTTAGTTTAGTTAGTTATTATTAGTTTATTATTATTAGTTATTAGTTAGCTTATTTTAGTTATTAGTTTTTTAGTAATTATTAGTTAGTTTAGTTAGTTAGTTAGTATTAGTTAATTAGTTTTATTTGTTAGTTTTATTGGTTATTAGTTTAGTTATTATTATTATTATTAGCTAGTTATTATTAGTTTAGTTTTTAGTTTTATTAGTTTTAGTTATTATTAGTTAGTTAGTTTTTAGTTTAGTTATTATTAGTTTTAGTTATTATTAGTTATTTAGTTAGTTTAGTTATTAAGTTTTTTATTAGCTAGTTAGTTATTAGTTTAGTTTTATTATTATTATTTACTTATTATTAGCTTTTAGTTTTTAGTTTATTATAGTTATTATTATTAATTATTAGTTATTAGTTATTAGTTTTATTATTAGTTTATTAATTATTAGTTATTAGTTATTAGTTATTAGTTATTAGTTAGTTAGTTATTATTATTAGTTATTTAGTTATTATTAGTTTATTTGTTAATTTTATTATTAGTTTTGTTAGTTATTAGTTATTAAGTTTTATTATTAGTTAGTTATTATTATTAATTAGTTATTATTATTATTATTATTATTATTATTATTAGTTTAGTTAGTTATTAGTTATTAGTTTATTAGTTAGTTTTATTAGTTAGTTATAGTTATTAGTTAGTTTATTAGTTTAGTTATTATTAGTTAGTTATATTTTAGTTTAGTTATTAGTTTATTAGTTTATTAATTTTTAGTTATTAGTTAGTTTATTAGTTATTAGTTTATTAGTTTTATTAGTTTATTAGTTTAGTTTTAGTTATTAGCTATTTAGTTTAGTTATTATTAGTTATTAGTTAGTTTTATTATTATTATTATTATTATTATTATTATTATTATTATTATTAGTTTATTTTATTTAGTTTTATTATTTTTAGTTTAGTTATTTTATTTGTTTATTAGTTATTATTTATTAGTTTAGTTATTTATTATTAGTTTTATTTGGTTATTATTTAGTTATTAGTTATTAGTTATTAGTTTATTAGTTTAGTTATTAGTTACTAGGTTATTAATTTATTAGTTTAGTTAGTTTAGTTATTAGTTAGTTATTAGTTAGTTTAGTTATTATTAGTTAGTTTTAGTTTTTTTAGTTTAGTTATTAGTTTATTAGATTATAGTTCTTAGTTACTTAGTTATTAGTTATCTATTTGGTTTTTTTTAGTTATTAGTTATTATTTATGAGTTTATTACTTTAGTTTTTTAGTTATTATTATTAGTTATTAGTTAGTTAGTTAGTTTTATTACTTTGGTTATTAGTTATTAGTTTATTACTTATTTATTTATTTATTAGTTTAGTTAATTTTTTTATTAGTTATTAGTTATTAGTTTATTAGTTTATTAGTTTATTAGGTTTAGTTTTTATTAGTTTTTAGTTAGTTATTTAGTTATTATTATTAGTTAGTTAGTTATTATTAGTTTATTAGTTTTATTAGTTTTTTATTATTTAGTTAGTTAGTTTTATTAGTTATTATTAGTTATTAGTTTAGTTATTATTATTATTAGTTAGTTATTTAGTTTATTAGTTATTATTAAATTTATTTATTAGTTATTAGTTAGTATTAGTTTTATTATTATTATTAGTTAGTTATTATTTTATTAGTTTAATTTAGTTATTTTTATTAGTTTTTAGTTTTTATTTTTTAGTTCTTTGGTTTAGTTATTATTTAGTTATTAGTTTTGTTATTAGGTTTAGTTATTAGTTAGTTAGTTTTTAGTTTAGTTTTTAGTTAGTTATTAGTTTAGTTGTTATTATTAGTTACTTATTATAATTAGTTTATTAGTTAATTATTAGTTTATTTAATTTTAGTTAGTTATTTAGTTTAGTTTTTAGTTAGTTATTAGTTATTAGTTTAGTTATTAGTTATTTGTTATTATTAGTAATTAGTTTATTAGTTTAGTTTATTAGTTTTAGTTTTTTATTAGTTATTAGTTTAATTTATTATTAGTTATTAATTTTAGTTAGTTATTATTAGTTTGTTATTAATTATTAGTTATTATTAGTTATTAGTTTTGTTATTATTAGATTTTATTTAGTTTAGTTTTTATTATTAGTTATTAGTTGGTTATTTATTTTATTAGTTTATTAGTTTAGTTATTTAGTTTTAGTTATTATTAGTTATTTATTTAGTTAGTTTGTTTAGTTAATTTTTATTGGTTATTAATTTTATTAGTTAGTTATTAGTTTTTAGTTTAGTTATTTATTTAGTTTTTAGTTTAGTTATTATTAATTATTATTTTAGTTATTTGGTTATTTAGTTTTATTAGTTATTATTAGTTTATTAGTTTATTAGTTTTTTTATTAGTTATTAATTAGGTTTAGTTAGCTTCTTAATTATTAGTTTATTATTTTTAGTTTTTCTTTATTAGTTTAGTTATTTATTTGTTATTAGTTTTTAGTTTTATGTTATTAGTTAGTTAGTTAGTTAGTTAGTTTATTTTATTATTAGTTATTAGTTATTAGTTATTAATTATTATTAGTTTAGTTTTATTAATTTTAGTTAGTTATTATTATTAGGTTTTTTTATTATTAGTTTTATTATTAGTTATTAGTTTTATTAGTTTATTAGTTATTAGTTTTTTGTTTTTATTAGGTTAGTTAGTTAGTTATTATTATTAGTTTTTAGTTAGTTATTAGTTAGTTTTTAGTTTACTTTTTAGTTAGCTTTATTAGTTTTATTAGTTTTTATTAGCTATTAGTTTAGTTACTAGTTTATTAGTTTTAGGTTTAGTTAGTTATTTTTAGTTTATTAGGTTTATTATTAGTTAGTTTTAGCTATTAGTTTATTAGTTTAGTTATTAGTTTATTAAAATTATTTAGTTTAGTTTTTTTGTTATTAATTTCATATTATTTTTAGGTTAATTTATTAGTTTTAGTTTATTAGCTAGTTATTAGTTAGTTAGCTAACTATTTTGTTTAATTAGTTAGTTAGTTATTAGTTTATTAGTTATTAATAGTTAGTTTTTATATTAGTTATTAATTTTATTAGTTATCATTAGTTTTTAGTTTTTAGTTTATTATTGGTTTAGTTATTAGTTATTAGGTTTTAGTTTATTATTAGTTTTTATTTAGTTAGTTATTATTTAGTTTAGTTTTTTAGTTTTTAGTTTAGTTATTTAATTTATTGGTTAGTTTTTTTTAGTTTTTTTTAGGTAGTTTATTATTAGTTAGTTATTTAGTTATTATTAGTTTAGTTAGTTATTTAGTTAGTTATTTTATTAGTTTTAATAGGTTTTATTAGTTTAGTTTTACTTGTTAGTTTTTAGTTAGTTTATTTATTATTTTAGTTTATTAGTTTTTTAGCTAGGTTATATTATTAGTGTAGTTATTATTTTTTATTTTAGTTATTAGTTATTAGTTTATTAGTTTTTATTTTATTAATTATTAGTTAGTTATTTAGTTATTTAGTTTATTACTAGTTATTAGTTTAGTTATTAGTTAGTTTATTAGTTAGATATTAGTTTAGTTTTATTATCGAGTTATTATCTATTATTAGTTTAGTTATTAATTTAGTTATTATTAGTTTTATTAGTTTAGTTTAGTTTTTTTAGTTAGTTATTTAGTTTTAGTTATTATTAGTTATTAGTTAGTTTATTTAGTTATTAGTTATTAGTTTAGTTATTTAGTTTAGTTAGTTTAGTTATTATTATTAGTTTTTATTTTTTTTAGTTTTATTAGTTATTTAGTTAGTTATCACTTTATTATTATTAGTTTAGTTTTTTATTATTAATTAATTAGGTTATTATTATTAGTTAGTTAGTTTTTAGTTTAGTTTTTTATTAGTTTTATTTTAGTTTATTAATTATTATTATTAGTTCGTTAGTTTATTTGTTTATTATTAGTTAGTTATTAATTTTATTAGTTTATTAGTTTAGTTATTATTAGTTATTTAGTTTAGTTATTAGTTATTTTAGTTTTATTATTTAGTTTAGTTTTAGTTATTTTATTAGTTTATTTATTAGTTATTAGTTTAGTTATTAGTTATTAGTTATTAGTTTTATTAGTTATTATTAGTTATTAGTTTTTATTAGTTTATTAGTTTAGTTATTTAGTTATTAGTTTAGTTAGTTTAGTTAGTTTTATTAGTTATTAGTTATTATTATTAATTAGTTTATTAGTTATTATTAGTTTAGTTTTAGTTTTATTATTAGTTATTAGTTATTAGTTTATTAGTTTAATTATTTAGTTTTAATTTATTATTATTAATTAGTTATTAGTTATTAGTTAGTTTATTATTAATAATTATTAGTTTTTAGTTTATTAGTTTTATTAGTTATTAGTTAGTTAGTATTTTTAGCTATTATTAGTTTATTTATTAGTTATTAGTTTAGTTATTATTAGTTATTAGGTTTTATTAGTTATTAGGTTATTAGTTATAGTTATTATTAGTTATTATTTTAGTTTAGTTATTAGTTTTAGTTTAGTTATTTAATTTATTATTTATTATTTATTATTAGTTAGTTATTTATTATTTGTTTATTAGTTTAGTTATTATTATTATTATTAGTTATTTAGTTTTAGGTTTTAACTTTTATTATTATTTTATTAGGTTTTATTAGTTATTAGTTTATTAGTTTTATTATTTATTTATTATTATTAGTTTTTGGTTAAGGTTTTTTATTATTTATTTATTTATTATTAGTTATTATTAGTTATTAGTTAGTTATTAGTTATTAGTTTAGTTATTTATTTAGTTTAGTTTTAGTTTATTAGTTATTTTATTATTTAAATTTTTATTAGTTTATTAATTATTAGTTTAGTTATTTTAGTTATTAGTTATTAGTTTATTTGTTTAATTATTAGTTATTAGTTTAGTTTAGTTAGTTTTATTATTTTATTATTTTTATTAGTTTTATTATTAGTTATTAGTTATTAGTTTAGTTATTATTATTAATTATTAGTTTAGTTAGTTAGTTTATTTATTAGTTATTATTAGTTTAGTTATTAGTTATTATTTTTAGTTATTACTTTTACTTATTAGTTTTTATTAGTTATTAGTTTTTATTAGTTATTAGTTAGTTAATTATTAGTTTTAGTTTATTAGTTTAGTTTTTTAGTTTTTTTATTAGTTTTATTATTTATTAGTTATTTGTTTAGTAATTTTATTAGTTTATTAGTTATTTAGTTATTAATTATTAGTTTTAGTTATTAGTTATTAGTTATTTAGTTTATTAGTTATTTAGTTTTGTGGGTTATTTATTGGTTAATTTAGTTATTTTTTTGGTTTAGTTATTATTGTAGTTATTATTATTTTGGTTATTAATTATTTATTGGTTATTAGGTTTGTTTTAATTTAGTTATTAATTATTTAGTTATTATTATTATTATTATTATTATTAATTATTTTGTTATTAGTTAATTATTACTTATTAGTTTTATTATTCTTTTGGTTTTATTAGTTCTTTTTGGTTATTAGATTATTTAGTTGGTTTAGTTTAGTTTATTGGTTAATTGGTTTTGATTGGTTTTATTAGTTTTATTAGTTATTACTTTGGTTTTACTTTTAGTTATTATTTTAGTTATTATTGGTTATTGGTTAGTTATTATTAGTTATTTTTGGTTATTAGTTTTTATTGGTTATTGGTTTAGTTAATTATTTTATTAGTTTAGTTTTATTTGGTTTTTTAGTTTATAGGTTTTATTTATTACTTAGTTATAAGTTATTAGTTAGTTATTATCAATTTTTAGTTTATTAATAGTTATTAGTTATTAGTTGTAGTAGTTTTTTTTTTTACTATTAGTTTTAGTTATTTTTATTATTTATTAGATTTTTAGTTTAGTGATTATTAGTTAGTTATTGAGTTTTATTATTATTTTTATTATTTTTATTATTATTAGTTATTAGTTATTAGTTATTATTATTATTATTAGTTATTAGTTATTAGGTTTTGTTAGTTATTTATTAGTTTTATTAGTTTTATTACATTTTTGTAGTTTTTATTAGTTTTGTTAATTTATTATTAGCTTAGTTATTATTAGTTTAGTAGCTTATTAGTTTAGTTAGTTATAAGTTAGGTTTATTAGTTATTAGTTATTAGTATAGTTTTTATTTTAGTTATTTATTATTAGTTATTTAGTTTATTAATTTATTTTAGTTAGATTTATTTATTTATAGTTAGTTATTAGTTATTATTAGTTTATTAGTTATTAGTTTTGGTTTTATTTTTTTAGTTATTATTTATTTATTATTTGTTAATTTTATTAGTTTTTTATTAGTTATTAGTTTATTAGTGTTTTAATTTTAGTTATTACTTAGTTTTAGTTTAGTTATTATTTAGTTTATAGTTTTAGTTTAGTTATTTAATATTGGTTAGTTTAGTTTTTTTATTAATTATTAGTTAGTTTAGTTTTTTTTATTTTAGTTATTAATTATTAATTATTAGTTTATTAGTTTAGTTTAGTATATTAGTTTTATTAGTTAGTTTATTAGTTTAGTTTTATTAGTTAGTTAGTTTTTAGTTTAATTAGTTATTAGTTTAGTTATTTATTTAGTTATTAGTTATTAGTTTATTATTAGTTTAGTTATTTAGTTATTATAGTTTTATTAGTTATTTATTAGTTAGTTTAGTTATTAATTATTAGTTTATTAGTTTATTATTAGTTTTATTATTTATTTATTATTATTATTAATTTGTTGTTATTATTAGTTTTTAGTTAGTTATTAATTATTAGTTCTTTTAATTTAGATAGTTATTTAGTTTTTTTGGTAGTTATTAGTTTTTATTAGTTTTTAGTTAGTTAGTTTATTAGTTTTATTATTAGTTATTAGTTTAGTTATTAGTTATTATTATTAGTTTTTAGTTTAGTTTTATTTATATATTATTAATTATTAGTTTTTTATTAGTTAGTTGGTTATTTATTATTATTAGTTATTAGTTTAGTTATTTAGGTTTATTTAGTAGTTATTAGTTATTAGTTTAGTTATTTTAGTTTTATTATTTAGTTTTGAGCTTTTAGTTTAGTTCTTAGTTTTACTATTAGTTATTAGTTTATTTTTAGTTTTAGTTAGTAGTTATTATTAGTTATTATTATTATTTTTAGAATAGGTTTAGGTTTTAGTTTTTTTATTAGTTTTAGTTTATTAGTTAGTTTTATTAGTTAGTTATTTATTTATTTAGTTTTTAGTATTATTAGTTAGTTTATTATTATTACTATTATTAGTTATTTTAGTCAATCACGATATTATTAGTTAGTTTAGGGGCTATTTATATTTAGTTAGTCATTAATAGTTTTTGCTATTTATTAATTATTGGGGTCTATAGTTTATTAAGTACTAGTTTATTTAGTTCTTAGTTATTAGTTATGCTTATTACATTGCTATTAGTTTAGTTATTATCTTTAGTTAGTTATTTTATAAATATTAGTTATTTGCTAGTTAGTTTATTTTAGTAGTTTATTAGTTATTAGTTATTATTATTTATTATTTATAGCTTATTATTAGTTATTTTTATTAGTTAGTTATTATTTATTATTATTATTATTTTATTACTTTAGTTTTAATTATTATTATTTAGTTATTAGTTTAATAGTTATTATTATTAGTTAATATAAATTTATTAGTTAGTTATTGGTATTAGTTTTATTTAGTTTATTAGTTTATTATTATATTTCTAGTTATATTAATAGTTATTATTTTAGTTTTTATTAGTTTTATTAGTTTATTTACATAGTTATTATTATTAGTTTATTAGTTATTTTTTTTTATTTATTAGTTATTTATAATTTATATTATTTTAGTTATATTATTATTATTCTTTAGTTATTTATTTATTCTAGTTAGTTAGTTTTACTTTATTTTTTTAGTTTATTAGTTTTAGTTTAGTTATTTTATTTTTTATTAGTTTAGTTATTATTATTTAGATTATTTTATTAGTTATTATTAGTTTTATTAATATTATCTTATTTGCCTTATTAGTTTAGTTTAGCTCATTATTATTTAGTTAGTTTTAGTTTTATAGTTAATATTTTTAGTTTCGTTATTTTATTTTTACATTAGTTAGTATTTAGTCATTTTATCATTTAGTTAGTTTATTATTATTTAGTTTAGTCATTAATTATTTATATTTTAGCCATTATTTATTAGTTTATTAATATTATTTATTGATTACCATTATTTAGTTATCTTAGCCTTGTCTTTTAGTTTAATAGTTTGTTATTAGTTAGTCATTACTATGTATTTATTTAGTATCTTTAGCTATTATTTATTAGAATTTTATTAGTTAGCCTATAGTTTTTTAGTTATTTATTAGTTAGTTTTATAGTTTATTAGCTTTTAGTTATTAGCTTATTAGTTAGTTTTTAGCATTATTATATTATAGTTATTAGGCTCATTAGTTTATTAATTTAGTTAACTAGTCTAATCTAACTTAGCTCTATTTGGCCATTAGTTGGTCAATAGTTAAGTTTTACTTAGTCTTTATTATTAGTCTTATTTATTATTACTTGTCATTATTTGGCCTAGCTTTACTATCAATTTATTAGTTTATATTTTAGTTATTATTTATATTAATTAGTTTTATATTATTACATTTTTAGTTATTATTATTAGTCAATATTAGTCATTATTAGTTTTGTTTATTATTAGTTTTACTAATTATATTATTATTCTTAAATTATTATTAATTCTAGTTATTATTTTATAATTGAGTTAGTCTCGCTTTATTTTTATTTAGTTTAGTTATTATTAGTCATTTTATTATTTTTTTTTTTATTTTATTATTTATTTTATTTATTTAGTTTAATTAGTTTATTACTTTTAGTTTTATTTTATTATTTTATTATTTTAGTTATTAAGTTTATTTTATTAATCTATTAATATTTTAGTTTTATTAGTTTATTATTATTTATTTATTTTATTTGTTTATTATTAGTTAGTTATTAGTTTATTAGTTTTTATATTAATTTAGTTATTTAGTTATATTTTTAGTTATTAGTTTTTAGTTTACTTAATATTATTATTTATTTTTATATTAGTTTGTTATTTTATTTATTACTTATTTTATTTTATTTATTAGTTCTTTTTTATTAGTTAATTATTTATTTTATTTTAGTTTTTTATTTTTTATTAGCTTTATTTATTTTATATTATATTATATTTTATTTATTATTTATTTTATTAGTTTTTATTATTTATTATTTATTTTATATTTATTATTTAGTTATTATTTATTTTTATTAGTTATTTATTAGTTTTATTATTTTTATTTTATTTATTAGTTAGTTTTTATTTATTTATTAGTTAGTCATTATTTATTTTAGTTAGTATTAGTTTTATATTAATTATTATTATTTAGTTATTAGTTAGTTTTAGTATTTATTATATTATTATATTTAGTTTTTATTATTTTTAATATTATTAGTTAGTTATTATCAAATAGTTTATTAGTTATTATTTAGTTTATTAGTAGTTTTTTTAGTTTTTGCTATTATTGGTTTAGTTTTAGTATTTTTTTATTATATTATTATTATTTTATTATTACTATTATTAGTTATTATTTTTTATTATTATTTTATTATTATTTATTACTTAGTTATTATTATTATTTATTATTAGTTATTAGTTATTAGTTATTAATATAAATTTATTAGTTTATTAGGTTTAGTTTTATTATTTATTGGTTTATTATTATTATAATTATTTTCTTATTTATTATTTTTAGTTATTAGTTTTAGTTAGTTTATTATTATTAGTTTTAGCTCATTTAGTTATAGTATTAGTTTTTATTTTAGCTTTATTAGTTTATTAGTTTATTAGTTTAGTTTATTAGTTTTTAGTTATTTAATTTATTAGTTATTAGGTTTAGTTACTAGTTAATTTTTAGTTTTATTATAAGCTTATTAGGATTTTGTTTATTTGTTAGTTATTTTTTTAGTTTTAGTTAGCTTAGTTAGTTTATTAGTTTTAGTTTATTATTATTTATTATTATTAGTTTAGTTATTAGTTTTATTATTAGTTTATTAGTTTTAGTTTTAGGTTTAGTTATTATTTATTTGTTTTATTAGGTTTAAGTTTAGTAATTATTAGTTATTAGTTAATTATTTATTACTTATTATTTTATTTAGGTTCATTAGTTATTTAGTTAATTTTTTATTAGTTGTTTATTAATTTTATTTATTAGTTCGCTTTAGTTTCTTAGTTTATTAGTTTTATTTTAGTTTATTTTTAATATTATTCTATTAGTTTTTTTTATTATTAATACTTATTAGTTTATTATTTTATTCTATTAGTTATTAGTTATTTATTAGTTATAGTTATTATTCTTTTATTAGTTTTTTATTATTATTAAGATTATTAATTATTAGTTTTTATTATATTATTATTTTAGTTTTTAGTTTATTAGTTTTAATTAGTTTAGTTATTTAATATTAGTTATTTATTTATTTTATTAGTTATTAGTTATTTAGTTTAATTATTATTATTAGTTTTAGTCAGATAGTTTTTAGGTTTTAGTTAATTATTAGTTTAGTTTATTTAGTTAGTTAATTAGTTATTCGCTTAGTTATTCAATTTAATTCTTATTAGTTTAGTTTTATTTAGTTATTAGTTAGTTTATTTAGTTATTATTATTAATTTATTAGTTTATTAGTTTTGTTTTATTAGTTATTAGTTTTAGTTAGTTAGTTTTTAGTTATTATCATTAATTATTATTTGTTATTAGTTTATTATTAGTTATTATTAGTTATTAGTTTTTATTAGTTTTTATTATTAGTTTTTATTATTAGTTTTATTAGTTTATTTTAGTTTTATTAGTTTTAGTTTTTTAGTTTTTATTAGTTTATTATTTTTTTATTATTATTAGTATTATTTATTATTTTATTATTAGCTATTTGTAATTATTATTAATTATTAGTTAGTTTTAATAATTATTAGTTCAGTTTATTAGTTCAGTTATTTAGTTTTTTTATTTAGTTATTTTATTTTTATTAGTTTTTAGTTAGTTTAAGTTATTATTTATTTATTAGTTTAGTTATTATTAGTAATTAGTTTAGTTATTAGTTTATTAGTTTTATTAGTTTTAGGTTTAGTTAATTAGTTAGTTTTAGTTAGTTTAGATAGTTTTTTAGTTACTATTATTATTAGTTAGTTTAGTTATTATTAGTTTTTAGTTATTAGTTTAATTATTAGTTTATTAGTTATTATTTTAGTTATTAGTTTATTAGTTATTATTATTATTATTAGTATTATTATTAATTAGTTTCATTATTAATTATTATTAGTTTTATTTACATATTATTAGTTTAGTTTTATTTTATTATTTTGTTACTAGTTATTAGTTTTAGTTTATTAGTTTAGTTATTATTTGTTATTATTAGTTATTATTAATTATTAATTTTAGCTTATTAGGTTTTATTATTAGTTTATTTAGTTCATTAGTTTTTTTGGTTTTATAGTTTTATTAGTTTAGTTAGTTTTTGTTTATTAGTTATTAGGTTTATTAGTTAGTTATTCTTTATTTTAGTTTTATTAATTTGTTATTAATTATTAATTATTAATTTAGTTTTTTTATTAGTTATTATTATTAGTTTATTAGTTTATTATTAGTTATTATTATTAGTTAGTTTTTAGTTTATTATTAGTTTGTTTTTTAGTTTTAGTTATTATTAGTTTGTTTTATTAGTTATTAGTTTAGTTATTTTATTAGTTTTTTAGTTATTTGTTATTTATTAGTTTAGTTTTTTATTATTATATTATTTAGTTTATTAGTTTTAGTTGGTTTTATTTAGTTTTATTTTTAGTTATATTATTATTATTAGTTTTATTTTATTATTATTAACCTTTATTATTCTTTTAGTTTAGTTTAGTTTTAGTTATTATTATTAGTTATTATTATCTTTTATTTTAGTTTTTATTTTAGTTTTATTTTATTAGTTTATTTGTTTTATTTAATTTATTTTATTAGTAGTTTTATTTATATAGTTTATTAGTTTTATTAGTTTATTAGTTTATAATTATTACTTTATTCTATTATTATTGATATTATTAGTTTATTAGTTTTATTTTATTATTATTAGTTATTTACTATTTAATATTTTATTATTTATTTATTATTATTATTAGTTAGTTTTTTTTAGTTTTATTAAGATATTTTAGTTAGTTATTAGTTTCTATTAGTTTTATTAGTTTTATTAGTTTAGTTTATATTATATTATTATATTTATTTATTTTATATTATTTAGTTATTATTTATTATTAGTTATTTAGTTTTATTAATTATTTATTTATTTTAGTATTAGTTATATTATTTAGTTTAGTTTTATTATTTATTTATTATTAGTTTATTTTATTTTATTTTAGTTATTAGTTTTATTTATTTATTAGTTTTAGTTATTATTAGTTGTTAGTTTATTTTATTATTATTTATTATTATTATTATTATTAGTTAATTAGTATTCATTATGTTATTAGTTAGTTTATTATTTAGTTTATTAGTTATAGTTTATTTTTATTAAGATTAGTAGTTATTATATTTAGTTTAGTTTATTAGTTTTAGTATTAGTTTTTTTAGTTATTGTATAAGTTTTTTTTTTTTTTTTTAATATTATATTAGTTAGTTATTAGTTTATTAGTTTTATTAGTTTTAGTTATTTATTTATTTATAGTTTATTATTAGTTATTAGTTTACTATTATTGGCTATTACATTAATTATGTTATTTATTAGTTATATTATTATTATTAACTATTATTATTTATTAGTTATTTAGTTATTATTTTATTTTAGTTACTTTATTAGTTTATTTGTTATTATTTAGTTTAGTTTATTAGTTTATTATTAATTATTTAGTTTTAGTTTTATTGGTTTATTATTATTATATTAGTTTTTATTAGTCTTTTGTTATTTATTTTATTATTTAATTATTATTAATTATTAGTTAGTTTTTTATTAGTTTAGTTATTTTAGATTATTTTATTTTAGTTATTTTATTAATTATTATTATTTTATATTTATTGGTTTATATTATTATTTTATTAATATTATTAGTTTATTATTATTATTATTACTATTTTATTATTAGCTAGTTATTATATTTGTTTTATTTATTTTAGTTAGTTATTATTTTTAAGTTATTATATTAGTTATTATTTTGGTTATTTATTTTATTATTATTATTATTATTTTATTATTATTATTAGTTATTATTTTAGTTATTAATTTTATTATATTATTAAGTTATTATTTTAGTTAATATTTTATTAATATTTATTAATTATTAGTTTATTATATTTGTTAGTTATTATTTTTATTATATTTTTTTAGTTTTATTAGTTATTAGTTTATAGTTAGTTTTTTATTTTATTTTATAGATTTTATTAGTTTATTATTATTAGTATTATTTAGTTATTATTTATTATCTATTAGTTATTATTATTAGTTTTAGTTTATTAATTTTTTTTTATTAGTTAGTTTATTAGTTTTAGATTTTAGTTATTATTATTAATTTTAGTTAGTTATTATATTAGTTTTATTATTATATTAATTATATTATTTATTAGTTTTAGTTTTAATTTTAGTTTTAGTTAGTTATTATTTATTATTATTTAGTTATTAACTTTTTTATTACTATTAGTTATATTAGAGTTATTACACATTATTCTAGATTATTAGTTTATTATTTTTATTAGGTTTTTATTATATTAATTTATTATTATTATTATTAAGAAGTTAGTTTAGTTATTTATTATGTTATTATTAGTTACACCATTATTTATTAGTTATTAATTATTACTATTATTATTTTAGTTTTTATTATTATATTATTATTAGTTTTTTAGTTTTTTTATTAGTTTTTTTTAGTTTATTATTTAGTTTTAGTTTTATTATTATTTTATTATTAATATTTATTATTATTATATTGGTATTATTAGTTATTATTAGTTATTTATTTATTATTTTCTATTAGTATTATTTTGTTTATATTTTATTTTATTATATTAGTATTATTTATTTTATTATTATTATTATTATTAGTTATATTTATTAGTTTATTTTATTATTAGTTTATTATTAGTTATTTATTAGTTATTATTATTATTAGTTTATTATTTGCTTATTATTTTTTTATTATTATTAATAGTTTTTTATTTATTAATCATTATTTTAATTATTATTAGTTATTATTATTAATTATTATTAGTTTTTATTTTTTTGGTTAGTTAGTTTTATAGTTAATATTATTATTTTATTTTAGTTTTTTTTTTAGTTATTTAGTTTATTTATTTTATTATTACTAGTTTTATGTTTTATTTATTATTAGTTATTCATTTTAGTTATTGTTTTATTTATTATTTTATTATACTTTATTATTATTATTAGTTATTAGTTTTAGTTATTATTAGTTTTATTTATTAATTAGTTATTAGTTAGTTTATTTACTATTATTTTTTAGTATATTATTATTACTAGTCATTTATTAGTTTATTATTATTATATTTTATTATTAATTATTATTATTAGTTTAATTAGTTTATTTTTATTAGTTAGTTTTATTATTATTAGTTAGTTAGTTAATATATTAGTTATTTATTATTAGTTTAGTTTTATTAGTTAGTTTTTTATTACTTAATTTATTATTATTTATTATTTTTTTTTAATTATTATTGGTTATTAGTTTTGGTTATTACTTATTAGTAGTTAGTTTATTAGTTATTATTTATTATTATTATTATTGGTTAGTTTAGTTATTAGTTTAGTTATTATTATTTTATTGGTTAATTTTAATGCTAGTTTTTATTAGTTATTTATTATTATTGTTATTTGATTAAGTTATTAGTTTTTTACCATTATTATTATTATTATTATTATTATTATTATTATTATTATTATTATTATTATTATTATTTAGTTTTATTTTAATAGTTTTATTTAGTTAGTTTTATTATTAAGTTTAATTTTTATTAGTTTAGTTTATTAGTTTGATTAGTTTTTAGTATTATTATCTTAGGTTTATTATTATTAGGTTATTATTAGTTATTTTTATTATTATTAGTTTATTTTATTAGTTTCTATTATTTGTTATTTATTAGTTTGTATTAGTTATTAGTTAGTTTTAGTTATTAGCTTATTATTATATTATTAGTTTATTTTATTTGTTATTTATTATTAGATATTATTTATTATTTAGTTTCAATTTTATTATTATTATTATTATTATTATTATTATTATTATTTAGTTTTTTATTTTTATTATTTTATTTATATTAGTTTTCTTTTAGGTTAGTTTTTTTTATTAGTTATTATTAAGTTTATTATTTATTACTTTTTAGGTTTTAGTTTTCTAGTTTTATTATTATTATTAGTTTTTTCATTATTATTATTATTATTTTTTAGTTATTATATTACTATTTTATTATTAGTTTTATTAGTTTATTAGTTATTAATTATAAGTTTAGTTTTTATTTTAGTTATTATTATTATTTAGTTAGTTTTTTATTATTATTAATTAGTTAGTTTAGTATATAGTTATTATTATTTTATTGGTTTTAGTTATATTGGTTTTTAGTTATTAGTTAGTTATTAGTTATTATTAATTAGGTTATTAGTTTATTATTAGTTTAGTTTTATTACTTATTTATTAGTTATAGTTAGTTTTTTATTAGTTACTATTATTTTATTATTTATTAGTTTATTTTAGTTAATATTATTATTATTTGTTAGTTGTTATCAATTTTATTAGTTAGTTATTAAATTTTTTAGTTATTAGTTTTATTATCATTTATTAGTTTTTTAGTTAGTTATTTGTTTTTTTAGTTATTATTAGTTAGTTATTATAGTTATTACTATTATTAGGTTTTTTTATTATTTATTATTAGTTTTTTATTTTATTGTTATTATTATTAGTTTTTTTAGTTTATTATTATTATTATTACTATTAGTTAGTTATTATTATTTGTTATAAGTTTTAGTTATTTCTTATTATTAGTTATTAGTTTAGTTTTATTAGTTACTATTTTATTATTATTATTAGATAATTATTACTTAGTTTAGTTTTTTAGTTTTTAGTTTAGTTATTAGTTTTTAGTATATTATTAGTTAATTATTTATTTTATTAGGTAGTTTTAGTAATTAATTATTATTATTAGTTTTTCTTATTATTATTACTATTATTATTATTATTATTATTATTATTATTATTATTAGTTATTAGTTAGTTATTAGTTAGTTATTAGTTTTTTATTATTATTAGTTTAGTTTTATTAGTTATTTTAGTTTTATAGTTTATTAGTTTATTATTATAATTAGTTTAACTATTATTAGTTATTTAGTTTATTATTAGTTATTAGTTATTATTATTAGTTAGTTAATTAATTTATTATATTTATTTATTTTATTATTATTATTAGGTTTAGTTTTAGTTTAATTATTTAGTTTTTACTTAGTTATTTAAATATTATTATTATTTTAGTTAGTTTTTTTAATTATTAGTTTAATATTATTAGTTATTTATGTTATTATTATTATTAGTTAGTTATTATTAGTTTAGTTTATTATCAATTTTATTAATTTAGTTTTATTAGTTTATTAGTTTAGTAGTTATTAGTTATTTATTATTATTATTATTATTATTATTATTAGGCTTTATTAGTTTAATTATTATTATTATTATTTTATTATTATTAGTTTTTAGTTTTTATTTGTTTTATTAGTTAAGTAATTAGTTAATTTTTTATTAGTTGATTTAATTATTAGTTTATTTAATTATTAGTTTAGTTATTATTTTATTATTTAGTTATTTATTATTAGTTATAGTTATTAGTTTTATCAGTTTAGTTATTAGTTATTAGTTAGTTATTATTAGTTATTATTAGTTATTTAGTTTAGTTATTTTAGTTATTATTAGTTTAGTTATTTTTATTATTTTTATTATTTTAGTTATTTTAGTTTAATTAGTTTTTTAGTTTTATTAGTTTTATTAGTTTTATTAGTTATTATTAATTAGTTTTATTATTAATAGTTTTACTAGTTTTTGTTTATTTATTATTTTTATTTATTTTATTTCATTTTATTATTAGTTTATTATATTATTTATTAGTTTAGTTTTATTATTAAAAGTTTTTAGTTTATTAGTTAGTTATTATAGTTATTGTTTATTATTATTAGTTTTTAGTTTATTATTATTAGTTATTTTAATTAGTTAGTTATTTAGTTTTTATTTAGTTATTATTATTTTTTTATTATTATTATTTTATTTATTTTAATTATCTTATTAGTTTATTAGCTATTTTTATTATTCTTATTAGATATTAGTTATTATTATTATTTTATTAGTTGGTTATTAGTTAGTTTTATTATTAATTAATTTTTATTATTATTTATTAGTTTTATTTTATTTTATTATTATTTTATTTTATTTTATTTTATTAGTTATTATTTATTAGTTATTAGTTTAATTTATTAGTTTATTATTGTTTTATTTATTAGGGTTATTATTATTATTATTTCTTAGTTTAGTTATTAGTTTTTATTTTTATTTAGTTTTTAATTTATTTATTAGTTATTAGTTTATTATTATTACAATTTATTTTATTAGCTATTAAGTTATTTAGTTATTAGTTTTATTAGTTTAGTTTAGTTTATTACTTAGTTATTATTAGTTTATAGTTTAGTTATTATTATTAGTTATTTTAGTTATTATTTTAGTTTTATTATTAGTTTTATTTTTATTGGTTTTAATTAGTTTTAATTATTAGTTATTATTTATATTTAGTTATTTAGTTTAGGTTCTTAGTTTTAGTTTATTAGTTTTTTATTAATTAGTTTTAGTTATTAGTTATATTAGTTATTTATTTTATTATCTATATTATTATTATTTTATTATTATTATTATTATTATTAGTTTTATTTAGTAGTTTATTAGCTTTTATTTATTTTTTATTATTTTATTATTAGCTATTAGTTTATTAGTTTTTAGTTTTATTAGTTTGTTATTATTATTATTTATTATTATTTTAGTTATTTTATTAGTTTATTATTATTAATTTTTTAGTTTAGTTATTAGTTATTAGTTTATTTAGTTTTTATTAGTTTTATTTTTAGTTTATTAGTTTAATTATTATTGGTTTTAGTTTTATTAGTTATCAGTTTACTTATTAGTTTAGTTATTATTATTAGTTTATTTAGTTTACTATTATTATTTGTATTATTTAGTTTTATTAGTTATTTTAATATTTTTATTGGTTATTATTAGTTTTATATTTATTTTATTATTATTGTTATTAAGAATTTATTAGTTATTTTTAAATTTATTGGTATTAGTTTTATTATTTTATTAGTTTATTATTATTATTAATTTTAGTTATTTTATTACTAGTTTTATTTATTAGTTATTTATTAGTTTATTAGTTTTTATGTTTTAGTCTTATTATATTAGTTTTATTTAGTTATTGTTTTAGTTTTATTATTTAGTTTAGTTTTATTTATTAGTATTATTATTATTTAGTTTTATTATATTATTTATTAATTATTATTAGCTATTAGTTTAGTTATTATTATAATTATTATTAGTTGTTAGTTAGTTATTATTATTAGTTATTATTTATTGGTTTAGTTTATTGTTTTAGTTATTATAGTTGTTATTTAGTTTATTAGTTTATTGGGTTTAGTTTTTTTTTTAGTTTTATTTTAGTTTTATTAGTTATTATTTTTATTTAGTATTAATTATTAGTTTTATTATTAGTTTATTTTATTATTTTATTATTCATTTTATTTTATTAGTTATTTTTTATTTAGTTTATTGTTTATTTATTTTAGTTATTAATTTATTTTTTTAGTTTAGTTTATTATTAATTATTTAGTTTATTAATTATTAGTTTAATTATATTATAGTTTAAGTTTTATTATTATTTTATATAGTTATTAGTTTTATTATTAGTTTATTAGTTATTAGTTATTTTATTATATTTTTATTTTTAGTTTATTATTAGTTTTTAGTTAATTATTTATTAATATTTTTAGTTAGTTATTATTTTTAGTTTTAGTTTTATTATTTTATTATTAGTTATTATGTTATTAGTTTATATTATATTTTGGTTATTTATTATTTATTAGTTTTATTTATTATTAGTTATTTAGTAGTTTTTTTTTAGTATATTTTATTTATTAGTTATTTATTAGTTTATTATTATTTTATTTGGTTTATATTTATTTATATTTAGTTTATATTTAGTTTTAGTTATTATTATTATTATTATTATTATTATTTTATTTATAATTATTTTAGTTACTTTATTTATTATTTATATTATTTATTTTAGTTTAGTTTTATTATTATTTTTATTAATTTTAGTTTTATTTTATTATGATTTATATTAGTTATTATTAGTTGGTTTTAGTTTATTATTTTATTATTATTATTAGTTTTATTAGTTAATTATTATTAGTTTTATTAGTTATTTTAGTTATTTATTTTTATTTTAGTTTTATTTTAGTTTATATTTTAATTATTAGTTTTATTATTATTTTTAATTATTTATTATTTTATTGTTTTATTGTTATTTATTATTATTAATTCATAGTTAGTTTTATTAGTTTTATTATTTAATTAGTTACTTTAGTTTTAGTTTATTCATTTATTTTAGTTTTATTAGTTTTATTTATTATTTAGTTATTTTTTTTATTAGTTATTATTATTTAGTTATTTGATTATATTAGTTTTATATTTAATTATTAGTTTTTAGGTTTTATTTTTAATTAGTTTATTTATTTATTAGTTTTATTATCAGTTTATTATTATATTTTATTTTTATTTAGTTTTAGTTTATTAGTTTTATTATTAGTTTTTAGTTTTTGTATTAATTATTAGTTTTTATTAGTTTATTAGTATTATATATTATTTATTAGTTTTATTTATTAGTTTATTTATTTTATTTTATTATTATTTATTAGTTAGTTTTATTTTTTTAATTTAGTTATTATTTTATTATTTATTTATTATTATTATTATTTAGTTTTTATTATTATTAGTTTAGTTATTTAATTATTATTTTAATTTTTGTTAGATAGTTTTAGTTATTAGTTTTTTATGTTTTATTAGTTTAGTTTATTATTGGTTATAGTTTAGTTTATTTTATTTAATTATTATTATTATTATTATTTAATATTAGTTTTAATTTATTAGTTATTAGTTTTTTTTTTAGTTATTTTATTTTATTATTTAGTTATTATTATTAGTTTTATTTTAGTTATTGTAATTATATATAAGTTATTTAGTTAGTTATTGTTATTATTATTAATTTATTACTTATTATTTAGTATTAGTTATTTTAGTTTTTTTTAGTGATTATTTATTAGTTTTTGTTATTAGTTATTAATTTAGTTATTTAGTTAGTTTTATTAATTTATTTATTTAGTTTATTAGTTATTTAGTTAGTTTTATTATTAGGTTTATTTTTTAATTATTAGTTAGTTAGTTATTTAGTTTAGTTATTAGTTATTTTTTATTAGTTAGTTTTTATTAGTTTTATTATTTATTTATTAGTTTAATATTATCAGGTTATTAGTTATTAGTTAGTTAGTTATTATTAGTTAGTAATTAATTTATTAGTTTAGTTATTAGTTATTAGTTTTATTAGTTAGTTATTAGGCAAGTTATATGATTTTAAGTATTATTAGCTGAGAGATTAAAGTCCTTAAACCCACCCCAAAGAGACTATGAGTTATGAGTAATGACTTAGTCTAATGCAAATCTTTTCAAATTTTATTTGTATTTGACACTTCATTTTGACAAAGGCTTTAGGATTTTCATATGTCTAAATGCATGATGAAAAGGATTATTGGCCAAATCAAAAGAGAAGAGGGTGAAGCTCTGTTATTTCGAGTTTCTCTCATAGGTCATGCGGTTTTCATGTGTTCAAGAATGGAGGCCCTCAGTTTTGCAAGAGTGGTAGAAGATGCATGCTTGATATTAGACATACAACCATAGATCTAAGGGGTTGATAAATCTTTTAATTATCTTGATTTAATGCCTAGGCTTTATATGAGGTTATGAGTTATTTAGAAATTTAATTATGAGTTGTAGTTAGGTAAAAGATTTATTTTTCTCTAAGAGCCTAATCGGATCCAAGCCATACAACAAAACATCAATCAAGTAATAAACTAAGAAAAGGCATGCCATTTCAAGTGCACAAGTTAAACATAACATCAAAAATTTTTGTAACTAGTGTAAAAGAATAAAAGGTTGGTGCGGTTGGGTGTCTTCATATAACTCAAAAAGAAAAATGGGTAGTTGAGCTCTACCCTTATACAACCCGGTACATAAAAGAATAATTTGCAATTTACAAATGATAAATGCTATGGGGGGGTCATCAAGTCGTCATGTTTTCATGTATCTTCCTCCTTTGATTTGGTTTGCTCCACTTCAAAGGCATCACATGGCCTCCCAAGACAAAGCCTTCTAGCCAATGCTCATCCTTATTATTGGCCAAATCAGAAGAGAAGAGGGTGAAGCTCCATTAGTAGGTTAGTAGGAGTTGCTCTCATAGGTCAAGCGGTTCTCATGCGTTCAAGAACGGAGGCCCTCAGCTTTGCAAGAGTGGTACAAGATGCATGCTTGATATTAGACATACAATCATACATTTAAGGGGTTGCTAAATCTTTTAATTGTCTTGATTTAATGCCTTGGTTTTATGTGAGGTTATGAGTCATTTAGAAATTTAATTATGAGTTGTAGTTGGGTAAAAGATTTATTTTTTCCTAAGAGCCTAATCAGATCCAAGCCATACAATAAAACATCAATCAAGTAAGAAACAAAGAAAAGGCATGTCATTTATAATGCACAAGTTAAACACAACATCAATCAATTTTATAACTAGTGCAAAAGAATTAAAGGTCAGTGCGGTCGGGTGTCGTCGTACAACCTCAAAAGAAAAATGGGTAGCCAAGCTCTACCCTTATACAATCCGGTACATAAAAGAATAATTTGCAACTTACAAATGATAAATGCTATGGGGAGTCTTCAAGTCTTCATTTCTTCATGTATCTTCCTCCTTTGATTTGGTTTGCTCCACTTTAAAGGCATCACATGGTCTCCTAGGACAAAGCCTTCTAGCCAATGCTCATCCTTATCCCCCCATAACACTAATCCTAATTCTTAATAAAAAATTATATTAAAAATAGGAAAAGTAAATCTAACTACACTTGCAAAATAGAGGTCAGCTAAACATAGATATAACCGAAGCAGTTATATTTATTATTTGGACTTAGCACCCTGAACATGGGTAACTAAGCCCACCTGACCTAACTTGGATTATGCTTAGGGGCTTAAGAAACTTGCAAAAGAGAGCATTTATATTTACTTTTAAGCATCCCCTTAAACATAATCCCTTGCATAAAACATGATTTGGCTAATCACAGCCTACCATCCAGTCTACGAAACATAGACCCTAACATCCATTCTAAAAGAATACATCACAAAATAAAATATACATCCACCATGTACTGTCCTAACATAAAGCTAGAAGTGGTGACTTAATCTAATGTGTATGTATTAAGGCTTGTGTGGTATGTCCTAACTAGGCATTAAGGTTAATATTTTTTAACTGTGAAAGGATTCAATTTAAAGGGTGGTTTCACTTCAAGTGGTTTAATGGATTGGCATGTTTTAATTTGTGTTTTCTTTGTTTTATGTGACCTACACTTAGCAACTAAGTGTTATAAAGAGAAGAAAGACAATTGCTCTCTTTCTTCCTTACCCTAAGCCACTTCCTAAAGCATGTTAATTTGATTTAGTTCTCTTTAGTGAATGGCTTATTACACATTTTAAACTAATCCTAAGTTTAGGTTCACTTTAAATGGTCCTATTCAACATGAAAGACATCTTAGGATTAACTTAACTGGATTACTATCATATGACATATATCAAGTTATTCCTTTCCATCACATGTAGCATGCATATGACTTAATTCTAAGTATAACTATACATGCAACATATTCTTTTATCACACTTTAAATGAAAGATGCATATGTGTGTTTTATAGAAAATGAGATTTTCACTCTTTAGATAAATGCACGTACAAGTGTATAAAAGTTTTAATCAAATACTTCACCATTGTTAAACTAGGGGAGTGAGGTAAAGACCTCTTTGGAGCTACTTAAAGCCTTGCATCCCCCGAAATATCTAGAATAGATATACCCACTATTCTTGAATACACAAGAATGTATAAATGACTACAATAATGAAAAATCATGCAAAGGTTATAGTTCTTTCAATTGAAAGGAGGTTTTCATTCATTAGCTAAATGCACATACAAGTGTATAAAAGTTTTAAGTAGATACTTTACCATTGCTAAACCAGGGGAGTGAGGTAAAGACCTCCTTGGGCCAACTTAAAGCCTCACATCCCCAAAATGTCCATACTAGATATACCCACTATTCTTGAATACACATGAATGTACAAATGACTACAAGAATGGAAAATCATGTAAAAGTTATAGTTATTTCAATTAAAAGGAAATTTTCATTCATTAGCTAAATGCACATACAAGAATATAAAGTTTTAGGCAGATACTTTTCCATTGTTAAACCAGGGGAGTGAGGTAAAGACCTCCTTGGGGCTACTTAAAGCCTCGCATCCTCGGAATGTCTAGACTAAATATACCCACTATTCTTGAATACACATGAATGTACAAATGACTACTATAAGAATGGAAAATCATGAAAAGTTGTATTTCTTTCAATTGATTTATTTATACATGTGAGCTAAAATTCTATCTTAATTCTAACATAGAAATACATAGGAATGAATTCAAACAAATGTTGTGTCCTTTTTAAATGGGCTATACACTTGTTAACATTCAAACTTTATGTAAATCCATATAGGCTAAAGAAGGAGAACTCCATATCACATGTTCTATGCCATAGACACATGCAAGTTTATAAATATTTATAACTAGTGCATGTGCTTTCACTGCATGGAGGGGTACGAAAGTGATGTCAAACTATGATAGAATCATGGACCAATGTGCCACTATTCGGACAGCGTTGGCCATGTTATGAGATGTTGTAGTGGATTGATCATGGATATCAAGTTCACCTTATGAGAAAGCATGTGATGCCGTAGCTTTTGGGATGCAAAGATTAAAGCTAAGCAATGCTTTTCAATAGGTGGATAGTTTGCCTCAGCCGGGATCAGACGATGACTAAGATAATAGAGTGCATTTTCTTTGCCTTCATTATTGGTTTGGACTAACAAAGTGCCAATGGAGTTGTAGAATGTGGTAGTATATAGTATCAATGGCTTGCCCAGGATAGGGGATGCTAGAACTAGTAGTGTCATCAAGTAGTGTTTGATATCTTCGAAGGCAAGTTGACACTTGTAATCCCACTTGAACTTGGAATCCTTTGTGACAAGTGCCAAAAATGGTTGGCATCTTTTTGATAGGTTGGAAATGAAATGTCTTAGATATGCCAACTGCCCTTAAATGATCTGAGTTGAGTTAGACTTTTAGGGGGTGTCATGTCTAATATCACCTTGATCTTCTCTGGATTGATTTCTATTCCACAATGTTGGACAGTAAACCGAAGTAATTTTCTTGAAGCTACTCTGAATGCACACTTCAATGGATTCATCTTAAGGTTAAATTGTCTTAATCATTCAAAAACTATTCTCAAGTCATGATGGTTTTCATGACTTTTGACCATGGGATGACATAAAGATCTTTTATTTGGTAAATTAGCTTAAGATGAGCCATCCATAAAGAGACTGATGATGAAATGTCCACCATTAGTTCTAATATTGATAGTGGAAATTCATCTTTTGGACATGCCTTATTTAGTTCCCTAAAATCAATGCATACGCAAATTTGGCCATTCTTTTTCTTAATTAAGATGACACTGGCCAACCAGCTAGGATATTTTTCTTCCCTGATAAAGCTAGTATCGATCAGTTTCATGACTTCAGAAATGACCTATTGTTCAATGTCTAATCTCATACGTCTAGGAGCTTGCTTGATAGGGTTAGCACTAGGTTCTATTGCTAGTTTGTGGACTGCTATGTTAGGAGATAAATCAGACATCTTTTTGTAACTCCATGCAAAGCAGTCCTTAAACTCAATCAATAACCCTAACTAAGTCATTAGTTTTAGTATCATTTCACAAAGAACTGATGTATGTCGGACGTGGATTATCTTCAGTTCTTAAGTTGATTTCTTTGAGCTTGTTGATGGTTGATCTGATTTCCTCTTTGAGCTTTGGTTGTGCATCCTTGACTTTAAAGTCATTTGGATCATCTGAAGTTTCTAAACACACCTCCTCATACGAGTTAGCATGATTTGAAAAGAACTTATTATATTCTAAATGATTAGTGATGACTAAGCAATGGCTATCATCATCGACTGGACCCACTATATTGAATCCTAATCCTGGTCTTGATTGAGGATGTCTGCTTCGGTTATCTCATAACCTTTCAAAGTATTTTGACCTATGTTTAGACCAAGTATGTGGGATTAATTCCTTCTTTGCTAAATTAAGAACACAAGGTGAGTACCAATCAAAAGGAAATTGTATTAAATATTTATATGAATCATCCTCAAGTTTTACATCAGCTTCCTGACTTGAAGATGATACTCCCAAAAAGAAACTCTATGTTTTCCCATCTGTGGATGACTTAGGGGCTTCCTTAACTACCAAACCCTCAACTTTCTGAGATGAAAGTAAGGTTCAAGCTAAGGTTCTCAACTTATTCCTGAATGTCTCATATGCAGACTTGGATACATTTATTCTTTGCATTGAAGCCTAGTCTTCATCAATATCATGCTCCAACATCACCTTGAAAGGGATCCAATGTTGAGAAAAGCTACCTGGTGTGCTGACCACATAAGACTCATCCTCTGAACTAGATTCTAAGTCTATGTGGATAGCAAGCGTACTCCTGGTGGCTGAGACATACCTCCTATTAGGTGGCCAATAGGGAGGCTTTCCACCTTGGGGGTTGCCTCTGAATTGTCCTCTGCCTCTACTTGGTGGAGGTTGGGTCACCTACCCATATGTTCGAATGGAGTAACGAACTATGGGTGGAATCTAATGTCAGGCTCTATATCTTCCCCTGAGTCCGTGTCTCGCTCTCTTTTATATTCTTTTTCTTTTTCTTTTCTTTTTCTATTTCTTTTTCTTTCTCTTTTCCTTCTTTTTGTCCCTTATGGAGATCTTGACTAGATTTACGAGAATGGACTTGTTGGTTTTGGGGAAGAAAATAGGTTGCATCCTCATATATACCAACCTCATGAACTGTGAAGGGTTTGAGATCTCCTTTGGTGCAGTACTCAATTCCACCTCTCATGAGCTTTATGTACTGATGTAGAGAGGATGGAGCTATTTTTTTCTCGTGTATCCCTGGTCTCCCAAGCACAACATTGAAAGATGTATCCGAGTCTATGATATGAAACTTGGCTTCAGTCTTCCAATCATCTATCTCTAATGAAAACACTATGGAGCCTAAGGCCCTCTCATCTTGTTTATAGAATCCTCTCAACATCATCCTATCCTTTTTGAGTTTAGAGATGTTGATCATCAAGTAGGAAAGTGTTATTAAACTCATAATATTGACTGATGCACCATGGTCAACCAGAACTATTGATAACCTATATCTACCAACATTCATTTTAATGTAAAGAGGGCGGTTGTGTTTGGTCATTCCTAGAAGTAAGTCTTCATCACTGAATGTAACTCTTAAGATGTCCTTTGAGCTTTGTTCCTCCTCTTCAGTAGTGATCAACTAAGCTAAGTATATCTCTAGATCAAGGAGAGCCTTGACTAGAGATTCCCTCATCTCTTTGGATAAGACAAGGGCATCATATATGCTTAACTGGGTTGTCAACTTTCTAAGATGTGCTAGGACATTGTAATCAACTCTGACTTGGTCCTCCATAAGTATATCCATGGGCGAAACATCCTATGGAGGGGCTATCAACTCAGTGGAACCAATGACTTATTTACCTTTATTAAGAGGTGTTATCTTATGATGTAGAACATTGCCACTACATAGATTGACTTCAGTGACTTCTTGAAATGATGAACTTGTGAAAAGTTCTACCTTTTCATCATGTATACCTATAGCTTCTCCTATGGGATCCTTAGAGTTAGTTGACTCCAAGTCAATTTCAAGAGGTGAACCCAATTTATTCAAAAAAGGAAAGTTTGATTATGAATCTGAAGAGAGTGGATCAGAATGACTAGAGCTATCATTATTATTTTTTGAACTTGGAGAGATTTCAAGAGGAATAAAATCTAAAGTATCAAAAGTGGGCAATATGTAAGAGAAAGTTTTCTTCATTGATTTCTTTTTAGGTGGAGGTACATGATAGAAATCTCATAAAGTAAGCAGGGTAAGGGATTTAATGCCCTTGTCCGCTGATACAATGCTCTTCGCAGAAGATGAGCTAGTAGAGGAAGAAGTAGTAGCTGCAACTGTGGATTGAGTGCTGGACTCGGATGATGGTTCCACTATTGAACCATCCCAGGAAAGTAAGGTGGACTGTTACTGCCACTACTTGGCTGTCGCCTTCTTCAAGTTGTCTTTGACAACTTGCAAACCTTCCTTGGTGTAGGAGGTTTGAGCTGCCTCAGGCACCTATAAAAGGGTTTCCTAATTTTAGAAACTATTTTTCTAGAGGTTCGGGATAAGGCAATATCCCAACCTTCTTTTGTCTTAAGAGGATCGTAGGTTTTCCTAAGAATTGCCCTAATAGAACTGGAAGGTTATTCTAATAAGTATTCTTTGGGGATAACTATGACACCTAACTTGTACCTATGTTCAAGCCAGTCCTTAAAAGTAATACAATTCTCTAAGACATGACTAATCACGTGATGGTAGGGGCAATAGTTAGGATCATTACTCTTGCCCACTTCCTCCGGCCTCTTAGGCTTTGGTAAATAAAAGTCAGATTTCTTCAATAGATTCTTAAAGATTTTCCTACCTACCTCCCTCTTGAATGAATATGACTTATTCAATCTATCAGTAAGAGTAGGTAGATAATAGCTACCTGGCGGGGGATAGGAGTACCACTGTTGGGTAGGCTATTGATGTGGTGGGAATGATTATTATGGCGGCTAAAATGATGGCCGAGGTGATGGCAGAGAAGGTGGCAAAGGGGGCTGCTGAGCTCGAGATCTCTCATACTAGACTCTGGCTGGCTATTTCTCTCTATCCATTGACATAACTAACCCTGGCTTCTTCTCAAACATCTTCTGTAGCTTGGGCTGAGATGATTGGTCAGAAAAAGGTAACTGTTTGGCTTCCTCTTGCAGGTTAGCTGCCTTATTGATTAGTTTCTCAAATTTCAAGATGGTAAAGCCCTTAAGCATGAAGGTGGCTAGGCCATGAAATAGACATAGACATAGTCCCCATGATAGTTGATCCTCCCGATGAGGAAGTCTTAACAGTAGGCGGTGTTCATTGCATAGAGGTAGAAGAGCAGCCACATGAGTATTTGTACCTCTCAACAATATATGCATATTAAAGACTACTTTGTAGAGAAAAAGTAAATTCTTGAGAGTGACCACTGGATGAGGATGACATGTTGGATGACACAAAAGTCATGGGTGATACACTGGTCTTTACAACGGATCAAGCGGAAGGTGTTGTGCAGGAAGGTGACCCTTCTCACTGACTCGACCTCACCTCAAGCAGAGATCACATTGACAAAATAAAAAAGAAAATTGAGGAATTGATGGTAGTGGTTTCAACATTGCCAAACTCAGCCCAAGTTTCACATCCTTCTCCTATGATAGCCGTCATTCAGTTGGTACATATAGAGCATCTAGGTGCACTCCCATGAGGATGACATTGGTATCTTGCATAGGAAGGTCAGAGATACCATGCATGGGATATTAAAACATGGTAGAGTAGTAGGGAAGTGAAGTAAGCAGGGGAGGTCATCTATTCCAAAGTGTAGACCATACAAGGAATTTGATGTTCAATATCGCTTCCTTCAAGATCTTTGATGGCGGTGGGAACTCGATATTGGACATTTAGAGCCGATTATAATGCGGGTAGTGATGCACTTATTGACTTTGTTAGCATCAGCTGGGTTGTATTTGATTGGTATGTTGAATGAATGGTAGGGACTTTTGCTAAGTTGGAGAACCTCTTCATCAAGAGGTTTGCTAGAGCTCATCAAAGAGTGACTGTAGATGACACCATTGTAGCGACACAAGTTCCCAACAAATCCCTTATTGATTATATTCTTAGGTGGTGCAACCTGAGCATGAAATGACAGTACTAGTAGCATCAAATTCTTAGGAAGAATTTAATGGCATGCTACTCAGATAGCTGTGGCTCGTATTTCATGCTCAGGTTGCACCACCTAAGAATATAATCAATAAGGGATTTGTTGGGAACTTGTGTCGCTACAATGGTGTCATCTACAGTCACTCTTTGATGAGCTCTAGCAAACCTCTTGATGAAGAGGTTCTCCAACTTAGCAAAAGTCCCTACCGAACCATTGGGCAATTCAACATACCAATCAAATACAACCCCTGCTAGGATGCTAACAAAAAGTCTGAATAAAAGTGCATCACTACCACCGGCATTATAGCAACTGGCTCTAAAATGTCCAATATGCTGACGCGGGTTCCCACTACCATCAAAGATCTTGAAGGAAGGCGACACAAAACCCTTGGGATATTGAACTACATCAAATTCCTTAGGGTATGGTCTACACTTTGGAATAGATGACCTCCCCCTAGCTTGCACCATCACTTCCCTTACCTACTACTCTACCATGTTTTTAATATCCTTCTCATGCATGGTGGTACCATCTGTGACCTTCCTATGCAAGATACCAATGTCATCCTCTATGGGAGTGCACCTAGGATGCTCTAAGGTATGTACCAACTCTGGACGGACGGCTATCATAGGAGAAGGATGTGAAACTTGGGCTGAGTTTGGCAATGTTGAAACCACTACCATCAATTCCTCAATTTTCTTCCCCATTTTGTCAATGTGATCATCTCTCTGCTTGAGCTGGTGGAGGAGGTGCTGAGTCGAGTGAGAAGGGTCACCTTCCTCGAGCACAACACCTTCCTGGCTAAGCTGATCCCGTTGTAAAGACCCTAGTGTATCACCCATCTGGACTTCAGTTGTGTCATCCAACATGTCATCCTCATCTGAGTGGTCACTCTCAAGAATTTACTTTTTTCTCTACAAAGTAGTCTGCTAATATGCCATATATTGATCGGTATACTATGTCTGGCTAGACTGGTACAAATACTCACTGACTGGTAGCCGTAGGACTGTGCTCTTCTACCTCTATGCAATGAACACCGCCTACTGTTAAGACTTCCTCACCGGGAGGATCAACTATCATGGGGACTATGTCTATGTCTACTCCCCTATGCCCCTCTATCTATGGTGGTGGTGATGCAACGATGATGCTCTTAGGTCTCCACTCCTTCCTGACCACAACTGAGGTAGAGGATCAAGCAGGGGAGCTCGATCTCACCTCAACAGGTGGAATGGATGGAGCAAGATTCTTGGGTCGTAGCTGGATCACTAGTGGGGATGGTCTCTCCCCGGATGGGGGCTTCTGAACCTTGGCGAGAATGGTAGATGCTGAAAATTAGATGGGTGATAGGAAATGGCGAGGGGAGCGATGTGATGACAACACTGACTACCTCTCAACTGGAGGTCTCCTCCTATGTCAAACTATTCTAGTAAGAATAATACTTTTTGAATGATTGGCCTTGACATGGTGACAATCAGGGAAATCCATTAGGGCAGAGGCTACCGATTGCCTAACATACCTCGGTCACTCTCTCTTGCCCACCTGGGCAGATACTTGAGCCTCCATGTCTCTCTCTCTCTCTCTCTCTCTCTCTCTCTCTCTGTGGGATCTGACCCCTAACACTCCTAGGGATCATGAATCTTTAATCGAATAAGGTGTCAGACTCTGAGCATCCATAAGCTCTACCGACCTGGAGTAGAATAGTCCTAAGTCTAGCAAAGGGCCTCTATGCTCCCTAGCTGGTGTCTCATAGTACGCTGGTAGTGGAGGAGATGCAGTGATCCTCTTGTAGTCTTCTTCTCCATTTAAGGCCAAGAGGGGGTGGAACCTACTGCCACTCAAAAGTGGAGAGGTCTCACAGGGAGAACTCTCCTCAACTATATGGTAAGTAGCATCAAGCACTCTAGCTCACCCATGATCCTGCATAATCTTTTGATTTTTCTTGCGGCGTTGGGTGCCTGTGAGAAACACAGAGTGGGAGCTAGAACCTACCTCGGAGGTGGGGGAGACTATCTCAGAGACTAAGATAGCCTTCCCCTTTGGGGTAACCAAAGAGGAGGTAGTAGCTCTCGCTGGGGCTATGACAGGGGAAACTGAACGGGAAAGTACTAAAATAGTTGGTACTGACATTGAATAGGGCATGGGAACCACTACAGCCTTCTTCTTCAATGAGGGAGACTCATAATTAGATGGAATATCCAAGAGGAAGAGTGGCGTCTACCCCACCACCTCCTCCCTGCTAACAGTTATGAGGGCTGCCCACTCACAAGTAATCCGAACCCCCTCGAAGCCATGACAAAAATTAGATCAAGGCCAAAAAAAGACCGATCCAGACTGAAATTACCATTTTGTTGAAACATAATTATGTCAAACCCTTACCTTGATGTTTTCCTTCAATCATTAACTTTTGCACTTAATTTAGAATATCAACCCACATTTAATAAATTTAGGTATGCTAAGTGGGGTTCATTGAATTTTGGAGAGATTTTTGATATTTGGAGGAGAGACTTTGCCATATGATTTTGATTTCGAACCCATACTCAACCAATTTAAGTAGGTTAGGCGTGATTCAAATATTTGGAGAGACCTTTGAAGATATTTGCATTGTATGTCTTATTTTAAAATTTTGATTTTGAAAACCTTTACTTAGCAAATTTATGTATGCTAGAAAGGTTTTGATTACTTGTTTAAAAATTATGTGAAAGTATCTTTGCTTATGATGAATGGTTATGTTTGTGATACATGTTGATTTTAAAATAGAGCTTCTTACTTAACACATTTGGTATGTTAAGTAGAGGCCTAATGTGCTTGATATGTGTTTGTTTGATTTGAAAATGAGGCTCTTACTAAATAAATTTGGTATGTTAAGTAGGAGTTAAGTGTATTATGATTTGAAAATGAGAGTCTTACTAAAGAAATTTGGTATGTTAAGTAGGAATCAAGTGTGATTATGATTTGTATTTTGAAAATGAGATTCTCACTTAACAAATTTGACATGTTAAGTGGGAGTCAAATGTGATTTGATTTGTTTTCAAAAATGAGACTTTCACTTAAAAAATTTGATATGTTAAGTGGAAGCCAAATGTGATTGAGTTGAAAATGAGATTCTTACTTAATAAATTTGGTATGTTAAGTGGAAGCCAAATATGATTGATTTAAAAATGATACTCTTACTTAACAAATTTGATATGTTAAGTAGGAGTCAAGTGTATTTATGATTTTTGAAAATTAGACTCTCACTTAACAAATTTGGTATGTTAAGTAGGAGGCAAGTGTGTTTATGATTTCTGAAATGAGACTCTTATTTACCAAATTTTGTATGTTAAGTAGGAGTAAAGTGTATTTATGATTTTTGAAAATGAGACTCTTACTTAATATATTTGGTATGTTAACTAGGAGTCAAGTGTATTTGTGATTTGAAAATGGGGTTCTTACCTAATAAATTTTGTATGTTAAGTAAGGTTCAAGTGTATTGTGAGTTGAAAATGAGACTCTTAATAAATTAGGTATGTTAAGTAGCAGTTGAAAGTATTTTGATTTGATAATGAGACTCTTACTTAACAAATTTGATATGTTAAGTAGGAATCAAGTGTGATTGTGATTTGAAAATGAGACTCTTACTTAAAAGTAGGAGTTAAATGTATAATGATTTGAAAATGAGACTCTTACTTAACAAATTTGGTATGTTAAGTAGGAATCAAGTGTAATTATGATTTGTGTTTTGAAAATGAGACTCCCACTTAACAAATTTGGTATGTTAAGTGGGAGTCAAATGTGTTATGATTTTTTTGAAAATGAGACTCTTAACAAATTTGATATGTTAAGTATGAGTCAACTTTGTTAAATAAAATTCACTTTGTTTTGGTTTTCCAAAAGAAAGGGGAACTCTCATTTGACAATTTTAGGTGTGTCAAATGGAGTTCAAAATATATCTTGATTTCATGTGTGTGATTTCTTATTTTTGAAAAGAGGGAAACTTCAACTTTAGCATATGTGAAATATGTTAAGTGGAGTTTCAATTTTATGATATGATTTTATTCAAAAATAGAATCTTCATTCAACAAATTTGAGTATGTTGAATGAAGCTGGTCATTTTCAAAAGTATGCTTTTGAAAAGAGGGAAAATCTAACTCTAGCATATGTGAAATATGTTAAGTGGGGTTTCAATTTTATACTATGATTTTATTTGAAAATAGAATCTTCAGTCAACAAATTTGAGTATGTTGAATGAAGGTGGTCATTTTCAAAAGTATGCTTTCAAAAAAGAGGGAAACTCCAACTCTAGCATATATGAAATATGTTAAGCGAAGTTTCAATTTTATAATATGATTTTATTTGAAGATAGGATCTTCATTCAACAAACTTGGGTATGTTGAATGGAGAAAACTATTTTCAAAGAGATGCTTTTGAAAAATGATTTTGATTTTGATTTTGAAAAGAACCTCCATGTAACAATCATGGGGATTGTTAGATGAGGTTTGGTTATATGAGGTTTGTGTTTTATGAAAGTTTCTTATGAATTTTGTGCAAGATTTTTTGTTATGTGAATTTTGAAAAAGTGCTTTTGGAAAGTGGTATTTTTGAAAAAGAATTTATTTTCTTAAATATAAGTTGAACATCGCCTCACCAAGCTAGTGGTAAGGAGGTTCTAAATTTTTGTCATCTCCTTTCATTGGTTAATTTTATATTTCACCTATTGGGGGATCTAATAGGGGATCTAAGACCTACAAGGACTGAAATCCTAAACTTAGAGGATGTTGGCTAGCTCTGATTAAGAATGAAATAAGCCATGCCAACAAAAAGAGAGATAGTCTTGGACTCATATGAAATACAAGTCTACTATTAATGTTTGGAGACAACAATTGTCTACTAAAGATGGAGAGAGGAACCTTCCCCAGCGGAGTTGCCAGAAAAATCTATGGTGTTTATTTTCAATTATATGTATGGGGGACACCAAGCAGATCTGAGGGTGTACTTATTGAGGTGATTGGGTATGATATCAAGAAATGGTGCACTATCTTGGAAGATAGAAATCACCACCCTATAATGGACTTAATGACCTAATAAGGACTCCTAAGGCATGCTATGTCTTTGAATATACCAGAGATTTTCCCTACTTTACATGGATGAATAAATTAGGGTTTATTTAAATCGAGTTTTAAAGTTTCCGATGGGGGCAAGCAACCCATAGTTAATTACATCCTATGGAAGGTGAGTTCCTTAGGAATACTCTCAATTAAAATAGGCAATTGTTATCTCCAAAGATTTCAAAGATATGACTATCAATAAATTGGCTATGTTTGGAAAATCAATCGGGATAGATCGAAAAGGAGAAACTTATTATCAAAGCCAAAGGGAAATGAGTAGGGAATGGTCATGATACTTAGAAACTTAGTAAGCATTCCAACTTACCTTATGGTTGGGCTTTATATGTTTGATGTTGAGGAGAATTATGTGTTTGAATTGTGATTTTATTAGAAAGCTATGACTTATAATCTCACATCACAAGGTTGTGGAAATGCCTAAGAGGTGAGGACTTATGCTTGTAGCCTGAGAAGAAACAATAATCTCATATCCTAAATTTAGGGAGCTTTAGTGAGGGCCAAAGCACATCTAAAATCTAAGCAAAGATGGGTATATAGTTTACCTCTATAAGAGAGAGTAAACCACCTAACTGCTGGACTTATAACTGCCTGGAGTGGCAGTCAGCTAACTCCTCCTACACTTTAAAACCATATGGTCAAGTTATCTATTTTGCAAGATGGTTAGATTATTATTATTATTAGAAAGAACCTAAAGTCCTTAAACCCACTCCCTAAGAGACTAAAGCATGAGTGGTATGATAATGACTTAGTTTAATGCAAATCTTTTCAATTTTTATTTAATTTTAGACTCTTCATTTTGATAAAGGCTATAAGATTTTAATATGCTTAAATGCATGTTAAAATGAGGTTATTAGCTAAATCAGAGAGAAAGAGGTGCTTTCCACTACAAAGGAGACCATTAATGATTAAGTCATCCCCGATCGTGAAGGATAAAAACCCTCTCTTAGAAGTGAAACAAGATGACATGCATGATATTAAGCATACAACATCCAACTAAGGGTTTGCAAAATTTTTTAATTATATTGATTTAATGCCTAAGTTTTTTATGAGGTTATGAGTTATTTATAAAATTTAGTTATGAGTTGTAGTTGGGGTAGAAAATCTATTTTTCCTAATTTCCTAATTAGATCCAAACCACACATTAAATCACCATATATGAAAAAACTAGAAAAAGACATGACATTTCTATTGCATAATTATAAATAAAACATCAAGTAAATTTATAAATCTAACATAAAAGAATAACAGGTCGGTGCATTCGGGTACCACCGTACAACCCAAAAAATGAAATGGGTAGCCGAGCTCTACCCTTATACAACCCGGTATATGAAAGAATAGTGGTAATTTTTACAAATGAATAAACACTATGGGCGGTCTTCTTATCTTCTTTCTTCATATCTCATCCATTTCCTCATTTGGGTTTGCTTGCTCCAAAGGCATCACGGGGGCCTCCCAAGATAAAGCCTTCTAGCCTCCCCTCATCCTAATCCCCACATAACACTAATCCTAATTTTTAATGCACAATTACATTAAAAATAGGAAAGGTAAATCTAACTACACCAGCAAAATAAGTGTTAGCTAAACACACTATACAACCTAAGAAGTTATATGAATAATTTAGACTTAACACTCTTTACATGGGTAACCAAGTACACCTATCCTAACTTAGATTATGCTTGGGGGTTAAGCAACCAGCATAATATAGCATTTATATTTATTCTTAAGTGCCCCTTAAGCATAATCTCATGCAGAAAACATAATTAGGCTAATCATGGCCTAACATCCAATCTACGAAGCATACACCCTAACATCTAATCTACAATAGTACATCATAAAATCAAACATACATTAAACCATGCACCGCTCTAACATAAGCTAAAATTGGTGATGTAATTCTAAGGTGTGTATTAAGGATTGTGTGGTAAGCCTTAACTAGGCTTTATTAAAATTTTCTAAGTAAGAAAGGATTTAATTTGAAGAATAGTTTCACTTTAAATGATTTAGTTAATTTAGGAATATTCACTTAATGTTTTTTTTTGTTCCACTTGACTTATTCGTAACAACTAAATGTTATAAAGAGAAGAAAAGAGAGGATCACCATCTTTTATCCCTACCTTAAGCCACATCTAAAGCATATTAATTAATCACTTCTCTTTAGTGAATAGCTTATTACATATTTTAAATTAATCTTAAGTTTAGGTTCATTTTAAATAGACTCATTCAATAAGAAAGGCATCTTAAGATTAATTAAAATTAATTACTATCACATAACACATGCTTATTCAGTTCTTCCCATCATATGTAACATGCATATGACTAAGTTCTAAACTATATATATATATATATACATGCAATATATTTTTGACACACTTAAATGCAGGATGCATAAATGAGTTTTATAGAAGATGAGGATTTTAATTCATTATCTAAATACACATTTAAATGTATGAAAGTTCTAAGTAAGTACTTCACTATTGTTTGATCAGGGGAATGAGGTAGGAACCTCCTTGGGGCTACTTAAAGTAGTGCATCCTCAAGTGTCCAGATTAGTTAAAACTACTATTCTTAAAAACATATGGATGTATAAACATCTATAAGAATAGAGAATCATGTAAAAGAGAAGGTGAGATTTTCATTAATTAGCCAAATGCACACACAAGTGTATAAAAGTTATAAGCAAGTACTTTGCCATTGTTTGACCAGGGGAACGAGGTAGAAATCTCCTTGGGGCTACTTAAAGTCGTGTGTCCCCAAGTATTCAGACTAGATATACCCTCCATCCTTAAATACTCATGAGTGTACAAACAACTATAAGAATGGAAATCATACAAGAATTGTATTTTGATTTATTTATACATTTGAACTAGAGTTCCATCTAAATTCTAACATGGATATTTGTGTCCTTTTCAAATTAACTATACACTTGTTAATATTCATATTCTTATGTAAATTCATGAATATTAAAAAAAAGAGAACTTCATATCACATGTTCTAAAGTATAAGCACATGCAAGCTTATAAATATTTATAACTATCATCAGTCCACATGTTATGGTTGATTTATATACTTTTTACAAATAATTTTTTATTTAATAGTGATAATAGCCACACATATTTTTAATTAGGTCAACACATGTAAATTTGACATAAAGGAAATCATTTACTTTAATTGATTTTTGAAAGAAATGAATGCATGACTATAAGTGGCATACAACATTTTAAAATGATTAGAAAAAAATAAAGAAACACAAGCATGTAATTTCATTCAATCAAACTAATTCATAAGGACAGTCACATTAAGTAAGCTTATTTAAACTAAACCAAAGTTTCTTAAAGTCACTTTTGATTTTATGTTTAATTTGATTTAAGAGAGATGTGAGAAAGAAGTTCTGATCCTAATCCCATTCCCCATATGTATGAATTAATTTTATTTAATAAGAAGCATTTAGATAATTTTTATGGATTGATTAAGTTAAGCATGGATTAAATCAATTAATTAACCCTTTCCTATGTTACCTTAAGATAATTGATTAAATGATTATGAGCTAATGTAGTATGCAAATGAATTGAAAAGAAAATAGCAATGCTCTTATGAAATGAAAGGGGCCTTATGCAATTAGCTCATGATTATTTAATAATTAAAGGAATCATTTTAATTAGTTTCATGATTTTCTCACACATGTGAGCTAATCATAATTTTATTAAGCTTCTTTAGGCTCCTGAACACCTAAAGCTCTACCCAAGATGGATTAAGAAAAAAATCAGATTTAATTAGATTTTTCAAATCAATTAAACCAATAATCCATTAATCCACCTCTCATAAAAAAAGAGACTAACCAAAGTTAATAATTATCTTGAAGTGAGATGGGCTTAAGGGAATAGGAAGGGAAAGAGGTCCCCACCTATTTCCATAAGCTATCCACTGGATTAAGCATGGTTTAATATGATTTCAAATCCAATTTAGCTAATTAAGTTTTTAATTAGTTAATTAATTAATAAATAGGACTTTAGTTGAAATAAGGGAGAAAATTAGAGAAAGGATTAGGAAGGGGCTCCAATTCATTTTCCAAAGTCTCCTTACTATCCAACAGTGATTAGAGAGTCCAATTAATTAATTAATCACTGTTCATATGCTTAATCACCCCTTAATGAAGTTAAGAGGGTAATTAAGGCTTACTTAATCAATCATCCTAATTTAACAAGTAATAAATCCCCAAAAAATTAGAGAAGGAAGAAGTCATCATCTCAAACATTCTCAAAAATTTTGGGATCAATCACTTAAGAGATTATAAAGTAATTAAGCTAATTAAGTTTTTAATTAAACCTTAATTAAGCTTTATTTACTCATCAAAATCCATTGAAAATATTTTATTAACTTCTTCTCTGAAATACCTTTAAAATGAGTCAATGATAGTATTTTTTTTGGATTTTTCTACAATTAGTTATGAATTATGGAAGATTTAGCCTTAGAAAACACATTGATTAACCTTAATTAAACCAAATCCTCCACCATGTAACGCGCCGACTTTTTTCATGTCACCATGGGATTGGTTATTTAAGTTATCACATCCACATGCCAAGTCAGCTGGTGGTGAACGCGACATTGATCCCCGATGTCTGATCTCGGATCAGATGGCGCAGATCAAACTCGAGGCGCAAAGGGAGAAATCTCATTTGATCTAACATGATTTGATAACGACCATCCATTCCAATCACATAGAATGGATAACCCATGATCCTCCTTCCCATGAGCGATGAACGATAATGTCTGTCCGCCATAGATTGTTTGATCCGAGCACAACCGAGCTTGGATGAACTTCAGAATCAACCCACACCATCAAGGGAAGGAGATGAGTAGATACAATAGTCAAGATCGCATGCAATGAAAATTTTCTTCAAAAAGGACCAAGCACACTTAAGCTAGAGATCAATTTTCATGGAAATACCTCACAGGAGCTAAGACCGGCAGCTTGCATGCTTGAGGAAGCTTTGCTTAGTTGAGGTGAAGCCTTGTTGATCAGCACAGGCCTTGGTTTGGTGTGAATTTCTTTGGAAACCAAGATCCTCCTCCTTGGCATTCAACTTTGATCGAACTTGGAGTTGACTTGGATCTCCAAAAATGATTTGGGTAGCCTTGACGAGGTGTAGTGATGTTGTAGGAATGAGGAATTTGATTAAAGTGGGGGTATTCATGAAGTTGGGATCGAAGATAGCCTTCCCTATTTTTGTTCCTCATGGGAAGAGAGAATGCTGAGAGTGGGATGCTTGGAATTGCTCTAAAACTCACAGGGAAGCTCGACTTTGTGTCTTGAACTCCCACAAAGTGAATTGGTGAAGTTCTCATTTGATTTGGGGGAGTATACCCCTTGATGTGCTGAGATGGATGGATGGGTTAGCCTCCCATTTTTTGGTCGGTCAGCCTCCATTAGAGTGTAAGAGGTGTCTTAATCGAGTCCACGTGACTCGATTGGGTTGGAGGAAGCCATGGGAGGTGGTTCAAGGTCTGATGTGGGAAGATCTCTTGGCTTGGATCCATGGGGTGCTTGACTTATATGGGAGGTGAGTCAACTCACCTCCCCTCGATCCATGGTTTACTTAGCTTCAGTTAGGTGGCCTAGGTGGGTTATGTGCACCCTCATTTGGAAGTTGGATGGCTGCCAAGGTGATGGAAGAGTGGACTTTACCATTTATGGGTGGAATCCTATGTAAAGAGGGCTTAACTAAGGGATTATGGCTTATGTGGGGTCCACTTTGCTTTTGGGATGACTTTGGGCTGCCATAGGGTCAATTTGAGTTAGGTTTGGTCAGCCACAAAAGTCCAATGGGTTGGTTTTATGGGTTTTGGCTTCATTTGGTCAAATGGGTTCATATGGGTTCATGTTGGGTTGGGTTGACTAATTGGACAAATTGGGTCAAACCAAGGCTTCGCTTAGATTCAAATGATGATTTGAAGAGTTTTAGTTCAAGTGGTTTCAATTAATTTGGCCTAAGTTTGATTTTGGCTCACTTGGATTCATATAGGTCAAGTGGGCTAAGTTAACTAATTTGATCAATTTGACCAAATTAGGTTGGGCTTGGTGTTGATTCATGTTCAATTGGTTAATACAAAATGATTGTAGGCTTTGGTTTGAATTAATTTGGATTGAATTTGGATTTTGGCCAACTTAACCCTTTAGGTCAATTTGGGCTAGGTTGGGTTAAGTTGACCAATTGGTCAAACTGGGCTCAATTGTAGCTTTGGTCAAGTTCAATAATCAATTTGGAATGAACTTGAGCCATTGGTTGCAATCAATTTGAGTTAAACCATGATTTGACTCATTTTTAGCTTTTTAGGCCAATTTGGTTCAACTTAGGTCAAATGGCTAATTGGTCTTAGTTTGGCTCAATTGGAGGTCAAGTCATGCTCAAATATTAATCATGAGTTGGTTTGAATCAATGGATTCAATCAATTTGGTGTATGGTGGATTTTGGCTTGTTTAGGTTCCATTTAGGCTAAAAGTTGACTTGGTCAAAGGACCAAGTTGACTTGGTTTGACCCAATTCAAGGTGGTTGATCATCTTATGGTGATTATTGATCATGATATGAGGTTTAGATGGGCTTGGTTCAATCCAATTTGGGTTGAATTAGAACTTTGCTCAAAAACATCCTTTAGGCCAGTTTGGGTCAAGTGGACCTAAAAGGGTTGATTGATTTGGTTTTGGGCTTGATTCAAGTTTAGTTGAACTCATATATGAGCCTGGGATTGAAATATAAATCCAACTACAATCAATTTGGAGTATAATGGATTTTGGCTCATTTAAAGTTTTCAAGTTAAAGGGCTAACTTGGACTTGACTTGAGTTGACTTGAGTGTGGTTTGATAATTCTAGTTTCATTTATATTTGGATAAATGATTGAAGGAATGATTGATTCAAGAGAAAATTCATTGGTTTTGGCTTAATTTGGATAGGATTTGGCCAAGTCCAAGAAATTAGCTTAAAAGGGTTGAATTGGGTTTTGGTTTAATTTTGGATTTGGTTTTGGCTGTTTAAATTTATATTTCATTTATATTTTGGAATATAAATGAAGACATAAATGAATCATGAGAAAATCACTTGAGTTTTGAGTGATTTGGAAGAATATTTGACCAAGCTTAAGGATGTAGGTCAAAAGGGCTTAAGTAAGGAATTGATTTAGTTTGATTAATTTTTGGTCATTGGAAGGTGGGTTTCATTTATATTTACGAATATAAATGAAGAAGTAATTGGTTTATAAAAAAATCAATTGATTTTAGGTTGATTTGAGTTAATATTTGAGTAAGGTTATGGAGGTAGGTCCATAAGGCTTAGGAAGAGGTTTGGCTTGGTTAGATTTAGTTTGATTTGGTTTTGGTCATTTGGGTATGGTTTTTATTTATATTTGTGAATATAAATGAATGAATAATTGAGTTATAAAGAAATGAATCAAGTTTTGGATAATCTAGGTGGGGATTTGGCTACGTTTATGAGAGTGGGTCACAAGGTTTAAGAGGGAAATTTGGAATTTGATTTGATTTGAGGCTTAGGTTAAGTATTCACCTAATCACTAAAAGTGTCTTAAGACTAAAGAACTCTTAGTGTCTACAATAGTCCTAGATCTATGATGAGGAAGTTGAGAACTTACTCCAAAAGTGAGGTCAACAAGTACCTTGGGCTTCAACAGTGTAATATATTTATCATGCACCTGCACTCTAGATGTATGGTCGCCCATGTGTGAGTGAGATATCAATCTTGAGACAAGTTGTTGAGTACTAATTTGTCAGTGAAAGTTCTATTCCTTGTGCGCTTGCCCTACATGGTGTGAGTCTTTGTCCTTGAGGTAGGATGTCATGTTGTAGCCATCATGATTTAGACAATTTAATAGTCACTTGGCTCATGAAGTGCATATGGGTATACATTCAGCTTTCTAATTCTTCTGGTCTTTATAAATTATCTCACAAAATAATAATTTGTTATAAATACTTAGCATAATTTTGAGAAGAAAGTAGCTTTCCTGTCATTAATATTGCATCGCTTTTTGCCTTAGTCTTTTTGTTGTGTATTTCTTTACTCCTGAGCTATATAAAGGGCTTCAACTCAATGTTGAGATTTCCTTATCCTTTTTTAATGTAGAGTTAGTATCATTCATTTATCTTCATTAAGTCAATTTTTTGATAGTAGGAAGGTGCTTACTTCATGTTGGATTTCAAGAGGCTCTGTGGTTATGTTGACCTGATAAAGATTTGGGCGAGTATTCAAAAAATGGGGAAGGCTAAGAGGCTTCTAGAATTTGTGACCACCTTTCCAACCAAGATGAGCACTTCGATAGCTCTTGTCCAAATTGTTGTTGCTACTCCAACTAGGGGTGGTGATGAAGATTTGTTGGTGGATGTGAGCATTCCTCCACCTTTGGCTATGGTAGAGCCATCTTACTCTATGTCGTTGGTGCAGACGCTTGATACCCTAGAAGAGGAAGACAATACCCCTCTCATCCAACAAAGAAAAATCATGATAAGTAGGCTACCAAGTACTTCCTCCATGAAAATATGATGGAGGAATGTCTCACAAGGTTGGACTTATTGTTATTTGGTGAGTATGATATATTTCACTCTTTTTTTACTTGCATTCATATCGATGTAGGGTCAATAGAGGATGATAATAAACACTCGGCTCTCAGAGTCATCTCTTTGTATTATTTATGAAGTCTCGAGAAAATAGTTCAACTAGCCACGAGTGAGTTTCCCCATGTGACTAGGAAGTTCATTTGCTACTACAGTGGCTTTCTTTCTTTATGATTATGCCATTAGCAAATCATCTCATTGAAATGCCTCTATCCTTGCTTATCAAATTTGTTTCACATCGTGTAGGGGTGATCGTAGCTCTTCTGAGTGTCCCCTCGATGTGTTTGAGTCTTACTCTTAGGTGGACCTCTTAACATTGTAAGCAAAAGCCATAACCCCTACTCTATTTGTCATTGGGACAACTAGCTTCATCTTGGTGGATATTCAGGAAATACTTACAAGATTCCCTTCATCAATGCACCATAATAGTGGCGAGTTTGAGAAGAAAGAGCCCTCTTGCTCAGGGGAGGGGATGTCAAAAAGAAGCCTTTCTTATCTTCATTTCTAAGGTCATTTCATTATAGAGAAGAATGACCTCTCTCAAAGAGGGAACAAGCTCATTGAGGAAGGAGTCAATCGACCTATGAATGAGGCTAGAGACTAAGGAATAATAGAGGTAGAGTACCAATATAGATTTAATGCCTTACTTCGACACTACGTTGAGTCAAGCAAGTCATCCTTTTGTATCATGGGCACCAACTTCATAGTTAATTACTTACTGGCACTTGGACCCCACTGTAAAATAATTTAAAAAATGATGTAAGTGGGATTGCAAATTTATAATATTATTCTATAATGATAAAATATGCTTTGTGAAAAGGTAGTCATATTTATTACCTACCACTTTTGCATCAATTTTTTTGCGAGGCTTTTGGGTAGGTGAGTGGACACTTTAATTCTTTTGTCATCAGTTGCACCATTCATGGTTTCCATCAGATTTTGTAAAAGATATATTCATTTAATGGCTGATATGACATCCATGTTACTGAGCTTTGGTTGTCGTGTTTATAAATTATCTTGCACTGTGGTTGGTTAAACTTTTATCACTTCTTATCTTTTGCTATATAGAGTGATACTAAGGAATATTAATGGCATCTATGAAGAAAGCTATAGAAAGGTCCATGCACACTAAGGCCAAAGAGCGACCCAAACTTTGACAGTTGGTCTCCTCAGTTGTCTTCCAAAATTAGTTCCATGACAACTCAAACTTCTCGGTGTGAGTGGTCGGTGAGGATGAGAGGTTTAACTCCATCAAGTCAAACAAGTTAGGCATCCCCTTAGACCATTTTATGTTTGGCTTCTAATTCCCCCTACTCTATAAGTGGTTGGATATTTTTAAATTTTATGGGGTGGTGCTTGCCCAAGTCTTGTCAAACTTGGTGGTGATCATCACCACCTTTCTCATCCTCCTGAGAGAGGAGGATTTAGCATGGAGTATGCTCTCTTCTGCCATGTCTTCATTATCAAGGGGCACCCAGATGGAACCATCCAACTTTCAATAATGTTGTTGAAAATCCATGACCTATCGAATAAGATTAGGAAGTGGCAATCGAAGCTATATTTTTGTGAAAATCTCTGTCGAATGGTCAGTGTTGACTATTCATATTTTCTTCCCTGTGGACAAGGTGGTAGTCCCTAGGTGAAGTATATTCTAGAGAGAATGAAGGACAAGATTTTGGACATCTATCATTACCTCCACTTCAATAAAAATCCATGAGTTCCTCTTCTTTCCCAAGAAGTCCAAGAAAAGAGTTACAAGCTCTACTCCTCCTGACCACCCAAGCTAGAAGAGTAAGGTTGGCAAGGAGCTAGAAGAGTATGTTGTAAGTAACTTCACTCCTAATCTTGCCATGCTTACATGTAAGGCATTCAAGCTAGGGCGATAAATCTTCTTTGATGGATAGGCAACTACCATATTCAGTGATGATCACCCAAGTCATTACGTGGCAGACAACTTGGGAAGTTTATAGAAAGTTCCTGTTGAAGAGGAAAGAGCTATTGGCAGAGAAGATGGTGTTCACCATTGTAAAGGGTGAGCTCAATGTCTCTGATGGAAAGCTCAACAAACTTCAGGAGGAGGAAAAGTGTTAACAGGAAGAGAAGGAGTGAGCCATCCCAAACAGAGAAGGAGTGAGCCATCCTGAAGCTGACTCACTTTGAAGGATATAGAATGAACTGGAAGTGGAGATATCTCACCATACTGAGTTCCCCAAAAGGAAGCTATGTTGTCTGAATCTCGTGATTCTTATGAGTACAATCATTTATTGCAAGAGAAGTTCAAGGAAAGTGCTGACTTTATAATTGATAAGTTAGTGATGCATGATCAATTGGATGACAAGCTTCTGTACTTCGATAATGTACTTGCTCTGTTAGGATCGGACTCCGATTGAGGTGATAAAAAAGGGAGCACTAGCTAGCTTCCTTCTAGGCTCTTTCCTTTTCTTTCTTTTTTGTGGGTTCAAAAAATGTATATGAAACTTTTTGCATACTACATACTAATCTTTTAAATATGGAACTTTTAAGAAAATAAAAATCATTTTTGCACTTTATTTCTTTTTTTCTAATGAGCTTATTTTGTAAATGCACTTGCTTTGAATGGTGAATACTTACTCGATATAGTTTGAAATCTCAGTTATGACATGGGCAAGTACTTATTCATGCTTATTAGCTAGGTATTTACTCTCATCATCTACAAATTAGATATACTTTACAAAACAAATTTTGTTAAATATATTATATTGTGTCATGATTGAGAAATTATATTCAAGTCCTTTACTTGGTAGAATGTTTTTAATCATACTCAATATGGTATAATCATTTTAAGTACTTGATTCATCACATTTTAGCAGGAATATGAGGGTGTCAACTGCAGAGTGTTGGTGTTTTGGAGTTGCCAACCACACGGGGTGTATGTCTTATACTTAAGTCACCAACCACACAGAGTGTTGGTCTTTTGGAGTTGTAGACCTCACGGAGTGTTGGTCTTACACTTGAGTCACCAACCACATGAATTATTGGTCTTTCGGAGTTATCGGCCTTACAGGATGTCAATCTTACACTCATTCTTCTCTTAGTAGTTCATGAAATATTTTAGATGAGTATAATATAATACTTTCTTGATTATTCTTCTAAATTCAACTTTTACTCACGCGGGCCAAGAATGACATTAAGTTATATATATATATATATATATATATATATATATATACTTGGGACACACGTCGAGTAGCGTAAGTCGATATGTAGCTACTTGAGTGTTAACTTGGTCTGCTAGTATTCACCCAATTTATGTTGTAAGTTGATTGAACACTGCATTTGTTATATGAAAAAGCCTTTATCATTTCAAGAATACCAGGTTTGAAGAAAGTACAGTACAGTGGTAGAGCTTATCTTATGGGTTGAACTTCTTTAGATCTTTTGAGTTCCAAGATTGTGGCACATCTTGTCCGAAATGTGTCTATAGTTGATAGCCTCCAGGCTGACTTGCCTCTTGACTTCGTAAGGTCTATCCCACATGTCAGAAAATTTGCTTAATATGTTTTAGTGAGTCACTGCATCTACCTTCTTTAGTACCATGTTGCCAGCTCTAAAGTACCTTTCTTTAACATGGTGATTGTAATATTTGGCAATTAATTTCTTTGTCTCTTCTTGTCTTATTGATGCTTCAATTTTGACTACATAAGGTCTATCCCACATGTGAGAAAATTTTCTTAATATGTTCTAGTGAGTCACTACATCTACCTTCTTCAGAACCATGTCACCAGCTCTAAAGTACCTTTCTTTAACCTGATGATTGTAATATTTGGCCATTAATTTCTTTGTCTCTTCTTGTCTTATTGATGCTTTGATTCTTAGTTCCTCTAATAGATTGAGAGTGGTTTTCATGGAGTTAACATTCAACCTTTCCCACTCCCTAGCTTCTTTATCCAACTCAACAACATCTAGGACCCTTTTAATAAGAAGTTCACACTTGACCGATAACACAACTTCCATCCCATGGGATAGAGTGAATGGGGTATGTTTGGTTGTTGAGGTTGGGGTCGTCCTCAGGGCTTAAAGTATGTCTACTAGGATGTCTACCCATTTTCCTTACCACATTGTGTTTTTTTCTTTAGTAAGTTTAATATTATTTTTTATTTTCCACTTCTTCCTGGCCATTACTCTTTGAAGATACATCAACTAGATCCCTTATAACTCACAGAATTCTCTTATTCACATATTTATGGTATGTTGTCCATTATAATTGGCATCGGTAGTCCATACCTGCAAATAATGCCAGTATAAATAAAATTTTAAACTATATAGGTAGTTATTTTGGTGATTGGCTTTGCCTTGATCTACTTGTTGAAATAATTGATCATGATAAGTATGAATTTTAGATCAAAATAGCATAGGAGGGAGGCATGTCGATGAAAATCCTTAGAGTATATCAAGCCTTGGGTGCACCAATTTGTGGCTCTCTTTTCTACTCGTGAGATACAACCCATTCCCTTGCCTTGATCGCGCGTGCACCATGACTGATGGGCAAAACTTCAAACAAATCTCATGTCTCTTGTTGTCCAAAAATGAAATGACGAGAATGACAAGAAAAAATTATGAATGGAGAAAGGATGAGAGAATATTTAGATTTTTTTCCTCTCATTCAAACTCACAATATCATCTATTTATATGTGAAGGATGAGAGCTTAATATTAAATCACATAATTATGATTTATAGTCATCACTAGTCGTTATTTAAAGTTTTTAATTAATTTATTTATATTTATTTAATTTATGTTATAAGTTATAAAATTTAATATTCTTTTTAATAACGGTTTAAGAATAGCATTATATATATATATATATATTATAATGTTATGATATAACGTTATAACATTATATTAATGTTATAATATAATGTTAAAATAATATATATTTTTCTTTATTTTTTTGTAACAATTCCCTCTCTAATAAAAAAAATATATTTATAAATAAATTTGAGGTGAATAAAATAAGAGATTAAGAATCATTTTTTTCATTTTGGATAACTTTTATCATGCATTCGATGAAAGTACCTTCCGGGATTGAACTTTCACTTATTATAACTAAAATCTAATAATAATAAATACTATAATAACTGAAGTTTTGAACTAAGTATTTAAATTATTGTGTCATTTGGTATGCACATAATATGAGACACGCTATAAATTCTACTCAAGGGTGCACTTTAAAGGTCATGCACTTTCATCTCAATTCATAAGTGTTTTAGGATCTTTGTAAAATCTCATTGCAGCAACCTATTACTGCAACACTTATATAGGTGAGATCTCCAAGCTACACTGCAATTATAATATCTCATAAAATTTTTGCATTTTATTTCATTAAGAGCTTTATAACAATCTTATCTTCATTATAGTTTAGCACAAATATATATAAGGATGATATTTATAATATTTAAAATTGTGCTTTTACCAGTCATTCGAGCAACTTCATTTTTACCACATTGAACTTTCTATCATGGTATTTTCAATCTGAAGGTTGGGTTTCCACTATGATAACTATTTTAATCCCATCCCTTCCAATGATCTCAATATAGAAGTCTTTGCAAGCCCTTTCATCAATAGATCTGCAATATTTTTCTTAGAGTAAATAAAATAGTAAGTAACAACACCTCTTTTACATAATTCATATAAAGAATCATGTCTTCTTCTCATATGACATTTTTTACCATTTCATTTTACACTTTTTGTTTTGCTATAGTAGCTTGATTATCACAATTTACTAAAACAGTAGGTATAGATTTTTCAATACAAGGTAAACAAATTAATAAACTTTTAAACCACTCGACTTCAGATGTAGCAAGATCAAGTGCTATAAATTCTGCTTCCATAGTAGATCTAGAGATTAATGTTTGTTTAGTGGATTTCCATGATATTGCACCACCATAAAATGTGAAGACATAACCACTAGTGACTTTTGTTTCAGTAGTGTCGGCAATCCAACAAGCATCACAATATCCTTCTAGTATTATAGAAAATCACTATAATGAATGCAATAGTTTATTGTACCTTTTAAATATTTTAAAATTCTTTCTAGTGCTTTCCAATGAGTTTCACTATGATTACTAGTATATCTACTCAATTTTCCTATAGCATAAGCAATATCAAGTTGAGAAAAATTTGCTAGATGTATTAAACAATCAATTATTTGAGAATATTTTAATTGTGATATACTATCACTTAAATTATTTATAAGATGTATGTTAAAGTTTTATGGAGTGCCTACAGGACTCACATCATGAAAATTTTTTAAGAAATGTGATTGAGTAATAGAAATGTTATTTATTTTTCTATAAGTCTTTATACCTAGTATTACATTAGCTTCACCTAAATCTTTCATATCAAATTGAGTTGATAGAAACTTTTTAATATTATTTACAATATTGAGATTTGTACCAAAAATTAAAATATTAGCAACATAAAGACATAAAATAGTACAATCATGATCAACAACTTTAATATAAACACATTTATCAAACTCAATAATAAAAAAATCCACATGTCAGTACTATTTTATCAAACTTTTCATGCCATTGTTTAGGAGCATGCTTTAATCCATATAAAGATTTTACTAATATACAAGCTTTACTTTCTTGACATTTTACTATAAAACTTCTAGGTTGATCCATATAAATTTATTCATCTAAATCACCATTTAAAAATGCAATTTTTTATATCCATTTGATGTATAACTAGATTATATGCTGAAGATAAAGCTAAAATCAAATGAATTGTAGAATTTCTAGCAATCGGAGAATAAATATCAAAATAGTCAATACCACTTTTTTGTGTATATCCTTTGGCTACTGATCTTACTTTATATTTATCTATAGATCCATATGATTTTAATTTCTTTTTGAATATCCATTTACATCCAATAGTTTTATAACCTGGAGGTAAATCACAAAGTACCCAAGTCTTATTTGATATAATAGAATCTATTTCATTATTAATAGCTTCTTTCCAAAATGATGCATCTATTGAATTCATAGCTTCATCAAAAGTAGTAGGATCATTTTATAAAATAAATATTTCAATTAAAAGAGAATAAAAATTATCACCTAAAATTTTCTCTTTTCTATTTCTTTTACTTTTTTTAATATTTTTCTCATTATTATTAGTTAAAATAGTATCATTATTATTTATTATAGAATTTTTTATTGAAGGTTCTTTTTGATTAATAGATTTTGTAATCTTATTTTTCATAGGAAATATATCTTCAAAAAAATATGTAACATCTCTAGATTCCATAATTGTAGTAATAAAAATATCACTAATATCAGAGTTAATGATAAGAGATCTATAAGTAGGACCATTAAGAGAATATCCACTAAATACACCATCTACAATTTTAGATCTTAATTTTCTCTTTTTACATTATGGAATAAATATTTTAGCTAAACAACTCCAAACTTTTAAATACTTCAAATTAGGTTTTCTATTTTTCCAAAATTCATAAGGTGTTTTATTGTAATCTTTATGAAGAAACTGATTTAAAATAAAACAAGCTATTAATAAAGCTTCATCACATAAATTATTGATAAATTTGATGAAATTAATATTGCATTTACTATATCAATTAATGTTCTATTTTTCATTCTGCCACTCCATTAGTTTGAGAAGAATATGGTGGAGTAACTTAATATATAATACCATTTTCTTCATAAAAATTATTAAATCAAAGTGAAATATATTCCCCAACTTTATCCGATCTTAAAATTTTAATTTTTTTTTATTTAATTGATTTTCTAATTCTAATTTATATTTCTTAAATATATCAAAAACTTCATCTTTAGTTTTGATTAAATAAATATAGAAAAATTAAAAAAATCATCAATAAAGGTAATAAAACATCTTTTACCTCCTCTAGTTAAATTATCATTTAAATCACAAATATCACTATGAATAAAATCTAATAAATCATTTAACTTAATAGGAATAGATTTAAATAGTTTTTTAGTTTATTTTGCTTGAGAGAAAATTTCACATTTCACATCTTTATTTATATCATTTTTAGATATTAAATTTATATACATCATTCTTTTAATTATTTTGTAGTTTACATGTCCTAAAGATGATCGGAAAGAGCATTACGAATGTGTCCAAGACAAAGAAAATCAATCTCTTGTAGAGTTTTTCCTTTTCATAACCCTTCATCAAAAGAAGAATTATTTTCTCTTTCCAAATTCGGTTTGGATGAAGGAGGATTATATATTGCATAAATTAATCCTAAACATGTCAACCAATATATAGGTTTCTTTTGTCATATTTTAAAGTGCGTTCCTATAAAGTTTTTTGTCTTAACATCATCATGACAAAGCGATATTTATGTAGACATATTTTTTTTAATCAGTGAAAATAATTAAAACAAAGAAAATATATTGATTTACCATAAGATTGTTAGAACTATAAGGAAATAAATTAGCAATTAAGAAATAAATTTAACACAACTAAGAAAAAAAATAAAAGTAAAAGATCGAAATAGCCTAGGAGGGAGGCATGCCAATGACACTATCCTTAGAGTAGATCAAGTCTTGGATGCACCAATTTGCAGTTCTCTTTTCTACTCATGAGATGCAACCCATTCCCTTGCCTTGATCGCACGTGCACCATGACTGATCGGCTAAACTTTGAACTAATCGCGTGACTCTTGTTACCCAAAAATAAAATGAAGAGAATGATAAAAAAATTTGTCAATGGAGAAAGGAAGAGAGAATATTAATTTTTTTCTCATTCAAGCCCAAATTATCATCTACTTATACGTGAAGGATGAGAGCTTAATATTAAATTACCCAATCATCAATTAAATTTTATAACTTATAACATAAATTAAATAAATACAAATAAATTAATTTATAACTCAAAATAATAGCAAGTAATGGCTATAAATCATAATTAGGTGATTTAATATTAAGCTCTCATCTTTCACCTATAAATAGATAATGTGTGAAACTTGAATGAGAGGAAAAAAATTAAATATTCTCCATTTATATTTTTCATTTTGGGCAACAAGAGACAAAACTCAAAGTTTTCGATAATTCGTATCAAGAAATATATAATAGAAAAGGCATGATATTTTGGAAAGAATTTGAATAAAAGTAATTTAATTTCTTTGAAAACAATGAGTAACTGACTCCGACATGTTATTGAATCAAAATATGAAAGGCTATTATGCTTCAAATGACTAAAATGATTAAGTGAGTGAATATGGAATTCAAATAAGGGTGTTTAGAAGGAAAAATAATTTAAAAAAATTAGAATTAAATTGACATAATTTCAGCTAACCCATGAAATTATGATTTTGGTATATTAGGAAACAACTAAGGCATTATATTATATGTATACAAGTATATAAAAAAAACTTTCATGAAATATATGATTGAATTGATTCAATAGATATGACAGTGCTTAAAAATCTCATGAGAGTGACCTAATTGAGCATGGTCCAATTGGGCTAAATCAGTGAAAACAAAGATCAATTAGCCTCAAATAAAATTCAGTCAATTTAATTTAATAATATTATTAAATTTGACATAAATGACTTATTTGGATCAAATTGAGTTGATTGAGCTAAATAACAAGATTACAAAAGCTCAAGAATTATTCAATTGATCCTGTCATTTATGATATTATGTATATTCTTCTCATGAGGTAATATTAGAAATTGCTTACTACCTTAAGATGTTATATGATTCCCCCTATTCATGGATTTCATTATAAAGGAAATATACATGATTTAATTTATCTTACATTGATTTTTATGAAAGATCATAAGAGCTTAAGATAATTTTTTTTGTCTTTAAGGATTGTATGATTCAATCAATTATGACTCCACAATGTTGTATGAGTCTCTTTCAAAGTCCATAAAACTTTGCAGAGCCCCAAGGAATGTGCCTTAACATTTAGCCCTTCAAACTCTAGACCTACTTTGTGCCTTGGTCAACTATAACATCTACTTTACATCCTTGCTTGTTATTTCCCCATTGGCCTCATCTTATTCTCTGAATCAATGTGGACTATCAAAACATGGAAGTTTACTTAAAAGGTGTTATTTGTTAAGGCACAAAACTTGATCACACATGAATAATGATCATCAATTGCTATTTCATGTCTATCATCTCAAGGGATTTATTAGCAAGTAAATATATTTGAATAGATTTAAACATATGAAGTAACTAAAATAAAATAAATAGTTAATTTTTTATGAAATAAATTTCTTAAAATTACTAATTTAAAAGTTCATAAACTAAAACTAAAATATTTAACTTTTTAAATCAACTATTATTAATATTAATTTTTCTAAGCTTGTAATTAATTAGAATTAAGAATGGGATTATTAAGTTATGAATAAATTTTAGCAATCCAAATGATCTAATCAAAGCTTTTTAGATCCCTGGGTCCATTAATTTAGGGTTGAAATGCCCTATTATAAAATTAAATAGGTTTAATTACACTAATTATCACTAATTAATGATGATATTAATTAAAAAAATTATTGCAACCTTTTTTTATTAGTCAATTTTGTATCTATTTAGTAATATAAAAGTATTGGTTGTGTTTCTTAATTTTAAAATCTAATATTAATATTTTTAAAAAAGTTTAAATTCTAATTTGCTAATAAATTTGGGTAATCAAATTTCTAATTACATGAGCAATTCATATCAATAATGGACATCTTTGATTAAGATAATTTAGCTCTCAAGGTTCATATTTAAAACTTAAACCTATTGATTGAAATATTTAAATGAATTTCTTTAAATTTTCAAGAATCTAAATAATTATAAATAAAATTTAATTAGTATTTCAAAGCATATTATAAAATAGTATTTGTTTTTTCAAAAAAAAAAATGTACTTTAAAATATTCAAGTCACATTGACTTTAAATCTATACAAAATACATTAAAAACATAAAAATCATGTTATAGAAATTATTTCATTAAACTTGATTCAATATGAATAACACATTTCTAAAATTTAAATCATTAAATTATATGAATAGTCATTTTGGATATTATCTTAATGGAATTGAGCTAACTTATCTAGCTCTTGTGAAAAAAGAAATTTATATGCATTATTTTTGTTTAATTAATGAACATGTATACAATTTAGCCACCAAAAAAATTCTCATCTTTCATGCAAGAAATTTAGCAAAAGATACACAACAAATATTTGCTTAAATTTATAAGCTTTTTTATAAAACTAATACTAATATTTCTTATTTCTTATAGTATCAATTTATTAAAACTTTAGAATTTGTTCAAGAAAACCTCAATAGTTTGAAATTTTGCAAACTTTTAATTAACCATCTATAATATTTTTTATGATCAAACTCATCATCCAATATTATATGATTTTTCAAATAAAAAAAAGAAGAATACATATCATCCATCTCATTATTTTATCATTAGCCAATAAGACAAAAAACATTATCATTCGATCCTCATTATAATGAAAGAATTGTTCCTCACATTATTGATTTGCTGCTTTTATTTTAATGAGCACAAACTTATAACACTTTAAACCTTTGAAATTTAGTAAATTGCATATGATAGCCAAAATAAAAAAATAAAATAAATAAAATAAATCGCATCTATTAGAAGCTATAAAAATGAAATATACTCAACCTATAGAATTTTGTGCATACAAATTTCTTAAAATAAATTTCATAATATATTTATTAAATTATTCTTTTTTTTCTTTGACTTCTATATATTTGTTGAGAACTAACCATATTCCTCTAAGCTGACAACTGGTTGAAATCACACAATAGAATCTGAGGTAGCATCTTGAAGACTTTCATATCTCAATTTCATTAGTAGCCTACCCAAATAATTCAGGCCCTCCCCTTCACGACCACCATCCCAGAATAGATCATGTGGTGAAGCTTCAACCAGAACAAATCCGGTCATTGAGCGCAACAAGGGAATCAAGTCAGAGTGCATTGAAAACTTTCATCTCAGACCCGTGTACATGACATCAATCTTCATGGTTTCCCAATCAGAATGGACCTATAACTTTGTAAAATGTGAGACCATATACCTTTGGAGAATATTAATAAAAAATGAAAAATATAGCAAGACCAAGCATCTATCTACTCAAAATTCTACTAATCTTGATGAAATTACAAGATGCTATAAATAACCATTCTACTCTCTGCTTGAGATTAATCACTATTAAGCTTTATAGTAGAGCATTAAATGATAGAACAAAGGGAGTTGAGAAAAAAGACACGATAAAACACATCAGCATGTTCTTGATACTAAACATCAGCATAAGAATTATTTCATGTTACACAATACACATAGGTCATGCCAATTTGCTTAATAGGTAAACCATGATTGGTTTACAGAAACATGTAATTATTTAGATGTTTAGTAAAGAATGATTGGATTCAAATGAAAGACAAGATATTAGTAAATAAATTAAATGATTTATTTGCATACACAAAGTCAGTTATACTTAATAAAGATAGCTAGATTTTATAATTGAAACAAAATCCCTTTAAAAGTTTAGTTGAGTGAATGCATTTTTATTTACGAGTAATGTTTCATTGCTCAAAATCTATTACACATCATATTGCACTTGTTTACTGATTATTCCATTCATAGAATATTCTTTAAATTATGCTATAAATATCTTTTTGATTCTTTACTATGCATCATATTACTGTAATATGTCATACATGGAATACAAAATAATCTCAAATTTTCATTAATAACTTGTTGTTTGTCATAGATTCCAAAATTTATGGTATTACTATGATTATGAATTCCAATTTAATCCAAGTTTCTAACTATTATTCTCATATTAGATCAGACACAAAATGTTATGCTACTATAATTATAACATTCAATTATGTAATAATTATTCCTATAAATTAATACATGCCATGAAAAAAAATGTATGAAAAAAAGTATATAGATGAGATGACACATATTGCTATATCTGTCTTACTAATTAGGGACATGAATATTCTCATACATTGAATGTTCTTATCTTCTACCACTAAGACTGGCTGACATGAACTACACCCCTCCTATGCTGAAGAGAGATGTATTAACCAAAAGTTTCAAGTATCTTCTTTTCATTAAGAATAGTTGATGTTTCGATATGTGCTCTACCATAAGTTGGTTTGTGATAAGCTACTATTATTAGGGCTCCAAAATATGGAATGCATAGTTATTTATCTTGAGCTCTAAAAACTATGACACACTATGCTATGACTACATTGATGATATTCAAATTCTTGGATTATGTTACAAACTATATATATGATTTTAATATTAGGCCAAATATTATGATCAATCCATAATTTAGCATTATAACTCCAATGTTATTACAATTGTTATGTTCGCTATACACTACGCTTATCATATCATTATTTCTCAAAGTTATGACCCTATAATTGCTATTAATGTGATTCCAATGCCAATGCATGTATATGATTTAAATGGTATGAGCATATTATTGTTATGAATATTATTTCACAACTTATTCTAATTTTTATGATTAAGGAATTTATTTCCATGAAAAATTATATGTCAAATGTCATTTTAAGTGAGCATGAGTATGACATTTCAATACTATGCTACTTGCTAAGATTATAAAATGTTGCTATTATGTATATACATCATAAATACAATACACAAATATGTTATAGTATGATCCCTTAATGATCTTTCTAAGCTTAAGTTATTAAAATTTCCATCAGATTTTAGTAGAAAATCTTTCTATGAATCTTTATGCCCTCACATTATTTAAACATGCAATTACAATCATGCATGTTGCTTCGACTCAAATTGTATTTGCTATTATTTGGAATATAATTTTATACATTTTGTTATATATATATAATTTTCTTTGAAGTATGTTAATATTAATTTAGACTTGTCAAACTTAATAGGTTTACATAAGGTTATAAGTACTAGGAAAGGAATGGAAAAGAGGTCATTTGGGATCACTTTTTTATTTTTTTTATTTTTGTTTTATTTTTTATACATTTGGTATTAATAGTTATTTTAAAAAAAATTCAAAACATCTAAAATTTAATTTGAGTTTTTTTAAAAATAAAAAATAAAAAACTTAAAAATATATTAAATAAATATATTTTTAAAAATAATATAAAAATAACAATATTTTTAAAACTAATATAAAAATAAAAATAAAAACAAAATTAATAACATTATTTTTAAAAATACTTAAAATAATATAACTTACTTTTAGCAAAAGCATTCCATAATCTATCTTTCTATGGTAGGTTATCTATATCCTAATTCCAACCATCCATTTCCAGGTCTAAAAGACCTTTAATAATACAAGCTAACAATTGGTCCCACCACCATTGCATCCTTCATGTTGATTTCAACATCTAAGGTCATGATTAAGTCAAACATTTTTTTTTTGTTTTCGGAAAAAAAGTTAGAGATTATGAAGTATGTTTGATAAGTTATCTTTTTAAAAACAAATTGAGCTGGTTTATAACTTTAGAAAACACATGTTGGGTATTTTATAAGTCTCCAAAACATATTTTTTGACTTTTAACAATTATCAAGTATACATTTGAATATTTCATAGACCAAGTTCAAGTCCATCTGATTCAAAATAACTGTCTAAGTCACTATGAACTTTTAATAAACTTGTTAGTTTCATTACGAATTATCTAGGTTCACTATGAAATCATCAATTCTATGTATTATCTTGGTTTATTATGAACACATTAGTCTTATTATAATCTTAATAAATTCCCCTAACACTTTCAAGTCTTTTTAGCCACAAAAAAATTCAATAGAATATTTTGGATCTCCATCAAAAACTCTGGATCATTTTCTTAACATTTTGCAAATATTTCAAATATATTTATGATTTAAATCCACATACATACCATAACTCTAAAGGGTAGATCTAGGGTTGGCTTGCTTGAAGCATTTGACCAACCTTCTTCCATTAGCCAACACTAGAAAATCAAAAATTTTCCAATCATCTAAGCAACTTCCATGCACCCTTAATCTCTCATAATAGCAAGTGAAAGCCTTATCATCCCTTTCAAGGGGTAGATCACTTTCACTCCCAAAATATATGGCAAGATTCCCTTTCCAATAAGAAACTTGGGAGAACAAGCTAAAGATGAGCATCAAATAACAGCTAAAATAGTCTTTACCTAAATTTGAGCCAATATCCAGGAATTAAGGTGATGATTCATACAATAACGATTGTGTGATGCTAAGGTGGGTAAATTGAGATAGCTCCAAGATATTTACTCTAAGAGTTTCCAAGATAATGGGCCACAAAGGCAAACAAAATGAATTCCATAGTAGTAGATTTTCTTGGTAAAATACCAAATTAATAATACAATTTTAGTATGATTCTCATAGCAAAATATTTTATTAGCATCCCAAAACTTCGTAGTCAAACTAATAAGTTTTCCTCACTATCACAATCTTGCACATCTCACTTATTCTTCAATATTGGTATTATTTAATTATTTTCATATCATTTGACAACTTGGAATTTCACTAAAATGACTTATAACCCATAGAATTCCCATAATTGTAATCTCTCCAAATCTTGTTAGTTATCTCTTTAAAATCTAATAGCCGCACAATATACATTACTTTGAAAAATACTAAAAAGTTTATTTTTTGGGACCTCTAATATAAACTTTATGACTCTATTTATTCTGGATAGTAATAAGTATATTCATAAAAGGAATATAATCATGTATCAACAACCAGGATAACTTGATCCAAATTGGTGTTTCAATTTTGATAAAAATGGGACACAGAAAGTAGTCAAGAAAGTTAAGAAATCTAATATTGATCCCAACTAAACAAGCTAGGATGGTTGAAGAATAAAGCCTAAATCTAGGCAAATGCAAATATAGTAAAGTTAAATTATTAACTATAAGTAATTATGAACACACTAACATGTAGAGTGGACTAAAAGGATTACTTGTACTATAAAGTCATATTCTAGTTGTAATTTTAATTTCAACAGAAAATAATATAGTCAACTATACTAATCAGAGATAAAAATTATTTTAGAAGATAATATTACTTAACTTTATCATTGTAACAACTGAATACTTTCTACTCCCCACAATGTCAATAAACGTCAACTAATAAGGAGACAGGAGAATTAGAATTCTGCCAATGACACCCCAAAAATTAAGACATTGTTAAATTACCAATTAGGTAAATTGCTAGCTGCTCATGCAAAATGTTTGACTCTTGTTAGAATTCAACTAATCACATTTCAGAAATTAAGACATTGATAAATGATCCATTAGGCAAATTGCTAACTTCCCATGCAAAATTTTAGTCATAATTACTCGTTAATAGAAGTATGGTTTTCTAACTTCTTGGTTGTCACTTAACCTTGATGTTGTTTATCTTATATGGTAAATTCTCAAGATGTGAAAAATCAGATGTTAGTCTAACCCAAAAAAAAATCTACCTAGACATTGATATCTACATGGTTGGTCTTATGACCGAAAAATAAGAGTGAGAGAAAGGTAAGAATCTCAACTTAATTATTAAACACAAGAGTAATATTTATAACAATAGAACCAACCAAACAAATATAATTAATAGATTCCACTAGCATTCGAATAACACTAAACTCTAGATAGTATTGCATCCCAAATGCCAAATAATCAAAAAGACTTCAAAAGATATGAAATGAAAAATATATGTTTGCCAGAGATGGTAAGCTTAATAATTTGAAACTAAATGTCCAAGAGAAGCAAGTGTATGCATATATGTTCCTAATTTCCAAGAACAAAAAAGACATGGCTACTATACTAAACAATCATGGAAATTTAAATCCTCCCATGTAAAAACTTACCAATCCAGGGTGTTCTCTCTGAACATTTCTCCCAATGCGTGCTGCTTCCTTAGGGCTCCTTGCATGCATAATTTCTTCTATGAAAATTGTTGCAAGTGGATTGTCAACACCCACAAACTTTTGAGCCTGTAAATTAGAAGCATATGTAAATAGTTGTACCTTGCATCAAAATTTGCAAAGAACTTGGCCTTGTGCTTCCCAACATACTAATTCATTCAGAGGCCTTATGAGCCTGATAGTAGTGTTCCACATTAGGCCACATGCAAGAATCTTCACTTTCATCAGACAATCTTATCTAATGTCGAGAAAAATTAGAAAATGCTCCAAAAGGATCCCATGTCTTGTAAAAGAATATAATTTTTGACTCATAAAGTGACACAGTTTGATCTAGAGCTGCAGTTTCATAGATTGAAGGGATCACTAGTGATAGGTCTGGATTGGGTTGAAGAAAACCACTTACAAGAATGTCAGGGCCTATCTGTAATCCACAGTAAAAAATCTAAAGCATAATTACAATATTAGTGCAAAGAATACAATAACATTACATTGTCATTACATTGGTTGCCCAAGACATGAGATTTTTGAATTTGCTAAAGTGGGGTTAGTGATTTTGACATTGTGTAATCTTGAATACAACAACTAGTTTAACTACCCGTTGGGGAATTCTCTTCAAACTATTGGAGAGCTATTGCAGGACTTTGTAGGAATTGTTTTGGGATGTATTGTAGGTAATAATTGTTCTTAATGAGATTATAGAGTAATGTAAAATCATTTTCGTGAGTTTCCATAGTTCATCTTTGTGAAGCTTTCATCGGAGTAAAAAGAAAAAGTATTCATCATTCGACCATCCTTGCTTAGCTCTTATTTGGTCACATTTTTCATTCAGTCTCTAAATATTCAAAAGTTGTATTTTCCACTACATAAATTTATATTCCATGTATGATGATTGCACTATATCATCTCAAAAATTCTAACATAAGCCTAGTTTTTTCTTGTAGCCTTAGGGTCATGGCAACTAGAAATTGGAAGAGCTTTGTTAAAAAGCTTGAGTGCTTGTTAGATCTAGGGGAATCATGTCATTCAATGAAGATAATGCAAAAAAATTTTAGAAAATAAAAAGATAAAAATAATCCCTAGATTATTTCTGTTAGGTCAGTTTAGAAAAATAATCTCTATGCTATATTATTTATTTGAAGAGACAAAGGATTATTTTAAATTATATTCGATAAGTCAAAGACTAAATTGAGCACATTAGATAGCCTACAATTAAAAAAAGAAATCTTATAAATAGTCCAAGGTTCATTTTGAGCTTTTTCTAAGATTTTCTATCTTTATTAGTAAAGAAGTGGATTTACAGTTTCAAATCAGAGATAGTAGAATTATAATTAAGCATTTTGTTTGTAAATAATTTAGTGTCAAATCATGTAAAATCATGCTACTCAAAATTTACTTTATTGCTTAGTTTTTGCACTAGCATAATCACATTTAAATTGTTGGGGCTTTGTATGTTAATCAATCATAGATTTTTTTTACATATGATATTGAGTAAATTTGTTCTCTTTTGCTCAAACTATTATTACTCCTACTTGTAGAACTATCTTGTAATCACCATATATTTATACCAGTACACATTATATAATTTTGATGTTATTGAATTAATTAGATAAACTTGTTAACCCAAGTTAATTGTATTATTTATGTTTAAGATTTAATTGATGACTCATTTATCTAATCACATAACCTAAACCTTGGTTTAACTTGTATGATGTTGAAGTTATAGTATTAATTAAATTGATTGTTATTGTTGTCTAACATTCTTGAGTGTATTTGACATTATTATGGAAATTATTTGTAAATCAGTTATATTAGTTTCTTCATATTGTGCATAACATATCCTATACACTTGTTGTGTAATTAGAATAATATTTAATTAATTAATTAATTAATTGCATTAGTGAAATCAACGAGAGGTTAAATTGGTTAATTTCAAAAGAAGTTTGAGATATTGCACATAATTTACCCAACATGGTATGCTCAAGTCCAACAATCAAAATAAATGCAATATACATTTTAACTATCAATTAATATTAGAGTCTCAACTCTTATATTTAGACTAACATCCTATAGATAAAATCAAAACAACACACTTAGTAAATTATAACTTTGAACATTCCTGTGATTCACCTCCACTTTTTTGAAGCTTAATTTTAACTTTTGGTATAATAGCTTTTTTAGAATTTTAAAAGAGTCATTAATCCAAATGTTTGGTATATTATTTTAAATGATGACTATCTTTTATAGATAAAAAAATTATTAAATGCACTAAATTCCTTGTGCATTCTTTTTTTTTCATAATGCAATAATAGCAAATGATCTCTTATATCAAATCTTATAATATGTATTGTTTTGCCACCTTTTATAATATTGATCATAAGACATAAAATGAATAAAACAAATTAGTAAAGAAAGCATGATAAAAGCCAATAATGCAAGAATCATAACAATGTGCTTTGAAAATGGATAAAAGTAGCAAAACATAATGAAGAAGCAAAGTAACTTGTGGCACTCATTGAAAATAATGAAATGAATGAAAAGAGAAATGCATCCCCAATGCCAACATTGACACGGTGTGTCCATTAAAAGTTTATTTTATTAACTCTTTAAATATATGTTTGTAATTTAGGAGGAGGCGGTTCTTATCTTATAATTCTATAAATATCACTCATTCTAAGAGAAGGGAGGTCTTATATTTTAATGTTTTCCTAACAAGGATTGTCGACAATTGTGGATTGCTATTTATATGGAGGGATTGGAAGAGAGGGAAGCCATTATGGGGGATAAGTCTTACAAAGATTTGTTATTCATCATCTCCAGCCATGTTGTGGTCTATCTAGAGCTCATCCCGATAAGTGAAGGATCCCATAGAAAGGGGTTTCCAATAACCCATCTCCAGTTGTGAAAGTGCATGTGCTACCTTTAGTAGCCATCTAGGCATCGAGTGGTGAAAGATTCAACAGAAAAGAATTCCTGGAATTATTGCTAGTGGTTTATCTATCAAAAGGTGATTGTGACATCCACGATCAAGAATCCTTCAACCAGCCCCGACTGTGGCATCTCTAGGATTTGGTAACTTATTCTAGTAACTATCAGGAAAAAAATACAATAATCAAACTTTCTTAAATAAAGAAACCTTCTCATTCATCCAAGTTTGTGTCCTCCTTTTTTGAATTAATGAAGTTCTCTTTAATTATCACAGAACTACTAACTCTTCTACCAATGAATTCTTTACACATTTCTAAACATCAATAGAAAAATTGATGCAAACAGAAAAAATAGAATCCTAAAGAAAACAAATATAGGTACCTAGAATCATTAATAGCAACATCCAATTTCTCGACAGAGAAATTCATCAAGTTCTCCATTTTCCTATTACAAATCAATTTTATATGTTAATTAACTTGACGAGAGAGCTACAAAGTGTGTTTTCCATCAATAACAAGCATTAGAGAGTAAACTTTTATCTATGCAAACCAACTAGATTTATTCTGATTCAAGAACAAGTGATAAATCCATGACTTGAAGAATATCTAGTGCTAGCCATATCTCTTTTCAAGATACAAGCTAGAACCAATTAAGTAGCACCCAACCAAAAATTTGCAGTTTCAAGATAGAAATATTTGAGGTGGTGAGTTTTCTTGTTTGGCATGAAATAGTTTTAAGGGTTTGTAATAATTACTTTTTTAAAGAGATAAATTAAAATCTTAGCACTAAGTTGTAGTTTATGGTTGTTCATTTATTTCTTTGTTATATACTAATAGTGGAACCATACCACTGATTTATTAAAAAAATATAATTGTCTTCATTGTTGTCAACTAGAGGTATCAAAGCATAAGTAAAATTCCCTCAAGGAGATATCAACCTTGTCAAAATCAAGGTTTAGTGATTTATGAACTTTATAGAGAAATACAACAATTGCATGCTAGGTTAATAATCTATGAATGGCATGAAAGGGAACCAAATCAAATTATTCATGAACATCACATTGAGCATGAAATAGATAATCCTTTCAATCAAGAATATATAGAATCATCCAATAACAATGACACTTTTGGCTATTGTAGGAGAGAACCAAATAGAAAACATCAAGACTCTATGATCAAGATAGACATTTTGGATTTTGAGGGCAGCTTAAACACATACGACTTTATCAATTGGCTATAAATCATTGAGAGTATTTTTTTATTATAAGGATATTCTAAATGAATAACAAGTAAAATGGATAGTCATTAAACTTAAGAAAATAACATTCATTTTTTGTGACAATTTAAGGATGAGAGCATGGGAAGAAAAAGTAAAATTGTGAAATAAAAGAAAATAAAAGAAGAATTATAAAAGATTGTCTTCCCATTTTAAATAAGATGCCTTTATCAAAATTCATAAGTTTCATCAAAGAAATTTATACATAGAATAATATATAACATAATCTAAGCAATTAATGTTAAAATGTGAAATATTTGAACCTAAGGAGCATACTATTGCTAGATTTATAAGAAGATTATGTCCATCTATTGCCAATGCCATTCAATTGTAATAATATTAGACATTATCTAACATTACTAAATTAGCTTTTTGAGTTGAACTTCAACAAAGAAAAATAAAATTTTCTTTTGCTAATAGAGGACAAGATTACAGAATATTAGGCAAGAACCCTGAGAAAAGGTACTCATGTCTAAAATAAAACTTAACTACTCACCTAGTACCTCTGAAAGCAATAAAGCTAGCTCATTAAATTCAAAATTTCATTAATAAAATATGACCAATGATTAGGATTTGGACACATTGCATCTAATTGCCTAAATAGAAGAGTTATATCCTTAATAAAAAAGGTCTGACCTGAAGATGAAAATGGAAATGAAAATGCCATATATCAAGAATGAAGGTGATCAATTGATATGTAATCACAAGGGAATTATTGGAGGTTTGAATCATTTTAAATACATATATCAATCGATAGTTTGATTTATGTCACTACAATATTTTTCATACTTAATGTACAATGCGAGGGAAACATGATTACTGATTGTACCAGTTAAGAGAATCTGTTGGGAAATAGAGATCATAAAGTACACGAGGAAAACTAGTTCAAGTGTTTCAGAGCATACACAGAATAAATAAAAACTAAATTAAAAGAAATCACATAGAAGACACTAGATTTAATGAGGAAAAATCCAAAAATGGGAAAAAATCATGAAGTCACACCATCAAGAAATCAACTATAAAATAAAAACTAAAGAGAACTGTACATATTATAATTATCTAGAGCCTCTCCATGCTTCAGTCACTAGGGCACTAAGTTCACTCTCCAACATAAGAGAATAAGAGAAAATATTACAAAAATTATAGGAAAAATTGTCTAAATAAGAAATCTCCTAACTTGTAGCACCACAATGCCACAATCCTGACACCTAGGTGTTGGCACCACTATTCTTCAGGCATTTTTACATGGGTTTGAGCATCACAACACTAGCATCTCTGTCATTCTGCCTTTGGCACCCTAATCCTAGTGCCATAACACTAATCTGAAATGCCTACACATTTTCCTTTCTATTTCCTTGGTGCAAATCCAGCATTGTGGCTCTGTCCTTCTAGCGATGTCCTTCTGACATCATGTCGCTACTTCTTCAATGCCGAGGTGCTGACTTCAAAAATAAAATTAAGCTCCACAAAATAAAAATCTCTCACTTGGAGACTAATTGCAATCAATCTTGTTCCTCTTCCAAATCCATGATATCCATCATAGTCTAAGCTATAGTGTGGCTCACCTCAATCTTAGCCTTCCTGAACTCTAATTGAAACTAAGTAAAGCTTTAATTTCTTCTAAGTTACACATTTGTTCAATATGGTTGCAAGAGTTTTAGTAGTGTGTACCTTTTCTAAAGAAATTTATCTATCTTCTAAGAATGTATATATAAAATGATACCTTAGCTGTATGTGTTTTGACCTGGCATGAATAATGATATTCTTGGTAAGATGAATGACACTCATATTGTCACTATGAAGTCTATCATTTCCTTGCCCCTTGCCTAACTCTGTCAAAAAACTCAACAGCCAGATCATCTCTTTGCTAGCCTTAATCATAGCAATGTACTCAGCTTCTGTAATTGAAAGTACAATTATCTTCAACAACTTGGAAACTGAACTCACCATTGTGCTTCCTAATGTTAATATCTATTTATACTCTTCTCCCAACCAAATCTCCTGCCATATCTGAATTTGTATACTCTTATAATTTAATCCTTACACCTCAAAAACAAAGTGTCATGTTGTTTTCTCCCTTTAGATATCTAAGAATCCACTTCACCGCCACACAATGATATTTTCCAAGATTACTCATGTACCTACAAACCACTCTCATTGCATGTACAATATCGAATCTAGTACATATCAAGGCATACATTAGGTGCCCAATTACTGAAGCATATGGAGTTCTTCTTATGTGCTCTTTCTCCGCTTTCATTTTTGGCGATTAATCCATGGATAGTCTGAGTAACTAGCCAAAGGGGTGCTCATTGGATTTTCCTCACTCGTGTTGAACCTCTATAGTACCATTTCAACATACTCCACTTGAGATAACTGAAGTTTTCCAACAATCCTGTCTCTATTGATTCTCATACCTAGAATTTTCTTGATTGGACCTAATTCCTTCATCTCAACTGCTTCAAGTCTTTAATCTTCTCCATATTTGATCATGTAATTCACATATCATCTCGTATAGGAGAAGAATAATGTAACAGTCTTCATAACTCTTGACGTAGCAACGGATTAGCTTGACATCTCGTAAAGAAGAAGAATAATGTAACAGTGGTGATCAACTTGACACCTTGTGTATCCATTGTCTGATACCTGTCAAACCTCATGTACCACTGCCTCAGTGCTTGATTCAAGCCATATAAGCTCTTCTTGAATCTACACACCATTACTTCCTTATTTGGAACCACATAGCCCTGTGATTGCTCCATGTACAACTCTTCTTTAAAGTTCCCATGCAAGAAAGTTGTTTTACATCCATATGCTCTAAATAAAGATCTTTCACTACTATTATGCTCAAGACAACTCTAATGGTTGTCATCTTAACTACAGGAGAAAAAAGTTTAATGTAGTTAACTCCTTCCTTTTATTAAAACCCCTTCATAACAAGCATTGCCTTGTAACTCTTGTTAGCATCAAGGTTTTCCTTCAATTTGTAAACCCACTTGTTGTGCAGTGCTCTTTTTCCATTCTTGTCAAATCTCATGTTTGATTTGACATGAGTGATTGCATCTCATAATCCATGGCACGCTCTAACTCTTTTGAGTTTTCTACTTCAATGGCTTCCTCATAGTACTTTGATTCGCCACTATCAGTCAACAGTAAATAGTAAAGGAAGGAGAATACCTCTGTGTCAGTCAAGAGACTCTACTAGATCTTCTGACTTCAGTGGCAAGTGTCTGAATACTTTTTGTGCTTCTTCAATTTAAGCACAACCCATATTATCCTCTTGTACATCTTCACCATCTATCACAAAATACTTGGATGATTCTTCTAGAGTGATTGAAGAATTTTCCTGAGTCCCACTTTTGTCCTTGTATATTTCTGTTTCATTGAATGTGACATCTCTTGTGACACAAATGTTTCTCAAAATCAATTTAGTTTCATGTCGGGTAGATCATCGATGTTATATATTTGTTGAAAGGTTTGATGGAGAAGTATAGAGAAAGTAACGAGAATCTGCACATAATATTTATTAATTTAGAGAAAGCTTATGATAAAATTCTAAGAGAAGTCCTTTGGAGAGTTCTACAAAAGAAAGGAGTTAATATTGGTTATATTCAAATCATTAAGGCTATGTATACTAGAACTATTACTTGTGTCCAAACACAAGGAAGATTGACAAAATATTTTTCTATTTCAGTTGGATTACATCAACGATTAGCTTTAAGCCCATATCTTTTTTCTTTCATTATGGGTGTTTTTTCTAGGCATTTACAAGAGGATGTATCTTGGTATATGCTTTTTTCTTATGAAAGACTAGAGAGGGAGTCCAAGAGAAACTTGAATTATGGAAGCCAACCTTAGAGTTTAAAGGTTTTCATTTGAGTGGATCTAAAACTGAATATATAGAGTGCAATTTTAGTTATAGAAGTTCTGGTGGTGATGTTGTTACATTGGGTGATCAAGTCATTAAAAAGAGTGAGCGTTTCAAATATTTTGGCTCTATTATTCAAAATGATGGTGAAATAGATGGGGATGTTACTAGTAGAATTCAAGTTGGATGGTTGATGTGGAGAAATGCATTTAGCCTATTGTGTGATAGAAAAGTACTGCTTAGACTTAAAGAAAAAATTTATAAGATGGTGATAAGACCTACAATGAATTATGGTGTAGAATTTTGGCTAGTAAAAGAGAAGCATAAGACTAAGTTAAGTGTTAGTGACATATAAGATTAGAGAGAGTCGCCTTAGATGATTTGGCCACATAAAGTGTCAACCATCGATGACCCGATTAGGAGAGTAGATGTATTAGATTTGACTTATGTTAAGAAAAGTAGAGGTAGACCTAAAAAAAGACTTAGTTAAGATGTGTAAAAAAGTTACCTTAGTTTATTATAATTAAATAAGAATATACACAATTAAAAAAAAAGGATTCCTATAGATGACCTCACATAGTGGGATAAGGCTTGTTGTTGATGTATTGAATATAATATCCCTTCTCCTGATGAACATCTGATTCTGATAATCACAAAATTTATACCCTAATTCATCTAAGCCATATCCAATCAATATATACTTGAAAAACTTTGGATCAAGCTTACTCTTGGACTTTGCATCAACATGAACATGTAATGAATAACCAAATACTTTTAAATGTGATAAATTTACTTTTTTGTCACTCCATGCTTCTTCTAGTAAGCCTTCATTTTGAAGGGATTCTATTGATCAGATATACCATAATATTCACTACTTCTTCCCAGAACTACTTGGGCATCCCTACACGTAACCTCTTGCTCCTAACACACCTTATGATAGCTTTATTCATGCGCTCTATCACACTATTCTTCTACAATGTCTTCAGCACAGTGAATTCATGTCTGATCCCTTTTTAAGAATAATAGTCCTTAAACCTCCTATCATGAGAGTCACCGCCATTATCCCTTTCGCCTTGTCTCATTTTTGCAAGAGCCTTCCACTTCTTGAACACATCAAATTTATACTTCAAGAAGTATACACATACCTTCCTAGTATGGTCATTAATAAATGTAATGAAATATGATGATCCACTAGTAGATTGAATTAGAGTGGGACCCCATACATTCCTGTGTACTAACTCAAGTTACTTTAGCCTTAGTTTTACACAACTTTTAGAGAAGTTCACTCTCCTTACTACACAATCTTCACAAAAATCTAAATCTATAGATTTTAAACTTTGAATTTTACTTTCTGAAATTAATGACATCATACATTGCTCACTCATATGGCCAAGCTTCCTATGCCATAAGCTTGCATCTTATCCTTTTCCAGCAACTTCTATGAACTTTAAATCTTGATTAATAAAGTATAGCGTCACATCAATGTTGTCTAGAGTCATCACCCCCTTAGTCATCTTTCACGTGTCCCTTATGAAGATAGTCACAAACCCAAATTGTGCTAACTAGCTTACTAAGACTAGATTCATCTTCCAACATAGAACATGTCTGACATCCTTTAGCTTCTAGACTGATCCATTCATCAATTTGATATCCACTTCACATTTTCCTATGATGTTGCAAGCCTTGTTGTCTCCAAGGAATACCTTCCATAGATCTCCATGGGAGAAATTTATAAATACTTCTTTGTTGGGACTTGCATGAAAAGAGGCACCTGAGTCGACTATCCACAACTCAGTACTATCCAGGGATAAGATTAGAGAATCACCTTAAGTTTCTTTTGTGGAAATATTCGCAATGTGTTCCTTGTCTTTCCCTCCACCACTCCACATTTCCTTTTCCTCTTCTAGTCTTATTTTTTCCTCTCATTGACTTGGACTTGCTCCTACTTGAGTTCCTATTTGAACTCCTTCTTCTACTTTCATCATTCAAAATCACATTTGAAATTCTCCCACTTACTTTTTTGTGGACATCTTCATTCAGCATCAACCCAACAACATCATCGATGTTTAATTTCATGTTTCCCAAAGAATTGCTCACCATCGTGATTAGTTCATCCCAACTGTCAGACAAAGAAAAGAAAAGTACTTGTACCTCATCATCGAACCTGATGCCAACCTGGTACAGTTGATTAGTCACATTGTTGAAATTATTCAGATGTTCAACGAATGGACTTCCATCAACAATTTTCATGTGAAAGAGCCTCATCATCAAGAATAATTTATTTGAAGCTGATGGCTTCTCATACATTCTTGTTAGTGCAATCATAAGGTTCACTGTAGTCTTCCTATTCACAATATTGAAAGCAACATATGAGGACAGTGACAGTCGAATCAAACCTAATGTTGTTCAATCTAATACTTGACTTTCTTCCATAGAAATCGTCTCTAGTTTGTTGGCAACCTAATCTAGTGACAAATATAATTACTATTGGAACAATAAATCCTCCACTTGTATCTTCCAGAAAGTGAAGTTTGTCCCATTGAACTTCTCAATCTTGAACTTTGAATCATTGGCATTGCTCCTATTTGAACTAAATCTTCAAAATCTGGCACTAATATCAATCATTAGGGGATAGAGATCATAAAGTATGAGTGAAAAACTATTTCTATTGATCTCCACATATAACTCACAAGTTAAATGAATCATGAAAGTTAAAATAAAAAATTAACGAGAGGAAAATCGCATGAATCGGGTTTAAAATGCCATAATCGAGATTCGATTTGATCAAAATCATCTCGATTTAAAATTTTCATTTTGTAATTGCGCTTAAAATATCAAAATTAATTAAATAAAAAATATTGGATCAATTAATAACAAAATAATTAATTAAAATCAAATTTTAATGAAATATTGTAAATATCGAGATCAGGAAGCATCGACGATGTTTGAACAACCTCCGTTCACAAAATTATCTGCACTGTTGTCCTCAAAATATCAAAATCTATCAAATGACACCTTCTGTAATTAATTCGACAAAGTCTACATGAACATCAAGCGATTCAAATGTGACATCATGCAATTTAAGTCAAATTTCACCTCGACCATCATCGACGTGGTCTAAATGATCTCTGATCATGAAACGGACATTATCGTTGCATCTAGTACAACATAAATACCTAAAATTGATTCCCATATTGATATGGTTCATTGCAAGAAATAATTTCATAATATTTGGCACAAAATTATTAATAATCATATTATTATCTTATTAATTCATAATTAAGCAACTAACAACCACTTATATTCCTAACCCTTGCCCTAATCAACCACTTAAACTCTCCAATTAGGCTTGCTGCCTAATCCATGCCATTGGATACTGTTTGGGGAGCCAATTGGAATTCTCGGCTTACCCTAAATGTTGAAATGAGCGACGACCTCCCTCCTTCATGTGACATAACTCTCTTGATTGACTTTCTTCTCCTATTTCATCCCTCTTAAGCGGCTGAATGAATGGGAAACACCCTTGCTGATTCGATCATTCCATCCTAGTTGGTCAGTCGAACTCTCCTCTCCATCCAAACTCCCTTCTACTGAAGCCGAATGAGGCTCCTTCTCCCTCATTCCATCGGTGTAAGCTGGGCAACCAAATTTCATTTCCCTATTCCATTCGGCCTCCTTCATCAATATCAAGTTCTGCTCTACCCATCCATCCCAAGTAGCCAAGCTCCACATGTGATTTCCCTCTCCTGCTTTGGTCATCATCGGCAGAACCTAGCCCAAGCTCGAATCCCAAGTCACTGGAAGCCATCCTTTGCCTCTCAAGCTCCAACCCAAAATTGATCTCATGCTCAAACATTTAGTATCCACAAAATCCATCGCTACTCCAGTTCTCACTTTTGCTTGAGCTTTGCGATGTAGAGGGCTGAATGTTTGGTCATCAGGCTCGCCATTTTCTTGCCGATTATCCTGATATCTTTAATCATCACATAGAGATTTCTCTTCATGCCCTATGATTCTTCAGCTCTACTTAACCCTAGCTGTCTTTCCTCTTCTTCCACCGGTAGTGATCTCTTGCAATTAACATAAGCTGATCGAGTCCTACAGTCGTGAATTGGGATTGGGTCAGCGATTGAGGGAAGCGTTGTGTGGGACATCATTTACTTCGATCAGATTGCTGAAAGTGATTATGAATACGAGCAGATATATTCAAGGATTGGCTAGAGCAAAAGTATAGAAATGGAGAATTTACATTATCGGATAGTGTATTAATGCGTCCGAAGAAAGAATCCACAAAGGTGATTATCTCCTCTCCAGTGCCATCAAATAAAGTTAAAGGCAAGGAGAAATCAACTAATAATGAAGGATAGCAAGTTGCAATTTCTAAAAAGACTACAAAGATGTTGAAACAACTGGAAGGCACTCTAGGCATTAAGTGGAAGTCACCACTTGAGCCCGTACTTTAGTTGAAAGAAAACTTGAGTTATGAAAGGCTAGTTCATCTCATGAAAAACAGTCTAGCCAAGTCCCACAAGGGAAGGCTAGGAAGTCTGCCAAGCAAAAGAATAAATCAAAGGAAAAAAAGTCTGTAACATAAAAGATCATCAACAATATAAATGATTACCAATAGCCAGCAAGACAACCCATCACACTTACTGATTTCAATACCAAGCTTCAGATTAGTGAAGAACTAGGAGAAGAAGATGAAGATCTTCCAACTGAATCCTGCTTGATGGTACATGAAGCTGACCATAGCTCATGGGAACCCTATTTTCGAAATGAAGATGAATCAGAGCTTGTCATGGTGGTAGACATAAAGAATGTAAAATTGGGTAGTGATTCTGAATCTTCAAGTCCATCATTGAACAGAGTAGAAGCCGATGCTAAAGCAATTGATTCATTTGAAGATTCAGATTCAAATGAAGTAGCTCAAGTATAGTTGAGAAATGGTTGAATGCTACCATCTCAACAGAGAAAAGGGCCAATAAATAAAGATAAAAAAAGAAATTGAAATCAATGAAAAAGTCATCCTTAAGGATTCAAATAAGAAGTTTCACCAAACAAGCGGATTGACTACAACATTCTATCCCACTTAAGGAAAATTTCAGCATAGCTCATCATGTATGAAGCACTTCTAATGTTAGAAGATCTTCGTAATATTCTAATTGATGCTCTCAAAGATCCAGAGAAGTTTGAAGCATATTTTGTTGAGCACTATTTAACGAAGGCATTGCATGTTCAAGATCTTCCAGCCATCACTTTTTTAGAAGAATTTCTTATGCTTGGAACTACAGAGTATAATCACCTCTATATATTACAGCTAAAAGTGATGAAGTTATAATACCACAGATCTTGATTGATCTTGGTTCTTCTATAAATCTTATGAACCTAGGACCCTCAGGTGGCTATCTTTAGATGTACAACATCTAGGATGAGACAAGGTCTTATTCTAAGGTTTCACTGAGAAGGGATAGAAAACTATTAGGTCATTCACCGTCCCTCTTAGATTCAGGGACCTCTACATAAAAGCCAAGTTTCATGTGGTCAATATAGACACTTCATTATGAGCTCTTCTAGGCCAACAATGGCTTCATGAATATGGCATTGTCTAGTCTACACTGCATCAATGTATGAAATATACAAAAGATGGAGAAGAATCAAGATTGTGGGTGACATGCAACCATTTGCGGTGCATGGAATGAAGATATATCAAGATGCCAATTACTTTCTTCCAAGGGTATCAAAGCTAATAAAATAACTAGCAAATACTGCATCTACTTCAAAAACCATAAAATAACAAGTTAAGAAGGATGGTGAAAGGAAACCAACTAAAGGAAAAGAAATCATTCCAAGTATCTTTAGGGATATAAAGAGCAAGTCTAAAATAAATAAAAATGTCCCTCATTTGGGTAGTGATACTAAAGAAGGAGAGGAATGTGCCTCCACTAAATCGAGAGGTCCACATAAACCTTCAAACAAAGTGCTGAAGGAGGAGGATCATTTTGACTCTGATTATGTGTTTGAATATGCTTTTGAGGCACTCTGATTATGTAGTTACTTCAGTTTCTCCCCAACATTTCAAAGAAATCATTCCTCCCCTCAAGAAATCAGTAATGTCAAAGAACTGGTGACTTTGTAATTGCTAAAATCCATGAAGGACTTCATGGTGCACACCAATCAGGTCGTAAACTGGATTTCAAAATTAAAAGAATGGGATACTACTGGTCATCTATGGTAATTGATTATATTGATCATGCCAATAGATTCCATGAATGTCAGGTCCACAATAACATCATTCATCAGTCTCCAAATCTATTACGCCCAATGAAAGCATCTCGGTCATTTGAGTGTTGGGGAACGGATGTAATAGGACCAATTGATCCACCATCATTAGCTGGTCACCGTTTCATCTTAATAGTCATTGATTATTTTTCTAAATTATCTAAAGCCGGCCCATTCAAAGAAGTCACAGCCGAGCATGTGACCAATTTCTTCACCCACAACATTGTCTACAAATTTGGCGTGTCACACCGAATTATCTCAGATAATGGTCAAGCCTTTAAAATTGCTAAAATTTATTGATTTTTTGATCGACATAAGATTGATTGGTGATACTCATTGATTTATAATTCAAGTGCAAATGGCTTGGTCGAGGCTTTCAATAAAACACTAGTCAAGTTACTTAGAAAAATTCTCATAAGAAATAAAATGGAGTGGCATAATAAGCTTGTGGAAGTGTTATGGGTATAGATCACCATTTATAAGACTCTCACAAAATCCACTCCCTATACACTAGTGTTTGGCGTTGAAGTAGTACTGTCACCTGAAGTTGAACTACCTTCGCTCTAAGTAGCCATTCAACACAATCTCACTCAAGATGGAAATGGTCGTCTACGGATGGAAGAGCTTGATGCACTTGATGATGTTAGGATCCAAGCTCAGCAAAATCTATAAGTTTATTGAGCAAGGATGTCCAATTTATTCGATCATATGGTGCATCCTCGAACCTTTCAAGAAGAGGAATTAATCATGGTGTTGAGAAAATCAATTATTCCTCAACATCATTACATGTGTAATTTTTTCTTGGAAACTCTCTTGTAACACAAGAACGCATTTCCAAAATAAAGCAAACATCCCCCTATTAGATAGGGGTCAATTTTTAAATTTTATAGCAAAATATTAGGCTTTGCCCTATAAGATAGGGGGCTTCCTTTTGTATTTGAGTTGACATTGCACCTAAGGCTGAGATTCTCATGTACATGTTCAAATTATGTATACAAATTCACAAGTTTCAATATCTTACTGACCAAAAAGAAAAATTTTCAAGTTTAAAAATTTTAACAAATCAAGTTAGGATACATCTTCCATTCATACATCAAATCTAGGGCTCAAGTTGATGCATAAGGTCAGACTCAACATGCCCAAATATAGCTGAGTCATTGACAAATTTGCTTACTCTGTATGCCACAAAAGTCATAGTAAGGGATCCTCCTACTTCGTTAGTTTAAAGATAAGAGCATCCACATCTCCAAATCCCTCCAACTTGGCAAGTTCAAGTGGCCTAGACTAAGAAATCATCCATAATGGTCGCAAGGTCATTTTTCAAAATCCAATAAAAAATCCTCACTCAAGAAAGCATTAAGCCAAGTTTAGTATCAATAAGAAAAAAATATGAAATCTCAACTCCTTCAACAAGTATGTTAAGCAGAAAGAAAAGACTGAAGGGAATTCTTCTTCAACAAGCCTAACCAAGCAAAAAGCAAGGGATCAAAGAAGTCATATCAATGTTCGTACAGAGCCAAAGACTAAACTAAGGGAGTTACATAATCAACATGTTTGTTATGTGCAAAGCATATGACTGACCACTCTTCGTCATTGACCCAACATATGCTCTAAGGGCTAAGTCGTCGGCAAGCATCTTTCTATAAGCTCATGAAAGTAGAAAGCTGGGGCATAAGGTAATTTCATATCACCTGACAAGTCTTTAAGATAATTCAGGATTTTCCTCCATTAAATCCATCAAGGCATGAATCTAGGATAGAAGAAAATATAAGATACAAATCCCTGAGATGATGTCTTCAATAAGTCCATCAAAGCACAATGCATAGCACCAAAGATGTTCTCATCTCGCTAACGAGTCATCAAGTCTATCAGGTCCACTAAGGAATAAAGCCAGGACAGGAGGAAAATACAAATTCTAAATTTCAAGATTGAATCTTCAACATGTCCATCAAAGCACAAAGCCTAGGATCGAAGATGTTCTCATCTCAATAATAAACCAATCAACTCCATCAAGTCCACTAAGGAATAAAGCCAGGACAGGAGGAAAATATAAATTTTAAATTTTGAGAATTAAATCTTCAACAAGTCCGTCAAAGTAGAAAGCACATGATAGAAAACATTCTCATCTCGGTAATATATCATCAACTCCATTAAGTCTACCAATGCACGAAGCTAGGATAAAAGGAAAATATAGGAGGAAGTCTTCAACAAGTCCATCAAAACATAAAGAATAGGACCAAAGACACTCCACATTCTCTCGATAAGTCAATAAAGAAAAGTCAAATTATCTCCTTCATCTAGCCCATCAAGCACAAGGCATTGGACTAATGATACTAACTACCAGTTCAATGAGTTATTGTAGTCGAATAGATGAAATTCAAATGCTTGTCAAACCTGAGAGTTATATTCACTTCCATCAGAGGGCATCAATCAGGTATTATTAAAAGTTGTAAAAATTACAACTTCAGCATGACATCTAAGCAAATCTCTTGGAGATCCGCAAGGACAACTTATTCATAAGAAACACAGTCCACTCCACTCATGCACCATGTTTATTGGGGGGAATTTGTTGACCTCCACATATGGTTCACAACTCAAATGAATCATGATAGTTAAAATAAATAATTAATGAGAGGAGCATCACATGAATCGGGTTTAAAATGCCCTAATCTCAATCGAATTCGATCAAAATCATCTTGATTTAAAAATTTAGCTTTGTAATTGCACTTAAAATATCAAAATTAATTAAATAAAAAAATATCAGATCAATTAATAACCAATTATATAATTAAAATTAAATTTTAATGAAATTATACATATATCGATATCAAGAAGCCCCGATGATATCCGAACGACCTCTGTTCATAAATTTGACTATGTTGTTTTCACCAAAACATCAGAAACTATCAAACGACACCTTCCGTAGTTGATTCGATAAAGCCTATGAGAGCATCGCAATTTGAATGCGATATCGTGCAATTTAAGCTCAATTTCACCTCGACCATCATCGACGTGGTCTAAATGACCTCTGATCAAGAAACAAAAATCACCATTGTGTTTGGCACAATAGAAACTTCTAAAATTGATAACCATATTGATACGGTTCATTGTAAGAAATAATTTCATAATATTCATAATGAAATTATTAATAATCATATTATTATATTATTAATTTGTAATTAAGCAACTAATAGCTTCTTAAACTCTTCAATTAGGCTTGCCACCTAATCTATGCCAATGGTTGCCATTTGGGGAGCCAATTAGAATGCTCAACTTACCCTAAATGCTAAAATGAGTGATGACCTCCCCCATTCATGTGGCATTCCTCTCTTGCATGGCTTTCCTCTTCCGCTGCATCCCTCTTAAGCGGTTGAACGAATGGGTGAAACCCTTGCTCATTCCATCCATCGTCACTAACTCTCCTCTTCATTCAACTCCCTTCAAGTCCCAACTTCTCCTCATTTCAAGGTAAGTAAAAGTCATTTCCCTCTTCCATTCGGCCTCCTCCAGTAGTATCGAGTTCCCCTCTGCCCGTCCATCCTAAATAGCCAAGCACCACAGGTGATTTCCCTCTCCTACTTTGGTCATCTTCGGTAGAACCTAGCTCAACCTCGAATCCCAAGTTGCTGGAAGCCATCCATCTCCTTTCAAGCTCCAACCCAAAATTGATCTCATGCTCAAACATTCTGTATCCACAAAATCCATTGCCACTCCAATTCTCACTCTTGCTTAAGCTCTGCGATGTAGAGGGCTGAACGTTTGGTCGTCAGGCTCGCTATTTTCTCGTTGATTCTCCTGATATCTCTAGTCATCACATAAAGATTTCTCTTCCCACCCTATGAATCTTCAGCTCAACTTAACCCTAGCTATCTTTCCTCTTCTTCCACCGCCAGTGATCTCTTGCAATTGGCGGAGCCTGAGAAATACAACTTCCAACACTTATGTACTCAATTTTAATAGTGAGCAATAGAACTCTATTTCTTATAAGACCAAGATACAATAGATAATCCTAAAAATTGACATGTGTTTGATGTGCTTTTTCTATCTATTTTACAACTTACAAAGTGGCCATCAGAATAAGAAACCAAATCACATGATAAAAAAGTTTAGAATACCACAAACATAACCTAGAAGTTCCTATCATACAATAAAATATATGCTTGATTATAATTAGATGAGATTCTTTAGGAGTAGCCATAAAACGAACACACAAATAAATAACAAATATTATATCAGGCCTACTAGCAGCAATGTATAAAATTACACCAATCATACTCTTATAAAGCTTTTGTTCAATAGGCTTACTTGATTCATCTAAGTCTAATTCAGTGGAATGACTCATGGAACTTTTCCTAGTTTGAATCTTTTTATGTCAAACCTTTCAATCAAATCATTTATATACTTAGTGTGACAAATGAATGTGTCATTTTCTTATTGTCTCACTTGAAGACCTAAGAAAAGGTTGAGTTCTTCCATCTTACTCATTTCAAATTCTTTTGTCCTCAAATATGAAAATGCAAGACATAATGATTTAATTATACTTCCAAATAAAATATCATCCACATATATTTACACAATAATTAAGTTATCACCTATATTTTTGAGAAATTTGGTCATATATACTCTACGCTTTATAAATCTATAGTTAATAAATAAACTACTCAAGCTGTCATACTAAACTCAAGAAGCCTATTTTAAATAATAGAAAGCTTTCTTCAATTTAAAAACATGACCAGGAATTTTAGGCTCTCAAAACTTTGGGGTTTCTCTATAAAGATATCATGGTCAATAAACCCATTCAAGAATGCACTTTTTACATCCATTTGAAAGAGTCTAAAATTTCCATAATAAGAATAACCAAGAAGCAACCTAATGGCCTCTAATCTTGCTACAGGTTAAAGGATTCCCCAATATCTATACTCCGAACTTGTGTGTACCCTTGTGCAAGTAACCTAGCCTTATTTCTAATAATATAGCTTGAGTCATCTAATTATTTTTAAAGACCCATTTAGTTCTAATAATATTTTGATCTTTGGGTCTAGAGACTAACTCCTAAATATCATTCCTAACAAATTAATTCAATTCCTCTTCCATAAATACAATCCAATAATAATCTTTCAAGGCTTCATTAATAGACTCAAGTTCAAACTCAGATAAAAAATTAGTGCTTCTTAAAATCTCCTACCTCATCATCAACTAAATCATCTCTAACAAATCAACATAATTTTCATCAAATATTGCATGTATAGACTCTTCTACAATCATCTTTCTCTTATTAATTACTCTATAAGATCAACCCTATAAAGAATAACTCAAAAATATTACAATGTCTGATTTGCTATCAAAATTGTTTTCCATTTTTCAAGATAAAACACTTGCAACCAAAAATATGAAAATGACTAATCATAGGATTTTTTTCAACTAATAACTTATAGGAGGATCTTATTCAAGATAGATCTTAAATAAACTCTATTGATCACATAACAATCAATATTAACAGCTTCAACCCAAAAGTATTTAGGTAATCTATATCCATCTAACATGGTTCTACTCAACTCAATCAAAATTCTTATTTTCCTTTCTAGAATACTCTACTACTAGAGAGTCCTAGAAGTAGAAAAATTATGCTTAATTCAACATTCATCACATAAATCCTTAAATAGATTTTATTTTCAAATTCTCCAAATGATTTATTTGAATTCTACTAATCAAATAGCATCAATCTCATTGAATATATTTAGTAAATTTTCTAAAAAAAATAAATGCTTCATTTTTATGCCTTAAGAAAATCCCCAAGTGACAATAAAAAAGTTATCAATAATAGCAACTCCATAAAATTTACCTCCTAAGCTAGTAGTGCTAATAAGTCTAAGAAAATCCATATGCAAATGTTCTAAAGGTATAGAAATAAAGATACTATTTTTATTTTTAATAAAATGTTTTGACTATTTCTAATATATGCATGCATCACAAACATAATAAAAAAATTTTTAATTTTTGGCAAATCATTTACTAAATCAAGTTTTGTAATTTTATTTAAAAATCCATGTTAATATGGCATAACCATTTATACCAAAACTAGACATCATCATGTGTATTGTTGAAAGAAAGCAAATTTAAACTAGCATCACAACAATTTTCAAAATTAAGTAATAGATATTTTTATGTCTATCTCCTAGAAGAAATATATATATATTTTTATTTCTAATAACACAAAAAGAAGTGTGAAATTCAACATTTGGACTTTTATCATATAACTGGTTAATTAAAATACCCACCTAACTGAGGATTTGATGAAGCAAAGATTAGTACACTAATTTCTCGCCTTGTTTGATAGATTAATAATCGTTAGGAAAACTATTTATGGAGAGAAGACGTCATAGTCTACAGTGAAGAAGAAATGCTCCATAGATCTTCTACTCACCAAAGTGAAAGAAATATGAAGTTATACTCACCAAAGTAAAATGATGATGAGAAATCATCGAATCCCTAGGATGGCCAGCCACCAAGCTCCAACCAAAGAGTTTTTGCTCAATTTTCATACTCCAAATAAGAATTATTCTCCATTTGGTAAGAATAGGTGTTTAAATTAGTACAATACTCAAAAAGATGCTTGATGGAAAAAACTATAAAAAAAAATTAGAATCTATCATTTCACAGTGCCAAGGCACTACATTCCAGTGTTGAGGCACTGTAGTCTAGCACCAAGGTGCTAGGTTCTCTGCCCAAGCACTAAATACAATGGAATGTAGTGCCAAGGCCCCAAAAAGGTAGTGCCTAGGTGCTAGGTTGATACCTATATAATTTAACACATGAACTCATATATTTTTAACCATAACTCTTATACAACATCTAAACATAATCAAATGCATCTATTATTAATACAACACAACACATGAGAGATAAATACCACAACACATAAAGTCTAATAAAAATCCTTCTAAGTTCAAGCTTTGGTTTGGAACCTTGTGATGACGTCACTTTTGGAGTGAGCTCTCAACCTCCTCTTCTTAGACTTAGGACTCTTCTAGACACTAAGAGCTCCTTAGTCTTAAGACACTTCTAGTGTTAGGTGAACACTTAACCTAAGCCTAGAGACTTAGAAGGGTTAATCATTGGATTAGGCCATGCCTTAGGACTTAAGGGAAATCACCTATCCTATAGCCTAAACCCAATCCATATGCACCTTCTCAAATCAAACCTAGATTCAAATCTCAAACTAAACCTTAAATTCAAATTCAAATTATAAATATAATTCCAAATCTGACCCAAATGATTGAAACACAAAATAAAACTCAAATCCCAAAATCCTTCTTAATCCATTTGACTTGGTGCCATTAACCTAGCCAAATATTAGTCCAATTCAAACCAAATTCAATAGATTTCTTTATAAATCAATCACATATTGAATCATCTTCATAAATATAAACAAAATCTACACTCAAATTATCAAAACTAAATCAAACTAAATCAAATCCCCTTCTATGCCTTATGACATACCTTCATGAGCTTAGCCAATTCTACCTCTGAATCATTACAAAATAAAATGATTTTCTCATGAACCATTTATATCTTCATTTATATTTACAAATATAAATGAAAAATAAATTCAAATAAATAAAACTAAATCCAAATCAAATCAAAACCCAAATTTAAGTCCTTTAAGTCAATTCTTTGGACTTGGCCAAATGACATCCAATTCAAGCAAAAACCACTGGATTTTCTCTTGAATCAATCATTTCTTCAATTACCAATCCAAATATAAATGAAACCTACAATCATCAAACCAAATCAAAGCAAGCCCAACTTGACCCTTTTGACTTGAAACTTTCAAATGAACCAAAGTCTGTTGGACTCTAAATTGATTGCAGTTGAATTTATATTTCAATACTAGGCTCATATATAAGTTTAACTATACTTAAATCAAGTTAAAACCAAGCCAATTGACCTACTTAGGCTCACTTGACCCAAAGTGACCTAAAGGACCCTTTTGAACTAAGTTCTAATCCAACCCATATTGGATTTAACCAAACCCATCCAAGCCTCATACCATGGCCATTGATCACCCTAGGTAGACTAATTGCCATGAATTTGGTTCAACCTGATCACCTAACCAAGTGAACCATTTAGCCCAAATGAACCAAAACTAACCAAAACTCATCCTACATCAAATTAATTAAACCAATGATTCAAATCAACTCAAATTAATATTTGAACATGACTTGACCACCTATTGAGCTAAAAAGACCAAATTGGCCATTTGACCCAAGTTGACCCAAATTGGCCTAAAGGACCAAATTAGGTCAAATCATGATCTAACCTAAATTGATTGCAACCAATGGCTCGAGTTCATTTCAAGTTGTTATTGAGCTTGACCAAAGCCATAATTGAACCCAATTTGATCAATTGGACCCAATTGAGCAATGTAGCCCAAATTGACTTAAAGGGTCAATTTGGCCTATAATAAAATTAAATCCAAATTGATTCAAACCAAAGAATACATTCATCTTCAATTAGCCAATTGAACATTAATCAACCCATAACCCAAGCTAATTTAACTAATTTTAGTCAAATTGGTCAACTTGACCCCTTTAACCCATTTAATTCCAAATGAGCCAAAATCAATCGTAAGCCAAATTAAATCAAATTGATCATAACAAAACACTTTAAATCAAAAGAGGGCAATTGGAGTCAAACCTAAGCCTTAGTTTGTCCCAATTTAACAAATTGATCATAACCAAATTAAATTCCAAATGAACCAAACATAAGCCTTAGTTTGTCCCAATTTAACAAATTGGTCAACCTAACCCAACATGACCCAATGTGACCCATGTGACCCATGTGACCCAAATTGAGCCAAATCCCTTGAAACCAAGCCATGACTCATTGGGAGTTGATCAAACCCAACCCAAACCCACTTGGGACCAGCTCAAAATCAGCTCAAACCCAATTGGAGTCAAACCTAAGGTAATCCCTCTTGGAAATGACATCCCACATGTGACCAAACCAAAAGAGGGCAAAGTCCACTCTTCCCCATCCTTTGCATTCAATGGAGCTGATCCTACAGCTGAAGATGAAGACTTTGGAGCTAAATCCAAAGTCCTCAATCAAGCCATCACCATCACAACAACCTCCTCATCACTCTTAATGGAAAAATTCAATCGTCCCCTTGAAAGGAGAGAAAGAGGCCTCATTCCAAAAATTCTTGAGCTCATACACATTCTAGGATCTTCCCCAAGTGAGGAGAAATCTCCCCCACTCAATTTGAGCTAAAAAAATGTCAAATTAAAGATTTTTCGGTGAGGAGGTGGCAGCCATTGGTGAAGATGACGTTCCAAAGGGAGGCAAGGGTTCAAACATATTTTAAAGCTTCCTCTCACAACCAGGAGTTCACTTAGATCTTCACTACCACTGGAAACCATCCCCAATGAGATATTTTCATCAAACTTTAGCCAGCCATAGGGTTCAAACCATGTGGTCCAGTCAGCATTGTGTGGTGCTGACTAGCTTAAGTAAGAAATTATGCCTTCTTTTCTTTAAAAATTATTTAAATTATCTAAAACTTTTCAAAATTTTATAAAAAATAAAATACTTCACAAATCAAAATTAAAAATAAGGGCTCATTAGATTCATCTTTTCGAGAGGAATCGTACAAACCAAAAATCTCGAGATTTCACTGAATGGTTTGAGCTTAATTTGAGTTTTATTGAAAATCAAATTTCATCAATTAAGCAAAAAATACAAATCTGATTGAGTTGAAATTTTCAGAGATTGAAATTGAAGTTAAAATACATCAACCATAAAAACTTTAAATTAAAAACATTTCTACATTGGAAGATATTGTACTCTGAAGTTCAAATAGTGAAAATAAATTAATGAACTTTATAAAAATCATGGAAAATCACTTAAATCAACTAAAACTTTGAAAAAGCATAATAAATCATAAAAAATCATAAAAATATAAATAAATACTCATTTTAAAGGTATTTTAGAGGAGGTTAAATTAAAAATATTCCTAATGGATTATAAATAGTAATTAATACTTAATTTAAGTTTAATTAAAAATTTAATTAGCTTAGTTACTCTTTAATTACTCAAATAATTAATTTCAAACTTTCTGAGGCTAATTAATGGTATGATCCCTCCCTCCCATAATTTTCTTGGGATTTATTATTTGATTAATTAGGGAAATCGATTATCCTTAATTAGTTCCTTGATTATATGATTAATTAATATGCTAAATAGTAAGAAAACTATTAATTAAGCTTGATAATTATTATATAATAGTGAATGAGCATAGGGAATAAGATTGGGAACTCTTTCCTAATCTTTTACTTTAAGTTTATTTCATTTGAATGGAAATTAATTAATTTGGGATTAATGGTTTAATTCATTAATTAAAAATGGCTTAATTAATTAAATTAAAATTATAATAATTTTAGAACTCATCTAATTAAGTTTCTTGGGTAGATATTTATGTGTTTAATAACCTATAGTTATTTAAGGAAATTATGGCTAACTTACATATGTGGGGAAGCCATACGAGTACTTAATCAAGTTCTTTAATCTAATTAACCACTAATTGTGAGCCAATTGCATTAGGCCTTTTATTTCATAGGGTCATTGCTGATTTAAATTTCAATTCATGTGTATATCATGTTGGCTCAGAATTAGTTAGTTAATTAATTTAAGGTAACATAAGTAAGGGGTAATTAATGGACTTAACTCATATTAAAACCTAATTAACTCATAAACTCAACTTAACTTATTTTAATTGAACCAAATTAATTAACTAATATGGAAATGGGTTAGGAGCAGCAAATGATTGAATCTCCTTTCTTCTTTAAATCAAATCAAACATCCAAAACTAATTTAATAATAAACTTTTGTTTATTTTAAATGATTGTATTTGATATGATTATCTTTAGGAATTAATTTGGTTGATATGTTGCTTATTTATTTTAAATCATATTAAATATTGTATGTCACTTGTAATCATGCATTCATCTTTTTCAAAAATCAATTAAATCAAATGAAATTTTCTTTATGTTGAGCTTGCATGTGTTGAACTTAATCTACAATATGTGTGGTTATTATCACTATTAAATCAAAAATTATTTTCAAAATCTTATAAATTAATTACAATATTTGGAGTGATATTAGTCATAAGTATTTGTAAGCTTGCATATGTTCTAGTTTAAACATATGATGTGGAGTTCTTTTTCTTTAATTCACATATAGATTTTCATAAGTTTGAACATACATAAGTGTATAGTCTATTTAAAAAGACACAACACTTATTTGAATTCATCCTTACACATTTTTATAATAGTATTTGGATAAAACTTTAACTCATATGCATAAATAAATTAAATTAAGAAAGATACAACTTTTGCATGATTTTCCATTATTGTAATCATTTATACAATGTATTTAAGAATAGCGGGTATATCTAGTCTAGACATTCCGGGGATGCACGGTTTTAAGTAGCTCCAAGGAGGTCTTTACATCACTTCCCTAGTTAACAATGGAGAAGTACTTCTTAAAAATTTTATACACTTGAGTGTGCATTTAGCTAATGAGTGAAAATCCCATTTTGCACAAAATACACATATTCATCTTTTATTTAAAGGGTGTTAAAAGAAATATATTGCATGTATTAGTGATACTTAGATTCAATCATATGCATGTTACATGTGATGGAAAGGAATAATGTGATGTATGTCATGTGTTAGTAATTCATTCAAATTATTTTTAAGATGCATTTTATATTGAATGGAATCATTTAAAGTGAACTTAAACTTAGGTTTAATTTAAAATGTGTAATAAGCCATTAACTAAATAGAACAAATTAAATTAGCATGCTTTAGAAAGTAGCTTAAGGTAGGGATGAAAGAGAGCAATTCTCTTTCCTCTCTTTAGAACACTTAGTTGCTAAGTGTAAGGCATATGAAATAAAAGAAAATACTAATTAAAATTATCAAATCAATTAAACCACTTAAAGTGAAATCAACCTCTTATGACTAAACATCCTTTCACATTTAGAAAATCATAACCTTAATGCCTAGTTAGGACTTACCACACAAGCCTTAACACACACATTAGAATTAAGTCACTACTTTTAGTCCTGGAATAGGACAGTGTATGTTTGGTGTATGTTTTATTTTATGATGTAATGCTTTAGACTAGATGTTAGGTATATTCTTTGTAGACTGGATGTTAGGCCGTGATTAGTCTAATATTATTTTTTGCAGGATATTATGCTTAAAGGGGCCGCTTAAAAATAAATATAAATTCTCTCTTTGTAGGTTGCTTATGACCCTAAGCATAATCTAAGTTAGGACAGGTGGGCTTGTCTAACCATGTGTAGGGTGCTAAGTCCAAATTATGATATAATTACTTGGGTTGTATGTGTGTTTAGCTAACACTTATTTTGCAGGTGCAGTTAGATTTACTTTTTTAATTTTTAATATAATTTTGTATTAGGAATTAGGATTAGTGCTATGGGGGTTTAGGATGAACATTTGCTAGAAGGCTTAGTCTTGGGATGATATATGATGCCTTGAAGCCCACCACATCAAAGGGAGCAAAGATATGATGAAATGAGGGAGACATGAAGAATGAAGACTTGAAGACCCCCTATAGCATTTATTACTTGTAAATGTAATTATTCTTTTATATATCGGGTTGTATAAAGGTAGTGCTCAGCTACCCATTTTCTCTTTTCGGGGTGTAAGGCAGATCCCGACCACACCAACCTTTTATTCTTTTGTGATAGTTTATAAAATTATTTGATGTTGTGTTTAGATTGTGCATTAGAAACAACATGCTTTTCTTAGTTTCTTATATGTTTGATGCTTTAATGTGTGGCCTGATGCAATTAGGCTCTTAAGATAAAATTAATTTTTCTACCCCAATTAATAACTCATAATTAAAATTTAAAATAACTCATAACCTCACCATAAAGCCTAGGTTTTAAATAATATAATTAAAAGATTTAGCAACCCCTTAGCTGAATGGATGAATGTCTCACAACATGCATACAATTCTTTCTCTCTTGAACATGAAGGATCTCCATCCTTGTAAGATAGGGGAATGCTTGACTTGTGAGGGCATCCTTGTGGTGGAAAACATCTTCTCATAGCTGATTTGTCCCATAACCTATTTTCATCATGCATATAGGCATCAAACTCCTAAAGTCTTTATCAAAATAAACTGTCAAAATTAAAATAAAATTTGAAAAGATTTATATTGGTAGATTAAATCATTACTCATACCACTCATGCTTGAGTGTCTTAGGGGGTGGGTTTAAGGACTTTAGTCTCTTTCAAATTAAATAACAGGCCAACTATCTTGCACTTTCATAAGACCAGACTACATGATTTTTTAATACTCGTAACCTACATTAATAACTCCTCTCAGAGTATTAATGGCTGAGTTAGTAGAGGCCAATTAAAATAATGAATTTTTTAAGAGACCACCACCAATGAAACTCGATATAGTTCATGATTAATCAAGGCACTATGCTTACCACCATTAAAATGATCATGAGACTAAAGAGTGTAGACACCTAAAAAGTCTAGTTAACAAATTGATTGACAACTATCAAGTTAAAAGTATTTTGATCACATAAGAAGCTCTGTCAACATAATCATTAAGTTGGTATTCAATAAGCTGAGATTAACTAACTCTAAATTCACCCCACTAGAGATCGTTATATGATTTCTTAGGAGAGTGAAGAGAAATTAAAGGGATGATTACTCTCCCCATGACTTAAGGAGAAGGAAGTAAACAATTAATGGCTATGACTAACTTTATCATGTAGAGACTTTGGCCACCTACAACACCATCTTTGGTCGATCTTTACTTAATACTCTTCATGTAGTGTTATCAACTTTCCACATAACCATCAAATTTTGAACTAGATGTGAGGAAATCACCATTAAACAAAATCTCAATCAGTCTCGAGCCTGCTACTTAAAGGCAGTTGGCAGATCTAGTAAGAAAGATGAAGTATTATAGCTAGAGACAGTAAGAACTAGAACTGATGTTCTCAAGGAGATAGAAGAGATTCCCACAAAAAGGATTCAGAGTGAGTTCTAAAGATTAACTCAAACTATAGTATAATATCATCACCTTGCTAAAGTCAGCAACTTAACTTTAAAATAAAAAAACTAACACTCTATATGGTTAGCGATTATAATGTAAGATTGACTCCTTGTGAGGTCAACAATTAAACTTAAAAAAAACCAACTCTTTATGGGGTTGGCGACAATAGTGTAAAATTGACACACCATGAGCATCAACTAAAATGCAAAATAAATTCACCATAATCACCTAGGTGTTTTACCCGCTAAGTCAAAATAAATAATTTATCTAGCTGATAGTAATTATAAGACTACTTAGAGAAATTTAATCAATGTGTCTCTCAAGTCCTGAATAGAATGCCAATAAGGAGTATAACACCAATGACATGAGTAAGTTCTTAATTCTAGCAGGAAGAAGCCTTCATTATCACTCAAGAGAAAGGAGAGAACATTTCAAAGTTGTACTTAACATAAAAATACATTTTTCATTTATGAAGTAAAATATCATAAAAATAATGAGTAAAAAGTACATATACACTTTACACTCACCAAAAAAAATGATAGAAGTCTGCTTGCGGTACTCTCAACATCATCACTAGAATCTGAAATGGTGGGTAAATTAGAAATATCCAAGAACTTAGCATCCACCTAACCATACTTCACTAATTTATCAATAATAAAGTCAGTGCATATCTTGAATTTTTGCTTAAGAAAATCATGGTACTCATTAGAATCTAAAAATCTAGTGAACTTAGCTTCTTTCTCCTAAAACTCCTCGATATGATGAGAGAGCTCTTCATGCAACTCTCTGTTAGAGTTGGCCAGGAAAGTAGGCTCTAAAGTTACTTTATCCATCTCTTCCTTCTGCTAAGCCACCTCAGCCTAAAGGTCTTTGTGCTCAGCTTCTAGTGATAAAAGATTTTTCTTCACGGTTGATAGCTAGGACTTCATATAGTAAGCCTCCTTTCTCTTAGCAAGAAATTTATGGCAGATTTTCCAGGTCACTTGCAATTCCATTTCCTGAGCTATCATGATGGAGTAGGGAAGTTGCCCATTAAGAATCTCCTCCAAAAGCTTGTCAAACTCCTTGGAGTAGATTACCTAAGCTCGTATGCTTTATTAGTTAGCACAGTTAAGTTTAGAGTATAATTTTCCTCTACATACTCATCCTCGTCCTCCTCCTCTACCTTAAGCTTGCTCCTTTGCTGACGACCTCAAGGAGCAAAGCTTGTAGATATCTTCCTAGACTTTTAAGGAGTTGTACTCAGCCCGACCTCATTAGTGGTTAGAGCTATACTCAAACACTCTCCTTCCTCTTCGGCAAACTCACCATCGTCGCCAAGCTCGGGATCCCCAACTTCATGCTCCCTCTCCTCAAGGAACTTAACCATGTCAGCATTAAGCTCCGTGGTGATAAGGTCTCCTCTACTATAGCCAAACATGCAAAAATAATTGATGAGATCGACTCATAAAGATAACTATCAAATTTTGAGAAAAGAAAGAAATACTCACTACAAAGTAACATTTCTGAAGTGGAGATAGAAAAGATGTTTAAGGTTCGACATTGTAGCTATTTAACATTGCATTTTCTTGAGCATCAATCTCACTAAGCTTGTTCTTCTTACTCACTAAGTAGGGATGAGGGAGAGTTAATATTATACATTTGAGGAGTTCCTAACAAAAATTTTTTTTGAGTGCTAGCACTGCACATTGTTCACCAGATTGTGAACCTTCAGTAAAGTCACTGAGAATAGTCCCGTCCTGATGGCCTTTTACCATGAATACTGGCCTAAAAAGGCTCATGTCCCATGAAATTTCTTCCTACATGAGGAGGATGAAAGTCATAATACTCGCCAATAAGTTAGGAAGGATCTGAGTCAACACTAATATATAAAAATTGAGAACATCAATCCACTTGGAGGGTAGAGGTAGCCAAAACCCATTTCTAAAGTGATGGAGCGAGATGCACAACTTATTGACTTGAGTTGTGTTGAACTGCTTATACTTATCGGCTACCCACTTAATGAAGTTGGGGTTGCCATAAAATAATGCCATAAAAGGGTTACTTGTTCTAGATCAAGCACCTCCCTAGCCTATGCTTGAAAAAATAATGAAATTGCCTTCTTCAAGAACATAATTGTAAGGAATATCACTTAAAGTAAGAATGTAAGCAAGCTCTACTCAATGAGAAGGAGACCCACTAACTTAAAAATGAAAAGTGATAAAGACTCAAACACCCCAGCAAGAATGAATTTATAGATGCAAAAAGAAAGGCCACGAATATCACATCAGGCATTCGATGAAGAGAATGATTACTTGATCCTGCGAATGACACATGCAAAATGTTTACTTGCATCATAGTGAAAATTCATCAAAACAAAAAGTGAGTAGAGAAAAGTAATATTTTATTATACAAACATAAAAATACAACATACTCGTTATAACCCAATACATCATTTTTGAGAAAAATGGGGTCTGAGTGCCAGTCATTAGCAAGTCCACTTTTCTTACACATATAATCATACAATAAGTTTGCATTGGAAAGGAGGAGGGAGGCTCCTTGCAACTTGATCGAGCTATAAAGTAGGGTTAGCTTAGCTCGTTGTGAAATTTTTCTAAGACTCCACCTGTGGGTGGAGCCAAAAACTTTATTTAGCAGAGGCACAAATCAATAATTTTTTTTTAAAAAAAAATTCTTAATATCTTTAATCTTACCTTAGATCCTACATTGGTGGTTTTAAAAATAACTTTTATTAAAGATTTGATATAAAAAGATACAAGATATTAACCCTGGTAATCTTAATATCTTGTAATCTGGTGCTTAATATCTTGGATAAAACACTTCTTTTTTATGATCTTTCTTAATTAATAATTTTTTAGTATAAATAGAGCATAAAATGGATTATATACTTAAAAATTTCATGCATAAATGGTTTTAAATAAATTTAAAATGGCGCAATTTAATTCATATCATAAAGAAAAAAAAGTATTCCTCTTTTAATTGAATTCCTTGAGTAATGCTCTGATATTAAAAAAGTTTTATTAGTACTTTTATCACTTATTTACATTATTTAATGAGATCTGGAATGGGCTAAGTAAGATTATGGCAGTTGATGATGTGAATTGTGACACTGGTGTAAGTGGCTGTGGGATGAGGGGATCTAGCAGACTTCGAGAAATGAACGGCGAGAAGAGCCATCACAAGTCGAGCAATAGATAGTTGGAAATTTAGCCAGTTGGATTGCCAGTTGTGCCCTCACTATTACCCAGCCATTAACTCCACCTCCACAGACTACCTTGTTAAAAGGCAACGACACTCAAGAGGAGAGGTGAATTGGATATTTTAAAATATTAACAAATTAAAACTTAGTTTTTAAACATTGTAACAAAGTTAATTGTAAATTATGATATTAAAATAGAGCACACTAATAAATCAAAATAAATTTAGAAATGTAAGAAGACAAGAGGCATAAAGATTTTTATGTGGTTCGGCCAAACCTAAAAACTAGCTTACGTCTACACCTAGTCATCCTGACTAGGAATTCACTAAATAAAATGAGATTACAACTAATCTCCCATACTTTTCAACTTCGAGCAAGTACAACTCCAAATGTACTTTTCTACACCAAGAAAGGATAACTCCAACACCGTACTTTCCTACAACATGCAAGTGCAACCACAAGTAAAAGAGAACAAAAGAAGAAAAGATACAATATAAATATCTAACTCTCAATTTAAAATAATTTTGCACTCAAGTCCCAACTAAAATAATATTGAGATAAATAACAAAGAGAGTTCAAAGTGAATATATTTCTTGTTGAATTATCTTTCTAAGAAGCACATGAAGTAAATATAAATCTTTGAAAAATATCTGACTTCAAAAAAGGTAAAGATTTGAAAAATAAATGAACTTGAAAAAACTATATGATATATAACCACTTGAATTATTTACACTTTAAAATATTTACATGAATATGTAATCCAAAGGACTTGTGAAATGAATACTTTCAAATTAATAAGCTAATGTGAATTCCTTAGTTAAGAAATTACTTTGAAATAATAAAGCAAGAAATCCCTTTAAGAATCAATGTACTCTTATAAAACTATTTTATGGTATGAAAGCTATAACACTTGCAAGACAAAAATGATTTCAATTCAATAAAAATAAATTGTTTTTCAAATCACTTCAGATGAGAATGAAAAATCTTAAGAAGAAAAACTTTAACAATAATTCATACAAGTTCTTTTCATCCAAATCAAACAATTGAAAAACTAAAAATCAAAAGCATAAAATGGATTGAAAACTCTTACTCAAATCTTTATATATGAACCAATGAGGGCAATACCTGAGTTGATCTTTCCAAATCTTGAAGAAGCAACAAAGTGAGTTTCAGAAAAGCAAGAATTCAATGGGAATTGTTAACTTATCAGCACTTTGAATCTACCAAACAATTTTCAAGGTTTTGGCCAAAGGATTCCAATGAGAAAGAAAAGAGATTTGGCACTTAATATTCTAGAGACATTTAAAAAAAAATTAAAATTCAAGGGTTTGGTATAGAGAGAGGAAGCAAGAGAACTAAAAGCCAAGGGAGAACCTCTTTAAATAGAATAGAGGGTCAGCTAAATTGTTTTAGGAAATTATTTGATTTCTATTTGAAAATCTCAATCATATAATCCAAAATTATTAAATTGAAAATTTCAACCAAGTATGATTGGAATGAGAGAGAATTTTGAAGAATATTAATCAGTCCAATCAAATAAAATAAGGGAATAAATCAATAATTTTTGACCAAATAAGGATAAAGAGAGGGAAAATTTATTTGGTAAAAATTGAACTTGAATAATTAAGCACATGATTTAATTTTTAAATCTAATTGAATTCAAACTTTAATGATGTCAGCCATGAAAGGGTGGAGGGAATTATTTTGAATCAACTTAATATAAACAAGTTCTCCTTAATTAATTTAGGAATCAATTTGGGAAGTCATTCAAAATAATTTGAATTTAAAATAAGTAAGGATCAATTAGCATGGGATGGCCAAAGTATTTACAAAAAGAGTTCATCCATGATTTAATGCAACAAATATTAGAGATCAATTAACTAATATAGATTTGAAACATTAAGGCAAGTCATGAAATAGAAATAATAAGAAAAATAAATAAAGATTCCAGCCACAATGTTCTCATGTATAGATTCAATCTCCATTTAATACAATTGATCATGAATAAATTATAGAAAATCAAATTAGAAGATATTTTAATTCATTTAAACAAATCAAGCTACTCGAAATAAAATACTAGAAGGCCATATATTTTCATAAAAAATCAAATTAAAAATAGAAAGTGTATAAACACATGGATCATTTGAATTTTAATTTAAATTAACTTAAAATAAATCAAATTAACTCAAATTAACTTAATTAAGTCATGATAGGGTCATCCACAATAATTCATAAAAGGATAAAAATCAATTTGGCAACTTATGACAAGAACAATTTATTTTAAATTCAAAACTCATTTGAATTTCAAAATTCAAATAATATAAAATTTAAAAATTTAAAAATTTAAAAAAAATATTATGACAATAAATTCCATAATCATACGAAAATCATAAAAAATAGGCCAAAAAAAATTGGGATGACAATTATAATATGAGTGATAAAAATAAAAGAATAGGAGAGAGAAAAAATAATATCAATTATTTATGAATAATTTAACTCTAATGCATAAATAAATGGATAGTTAATAAGATCAAATATGGAAATAACTAAATGAAGTATGAACTAAATCTAACACATTTTAAAAGGCAATGGATAATACTTAATTGCATGCAAGCACTTAAATTATCCAAAAAGAATAATTTAAAGAATAATTGAAAATATAATGTAAATAAAATATGAAAATTTATGCAAAAATTCAAAATTTTTTATGGAATTATTAAAACAATATATATTATATTATTAAGCTCTTAATTGTCTTATTATTTCTGGTATGACTTTCCTGATCTTACTATGGAAGTTGAGTCTCGTGAATTTCCTGAAATACTTAAAATAAATAACTAGTAGCTTCAAGAATATATATTTATCATTAATAAAATTCTAAATTAAGAATGATGAACATAATGATTACTATGGATAATTTATCTTACAAAGAAATTATTAGTTTGTATTACAAAGTTTGTTATCATCACAAATCAAATTGTGAGATACACAATGTGTATAGTCAATATGCCTTCACTGATCTAACTATAGAAGTTGAGTCTCGTGAATTTCCTGAAAAACTTAAAATAAATAACTAGTAGCTTCAAGAATATATATTTATCATTAATATAATTCTAAATTAAGAATGATGATCATAATGATTATTGTGGATAATTTATCTTACAAAGAAATTATTAGTTTGTATTAGACAAAGTTTGTTATCATCAAATCAAATTATGAGATACACAATATGTATACTCAATATGCCTTCACTATGACTCTAGATTTGACAAAGATTGCAACGCATCTATCTCTTGTGTAGACAAGTTCAAAGCCTCCCTCAAAAGTTCAACCTCTCTTGAAAGGTTGGCAAACTCGAAAGAGTCGCAAACACCATGGTTCCTCAACATCATCCATATGTGGTTGGGAGGACTCACCTTTTACAGACTCCCCATTGTCTCAACGAGTTGGAGAGGGAAAGCTCACCAATAATTTTTTATGTTAAAGGAAGTGAACTTAGTTGTCACGCGGTGGGTGCCCCTGAATGTTGCCCCTGAATGTAAGACCCCACCACTAAATCAGCCCATGACAATATTGTAGTCGCCACTGAATGGTGAGAAAGGAACTCAACAAAAATTAGAAATAAAATATCAATAAGGGGATACACCAAAAGCCAAACATTTAGAAATGGAAGCTATGACTGAAGAGAATGAAATTCTTTCCTACTTGGATCATGACCTAACAAATCTTTCACTGTAAGGTGAACTATTTTCATAGAACTACCTAGGCTATCAGAAGAAATAAATTGAAGGGTCAGCGAGCACCCTTCATTTTTCTCGGCCGACTCCTACACATTGGTCATGCTCAGCTATAATCAACAAGAAGATTTTGTAAGTTAAATAAAGGAATTCGTAAAGCTAAAGTGGGTCTCAATTTTCCCAAGTAATTTTATATAATCTCCCTTTCAGAGATGATTCTCATCAATCAGCTCACCACAACTTTCTTGTTCTAGCAAATCAAAGGAACTTCATCTTCCTTCTCCTAAACACCCTCAACTCGCACGGAGGGTAGCATTATTAGTAGCTTTGCACCTCAGTAGGGCGAGTACTCAGTCCCTTTTATAAATCTTGTACAACCTTTAGGACTAGAGCCATGCAAGGTTGACAATGATGGGTGCATGTATACTCGCTCCAAAGTACTTACTTTGTTAGAACTATTGGCCTTCTTTGCTTTCTTCCATAGATAGGCCAAGAGTGTAGTAGAGTCAATATCACCATGAGGCTTCTTTATGTCTATGGAGGTAACCAAATACTTCTTGTAGATTCAAAAAAAAAAAAGGATAGTCAATTTAAGTTAGTGACATTATGTATCATGATATTTTCCAAAGGAAAAATGAAAGGTTTCATTTATAGAGATTGAGAAATCAAACACCTTGAAGGAATGAATCTGGATAAAAGGTAATGTAACATTTCATAATTATGTAAATTTTTTTTTATTGAGATTCATTAAATGCTTACAGACAAATGTTACTTTTTATTCTTCTATCTATTTACAAGTCACATTTACAAGGAGTAGAAGAAGTAGAGAGAAAAATGCATGCCCAATGGAACAAATAAGCATGAGTGATTTTACCAGCAAGGCTATTAGAATAGCCAAACCAGCAAGAAATTATACTTGACAATAAAGACTAGCTACAAACAGGTGAGTTGAAGACTTAAAGAAATAACAAAAGAACCCACAATAGATTACTCCTCCCATTGTGAGAAAACATTTACGAAGGTCGGACAACCATCATCACTTGAACTCGATAGTCTGGCCACAAATCAAGCAATTGGACCAGAACGATAGTATACTCATTAAATTCATTACTTGTATATACTCACCTTAAATCAGGTGAATCCATCTCTGTGTCTAACTTATTGTATATATTCTTATCATATGTATAGACCCTAGTTAGGATATAAAAGGGGTTACCTTTATTCTTATATGGACTTTTTTGTTCTCTTTCTTTTCACAATGCTTATACTCTAGATTATTAGGACATAAAATTCATTTTACTTTTCTGCTCTTTTGACCTCTCAACTTTACTTTACTTTATCTAACCCTATTTTCTAGGTATCTAAGAAGGTTCTTCCTCACTCCATGAACTAATTTAAATCTAACAAATTCACAGTCTGTATTCCTCTATTCTTTTTGCAAGATGCCTCTATAAGCAACAAAAAAAGGGGAGCTAAATATATACCATATAATGCACATGAACTCGATGAGCCTTCATTAATCGCAATGGATCAAGTAAGAAGCATTCAACAAAGATTTGCACTTTGGAAATCTTTTGTCCTTATTGGCACAAGTTTAATGAAATAATTTTTGTAACATGATTTTTATATTTATATTATATTTTGATAGATTTAAGGTCAAAATCATTTGAATACTTTATAATACATTTCTATTTTTTTAAAATATTTTTTTATAATCTAGAATTTTTTATTCAATTAGAGAATGTACTTCAAAATTTTAATTAAAATTTATTTATACTTATTTAAATTCATTTAAATATTTAAATCAATAGGTTTATGTTTTAAATGTTAATCCTAAGAGCTCAATCATCTTAACGAAAATGCCTAGTGATGATATGAATTGTTCATGTAATTAAAAGTTGGATTACCCAAATTTATTAACTTATTAGTACTTAACAAATTTGAAAAATATTAATATTAAATTTTAAAAAAGATCAATTAAAGTCAAAAATTATATATTACTTAGTAGGAGATACTTGAGCACTAATTGGCTAATAAAATGGTTGAAATAATTTTTTGCAATTAATAATATTTTTAATTAGTGATACTTAGTATAATTAAGCATATTAAATTTAATTTTAGGACTTCCTAACCCCAAATTGATGGACATATTGTCCAATAAGCTCTAATTAAATCATTATCATTTCCAAAATTAATCCATAACTATATTATCATAGTATTAATTATAATCAAGTAAAAGCTTATAAAAAATAATTTTAATGATAGTTGATTGAAAAAATCTATAAATTTTAGTTTTAGTTTATAACTTTTAAATAAGTAATTTTAAGAATTTTTTTCTTTAAAACTTTACTGTTTGTTTAGCTTTAGTTATTTCATATGTTTAAATATTTTGAAACATATTTACAAGTTAGTAAATCTAATGAGATGGAAAACATGAAATAACAATCAATGATCACCATTCATGTGTAATCAAGTTGTGTCAAGTGTGCCCTAACTAATAATACCTTTTAGATAAACTTCTATGTTTTAAAATTCAACATTCATTAAAAGAAGAAGATGAAGTAAATGGTGGAAATAACAAGCAAGGATGTAAAGTAGGTGTTCTAGTTTACCAAGGCATTAAGTAGGTTTAAAGTTTGAAGGACTAAATGTTATCCAATAGTCATTTATGCACAAATTTAATAAGGCACGCTCATTGGGGATCTATAAAGCTATATAGACTTTGGAAGAGATTGATACAAAGAGGTAGAGTCATAATTAATTGAATCATACAATCCTTAAAGACAAATAATCTTAAGCTCTTATGATCCTACATGAAAATCAATGCAAGATAAACTAAATCATGTATACTATTTTTATAGCGAAATCCATGAAGAGGGGAAATCATACAGCCTTGAGAGGTATAGAATAATTCCAAATATTGACTCAAGAGACCAAAATATGTACAACTGACTAGATTTTTACTATTTGATGCATGACACTTGATATAATTTCTTTTGACTCTAAGAGATTTGATTTTTTTTATGGGCATTTTCCTCCATATTTAAGTATATCTTGAGTGGGGTATTTAAGACCTAGAATATCTAAGTATATAACTATTATAACTAGTTTGGACCCTTTGGTCAAATTAAACCCAAATAGATCAATTTGATCTACATGAACAATTTTATCCAATTGTTTAAATTGACTATTTCATGTTCATTAGAACTTTAATATGTAAACTATATATGACTTGACCTTAATTACCCTTTCTTATGTTGATTTTCTTAGCCGTAATTGACAAAATTGAACCTTTAAGGTCATTAGAATCAAGTTGATCAATTCAACCCATTGCAAATTTTTAAAATCTTTTTGTTAATTAACCATAAATGACATAGGCTCAATTTAATCATATATTAGTTGAAGTTTTTCAATATTTATTAAATATGTCTTTATATACTTATATACTTAAAATATAATGCCTTAATTGTTTCCTAATATATTAAAAATCAATTTTTTTTTGTTTTGGCTAAAATTTCTTCAAATTAATTTTAATTTTTCTAAATTAATTTTTCTCCTTAACACCCATATTTGAATTCCAAATTCACTCAATTTTTTTATTCATTTGAAGAAAACAACCTTCCTTTTGTGATTCAATCACATGTGGGGGTTAGCCATTCATTATTTTCAAAGAAATTAAATTACTTTTATTCAAATTCTTTCCAAAATCTCATCCCTTCACCATGGATTTTATCAAACAACCATTTAAAAACTTTTCAAAGTAAAACCTAACTTTTGGATTACTACACCATTTAAGATTATTCAAAACTGAGGTTTGCAAGAAAAGAAGAAAAAATTTTAGTTTTAATTTCTTTGTGGTCTTTCATGCAATATATTGTTTTATTCATCAAATTTTCTTTTCAAGAAAGTTGGATCATGCAAGAGAGAGAATCTCATAAAGAATTGAGGTGATCTTTCTCCATTTTTTTTTTCATTTAGTAAGATTATTTTTTCTCAAATTTAAATTTTTTTGACTTACTTTTCGTGAAATCTAAGTCAACTTATGCATTAATTTTGGTGAAATCTAAACAAATTTGTCTCAAATTTAAATTATAATTTTTATAATTTTTATTTTTTTATCTCTTAGTAATTCAATTTATTCTTGCACACATCATCGAAGTTAAAATTCTCTTTATCATAATATTTGTGTATACAGTTGTGATCATTTTGTTTAGATTAAAAAATTATTTAGAATTAATTTTAAAGAAAACATTCAAATATCATTATTATTGGTTGAAGTTTGAATTGCTTAAACATTGATATTTTAATGTGAGCTTGAATTGCAATTTTAACATTCCTATTTGATAAAAATAAAATCATTATTTTGCAAACTTATATTTTCTATATTGATTAAATCATATATATATATATATATATATATATATATATATATATATATATATATATATATATATATATATATATAATAACATGGTCATTATATAGATAATTCTATAACATGGTCTTTGATTATGACTTATAAAAAAATCATAGGTTAAGCACAAACATCACACAATTACATCATTGTGCGAAAAATCTTTCATAATCTACACATAATCTCTTTTCTCCCTTGATCATTTATATAGCAAGATCAACTAAAAGTATGTTTGAGATAGTTATAGTGATATGAAAACACAGTGATAGAGCTGCCATAGAAGAAGCTATTACCTAAGATGCAACCACTATAATTTAACAAATCAGGTTGAAAAATATAACTTTCTCACCATAGACTCTTCAAAATACAGTTAAAATATAGTTTTCAAAATAAGGCAGAAAATTACCCTAAATGCAACTTAAATCTTTTATCAAAGTTGGTTAATTAGATATTTTAGAAATCAATTCACTCTATTAATTCTATAAGATTTAATCTCTCTTATTTATGCTCCTTGGGATCAATGCAAATCTCTCATGTGATCATATTATCTTATATATATAATATTAAATTTAATAATTAAATGAATATTTTTATTTAAAATTATGAATTATATTATTCAATACTCGTCTAATTATAATATCAAAAATTAAACTTTTACGCCTCCAAAATATAACATAATGGCTATAAGGGGAATTTATGTTAAACAACCCAAATATTTATAAATAAGAGGCCAAAGAGAATTCCAAACATAACATCTATTCCAGTGATATCCATCTCTTCAACCGAGGGATGAAACCCTCTTTTCACCTATTGTGGAAGGCTGGAAAGACGTTCCAAGATCTATTATTCAGCGTTCTTTTCTCTGCTCGAGCATGCATGATGAAATGAAGGCATGGTGCATCCAAGAAAAGATTGGGTCACATTTGGTGCGGTTGGGCCAACGATTAGCATTTTCTACTAGACTCTCTTAATCTTTGCATGCACTTTCACTGGCAGAGACCAACGGTTACACCTTTCCGATCTGGTGGAGAAACGATGATGTAATTGACTGTGGGCCCTTTGGCCATGTCCTCATGGGGATGAATCTAGATTTTGGAAAGCTTCTTAATGTAAAATAGGTTTTCTCTTTTCTATCTGGTGCTTCTTTATAATCTAGAAATTGTTGATTTCTTTTACTATGATGATGTTGCTTGGTTTTTGATTTGTAGGTTTTGATCGGAAGTAGTAATGCTCGAATGCGCAGGCCCAAGTAAGTTTTTTTCCTTTATTTTCTTCTAAAATTAAATAAAAGCCTTTTCTTTGTCTTGATTCACCTCAAGATCTTTCCTTTTGTTTCCATGCTCATATATGGTTGAAGAAGAGGTAAAACTTTTCAAGAAACTGTCGCATCCAAGTATAGATGTAGGTTCTCTCCTTTTTGGCTTTATTTTGAATCACTTGAAAAAATTCATCTCTTTTGACGGGAAAAATTTTAAAATTAGGCTTAATTATATTCTTAATTAGCAAATTAGGCACGATAAAAATAAATTAACAAAATAGGCCCAATCATCCATTGAACAAACGATTGGCACCAACGTGGCATCCACTTCAGTGCCAGTCCTCCATTCAATGGATGACTGGCTCATCCTTAATTCGAATGAAAAACTAACACCCTCTTCGCAATTCATATCCATTTTTTCTCTCATGGTCCAAAATTTCTTCCATGTAGCGTCCAAAATTTCTTCCATTTGCACCTCCCCAAACCAAGGAGGGCATCCGTCAGATCGAACATTTTGTAGTTTGTCAACCAGTTTAGGTATTTTTTACCCTAAATGCTAAATTTGTGGTAGATCTCATTATGTATGGCTTTATGTTGTATGATTTGCTTATTTAGTTATATTGTTAGACTAGATTGAGTTATATTACTTTCATTTGAGTAGATTTATGTATTTTGTGAATGCATATGAGTTTAGGGTTTATGTTAGTATTTTATTATTATTATTTAGCGGTTATATAAAATTTTATTTTGTATGATGCGCTTATGTAGTTGTATTGTTAGGCTAGATTGAGTTATAATACTTTTGTTTAATTAGTTTGTGTATTTTGTGAATGCATATGTCTTTGCTTATTATTTTGAATGTTGTGACAGAGAAATTGTCATAGCTATTGAGTCGCACGATGTTATTAATAGCTATTATTTATCATGAAAGATGTTTTTGGAACGAAAATAACCTTTTATGACTGACAAGTTGTCATTTTACAACATTTTAATGAGTCACAACATGTCAAGGTTGTTACTATATAGATGTTAGGCCATCATCCATGAATCAACCTTTAATGAGTTATTATGAGATATTTAAGCTTAAGATGTGTGAGTGTATTTTTTATTTTGCATTTGAATTTGATCAGTATTTTGGTTGTATCATTTTGGTTGTAGTCAATAGTGGCTTCCAAGTGAAAAAAAGTAAGCATAACTTACTTCCATCATAGATATTTAGGAACTGTGAGGGTTGAGAAAGTATCTTATTGGAGTTTATATCAGGAGCTTTCATTTCATCACTAGTTCCAAATTTGGGTCCTTTCTTGAAACACTTATGGGCTATAATTGTATGTTCGTTTGACATATCTGATAAATGATAACCATTGTTAGCTTGTTAGGGAGCATATGTTTTAAGCAAGTTATAATAATGTTGATGCCTAAATTTGATTTGACAATACCATAGTCAAGATAAAGGAGCTTGTCTTGATATGGAGTTGGTTAAATATTTATTTTTAATTAACTTTTATATCATTTCGATTAATGATGTCATATTCTAGTCAAGTGAGCATAACATGTAATTTATACTCTTGTTAATGCTAAGTCAATGAAAAGCACTCCTTATTTGTTGTTCTAGGAATCCTTCCAATAAGGCATACCTTTTAAGAGTATAAAATTATTATACATACTCTTTTCTTTCACATAATTGAGAAATTATAACTTTCGTGTCCTTGATTATTAATTTGTTGAATGATCTTATCATGCATATCAATGTAAATAAACGTTTTTGTATGCTAGGAAATTATGTGTGTAACATTCAAATTCTACATGTTTATAAAACTAACATCCAACTATTTTATTTACAATAATATAACCCAAATCTTAAATAACATGGTAAAATTTAACCCCATATTTTTTTACTTTAATTAAATTCTTAATAAGTTGGTCGTGTCATGTGCAAACGTGTGTTTAATTTTTCATATAAATAAGAAATATTTGGTTGGTATTCTTATTATTTTCTCAAAATTGAAATGATGCATTCAAATACATTTAGTTATGTGAATGTATTCAAAGTAGAATCAAACAAATAGATGCATAATTTTTGTACAACATGCATTTGTTTCCTTAGAAGTATTAGAAATTACATGAACGTTTTAATTATTATTCATCTCTTTTAACAAAATGGATCCGATATAATTGTAATATAAATATTAGATAGCAAAGTATAAGAGGTTTTGGATTTCAATTGTCATCTATGTTTTTAAATATAAAGCTACCTATTCTTTGCTCGGTAAGCAAATAATGCTAACTTACATCTAATAATTTTTTGAATGTAGAAATATTTCAAACCTAAATATTATTTTTCTTAGGAGTGCTCCCAAAAATACAATTAACATATTCTAATGTTAATCCATAATTCCTCAATAAAGAATCATAATAATAAATAACTACAAATGCATCTATATAAACAATAGAAAGGAAAAGTAAAGTATATTTATTATTAGTGTGAAATAACCGTATAATAATAGTGATTTAGTAAAGATTCTATGATGTTTGGAACATTGGTTTCTAAACTCAAAAAAAATGGAAATAATAATTAGGAGAAAGTTTATAAAACAGGCATTCATGCTAAGAATTTTTGTGCAATATTTTAATTGCATATTTAGATAAATGAAATAAAGATATTTAAGTTATTTAACTTGAAAGTGTTGAAAGAACTCTACAGACTTATCTATGTCATATTGTTGTTTGATAGCATTAATGGTTTGGTGAGGATGGGAATGCTGTAAAGAATTACTCTTGGAATAGAATGATTTTAACTATTAAACTTTAGGGCTATAATATTGGGGTCTTCATAAAGGCAACTTAATAATTTGTACATGGACATAAAAAAAAAAATCCAAGGTAGTGTTTCTAAAAACACTTAGTAGTGCATTCTTCATCAAGAAGTACATGACAAAGTAAGAACTTAAGCAATGAAAGTTAAGAGCTCTTCTCCTTCACCTTTTTGTTAGCTTACTTATTTTTAATTTGTGTTATGTTAAATTACACATTTGTTTGTTACTTCTACTAGAGCTCTTAGGTGTCATTTTAATTTTTAAGCTTGCATTGATATATGCGTATTTTATAGATTGTGTTATAATTATAGTTTATTGTTATTTATTGTTTACTTCTTAGATAGAGTGTTATGTTGTAGCTTAGTGATTATATGTGCTTTATTCTCTTAGGAAAATATATAATTTTTGTATTAGAGACCTCCCTAGTATAGCTATATACGTATAATGATTTACATTAATATATTAAAGCTATATGCTTCAGTTATTTAAAGTGTTTTTTATGTTTCGAATTTGAAGAATCTTTTCATGACCATCCCTTTTCATAACATGCTTTCAGAATTTGCATTCTTCATATAATTCATTATCTAGTGCAAAGCTAATTATTAAGTCTTGAAATATAGCTCATTCACCATTATCTATTGTTGAACAAATTTGAATGACCAATTTAAGGTTCTAATACCATATTTACCACATCTAATATCAACCATTCAAGAATATTTTGTGGTTCTCATTTTAATTTATAATTATTATAAATCAACTACAAATGTAAAATCAATGTGTATGTCCAATACTACATGAGAGTAAATACAACTTTGATAATCAATGCAATTTATTCATCATATTAATATGCATTTAAATGAAAAGAAACCATAAACTTAGGAGTATGTCGAATTTAGTTTGCCTCTATTACTTATCTAAATGCCATAAATAATACTAAGGTTCAACCTCAAAGTTTTCCTATCAATATTCTTAAAAAAACATTAATATAAATGAGTGTAGGAATCTGTTAATAATAGTTGAACAATATGAAATTTATATCAACTTTATTAACTTGGTAATGGGGTTTTTGCAAGAATGCTAAAAGGTATTACTAGACTTTAAAGCTCATAATTAATATGAAGGTTAAGTCCTTTATGCTAATTAGTCAATATTATTAAAGGTCATAATGTAAATTGCTATGAACTTGTTAACAATAGTTTTGTATTAAGAATTTTTTGTTAATTTAAATAATATTGTAGTAGTGCTTGTTGAATCTAAACTTGTTTACTGGGTGATGTAGAATCTTACTTAGGCACGTAGATAGTAAGGCAAGTTCATACAAGACTAGACAGAAAAAAATGTAAAAATATAAGAGTTCTTTTATATAAAAATCTTGATTATATGAGTACATGCAAGAGATCTTAATATAAAAATCAACTTTCTTCTTCTCATGAATAGTAAAAAGCTAGAGGAAAAGTCCCTCATCACACAAAATTCTTGATTATATAGGATGTGAAGGTTGATTACAAAAGGAAATTATGTGTCACTTTCTTGATTCTATATGTCAGTTATAATACAATCTGATAGCTGCCGAGGTGCAACCACAAAAGACTTTCATGTGCTTTGGTGGTTGGTGAGTGCTATATGTCGATTAGCGAGTCTTCTAATGTAGTTGCTTGTATGAGTTAGTAAGTCTGACTTTGGTTGCTTGGCTAAGGAAAATTCTTTCACAAACTCACCCAGGTGAAAATGAGTCATCTTGGATGGTCGGCGATTGAGTTCTTGTCTCGATCTCTACTTCTGGTTCATTCATTAGGTCCTTGTACGCTTTTTGGGGGTACATAGCTAATGTTAAAATACTAAAATATTTCATTAAACTTTGAAGCTTTTATTTGTTAAAAGTCATTAATGTCAAAAATGTAGAATATGGTAATACACATAGTAATAATACTTAAATTATGATATAAATATGTTTTTTTAATTTAAATATTGAACATGTGTCTTGTAAAGCCCCTTCAAAATTTTGTAATCTGATTAAGAGTGAAATATTTTGGAAATAGAAAAAATGGGACAACCAATCCTCATGCAATATAAGTTTATGCTTTACTCTTAATGTTGTGGAAATTAAATCCATCCATCCACAAAATTGAGTTTCATTCTCTAGAATTAGACATGCTAATGCCATATTTGACTTATGAAATAATGAAAATAACACATATTATTTTGATCATATTAATTTAGATATTCTATATTAAAGGAGAAAAAACTTAATAGCATAGGTGTTCTCCTATTTTTGATGTTTTTCACCAATATGGTACACTTAAGCCAATTGATTGCAAATGGAGTTCATAGATTCAAATAATTAGGCTTATCAATTTCAAAATTGGACCCATCAATCTCCAAAATAGTTTGTAAGCTCATTGTGATCTTCTATATGATCACAATATAATGATATTTATTACTCCAAAAGAGAGAAACATGAAAACTAATAAAGTGGCTCTTGATAAATAAGATCTACTAAAAATTGATGAACATTTTATCTTTTAATAACTATTGAAGTTGACATTTGTAGAAAATAGATGAACAACTCCTTTTTAATATCATTTTTAAAAGAGTTTTATTCAAGATAGATGAATCTGCTTATTAGTTAATCTTAAAGTTAAATGAAGAAGATGTTCTCCTTCCTCAAGATTTTGGATCAGGTCAAGGATTAAATGTTCTCAAGTAGGAGTTGGAGAAAAGCACATGCTCGAGAACAATGAAGATCAAATGAATGAAAAAAATAATTTATAAAAAAATGCCAAAAAAACACAAGAGATTTATTCAATTTATACAATTCAATGACATCCATTATTGTACATAGAGATAAATGTTCACTACTAGAGGAAAAAAAGGCCTCAAATATTTTCTCTTAAATACTTTTCTCACTTTTATCTTAGTAGGATTCTTTCTTAGGTCTATTATTTTTTCTCCAAACGCAAGCATGATTCCTCCATAAACTATGCTTATTGGAGTTAAATAATCTCATATTAGATAACCTTATCAGCCACCAACCCCTATAATAATAATTGATTTCCTCTTATGAAGGCCACTAGTGCCGAAATGCCACCTTTGGCCTTTTAATGGTTATTATTGACTACCCAACAAAGAAATTCCTATGTATGATACTGACTAATATAATAATAATTAATTTCCTCTTAAGAGGATCTTTGGTGTCAAAATGCCTCTGAAATGCCACCTTTGGCCTTTTAATGGTTATTATTGACTAGCCAACAAAGAAATCCCTATGTATGATACTGACTAAGATAATAAAAATTGATTTCCTCTTAAGCAGCCCTTTAGTGTCCAAATGCCTCCTTTAACCTTTTAATGGTCATTAATGACTACTCAACCAAGAAATCCCTATGTATGATATTGACTAAGATAACTACCAATCTTTGATGACTTCCTTGATCACTTCTCCAACCTTCACCTTGACAATTGGTTGAATAAAGGAGAAGAATGAGTAGTGCCTTTAACTCAATACAATTATCTCATTATATAATACTTGCAAATGATATGCAACCAAGGTTTTGAAAACCAGACCAGAAATTGAATTGAAATGAGAAGTTTAAGGTTTAACAGTTCAACTAGAGTTACATAGGATGACATAATAAATATTGATTTTATTTTAATATGATTTAAATGATGTAATAATCGTGCACTAATGATATTTTTTTCAATTGATGTACAGTATTCTAATTTAAGATACTTCACTATTAATTTTGTTTTAATATTATTCTAAATTAGAATTTTGGGACATGATATTTTAATTGTTTTCTTTGCTTTTAATTTAAATTTTTTTATTTTTATTATAATTTATTGGCTCTTCAAAAATTGATTAAGAATGCCAGTTCACTAGTTTAACACTAGATTTGTTCAATTTTGTGCAAAAGTATTTTGGACTTGAATCAAATTGATCATAGGATTTATTCATGATCGAATTGGTCGAATGGATCAATTTGATTCAGTTTTTAAGACAATGTATGTAATAATCTTATGAAGGTTAAGCATACGGTATTACATGGTATGTTATATACTTGTATATTCAAGAATGTATGATGATTACTTAAAACAAATTTATATGATTGGTTTTTAAAAATTAAAGTTGGTGAGAAAATTATCTCCTTGTCGCAGCAATGTGCTTTAAAGAAGCATCAAGTTTTTTTAACATGGAGTATATATTGTCTTCAAGTAGTGTTACAAGATAGATGGAGACACTAGTTCTCAGCCATGAAAAAGTGGTGGTTCAACTAAGATAGGGTGAAGGCATAGTTGAAGATAAGTAAGAGTTTTGGTTCATAGTTTCTTTTGACTTGGGGATTTAGTTTATAATTATAAGAAATGATAGAATTTAGTTTTATTTAGTTAATCCAAGTCATGAAAGTTTTCTTTGTTTATTGAGATGGACAATTAATAATAGGTGCATGTGCCAAGAAGAAACTTGGAATCATATATAAGGTCCTCACAAAATGAATGTGAAATCTCTGAATAGCATTTTATCTATAGTTATTGTACTTATATTCTATAAAAACTTCTAGCAGTTAGTCCACTAGAAATTTATTCAATAAATTTTCTAGCGGCTAAGCTATTGGAAATTAAGCAACTGATAATCTGTTGGATAGTTTGCTAGAAATTTCAAATTGTTGTAGATTTTTTTTCGATGGAGAGTCCATTAGTTTTTGTTCTTAGTTGCTGTAATGATGGGATGGCATTAATTCATTCTCCAAAATTTCAAAGATTTCTAAAAGGATAGTGGTGAGCAAATGCTAGTTATCAACCTAAGATGATGTTTGCTAAATTACTAGTTGATTTGTTGATAAATGATGCTTGTTTGATGTATGAAATTTTGTTATTTTGTCATAGTTCAAATGGTTTTCATCCATAGTCGTAAAGACCTTTCCTATTGTACTAATTTTATTTTATTTAATAGCTATATATACTCTAGAAATTTGAGATACTTATTGCTAGTGTTTCATTAATATTTTTTTAATACCATTCATATCTAGAATTCATTCCTTCTTTGGTTTAAATAGTAATTACAATATAACACATGTTTCTTTTTAGTTCCATTATTTAGGGACCTTATTAGATATTAAAAACTTTTAACTTGACATTCTAAAAGCTCAAACTTGTGACAAATATGTGGTTGCATAAAAATGGGTTCATATACACATTGTTAGCTGCAATTAGATTGATCAAATCTTTTTAAGTTGTAGCAATGGTTGTGCAGATCTTCTTCCTCATTCTCTCTTTTAGATATATAGATAAATGTGTGCTATGATATACATCCTTTTTCTCTTGTAACTATGATTACATAATTGGTTTTTAATAATTTTTTCTTCCAAGTTTTGTTTAATATTCTCCTAATCTTATCATTTAACGAACGAGCAAAACATGAGCTATTCACGAATAATGAGATTTTTTGATAGCCCCATCCAAATAAAGGCAAGGCTATACTTGGCATGCCATTGATAAGAATAACCAAGGAGGTGCAGTGACTCACTAAGTGAGGTACCAGACTAAATAGATTCATCTCTAAGGCAAGTGAGTGTTGCTTTTGAATTTTCAAGATATTAAAAAGCATCAAGAAGTTCAAATGGATTCCAAAATGTGAGAAACTTTTTAATTATTTAAAAGATCTATTCACCTCACCATCGCTACTATAAAGTCCTAAGGATGAACTGACACTAATATACTTGAGAGTCGTAAAAGATGCAATAAGTTCTATGTTAAGTAGAGATGATGGGGCTAAATAATGGGTGATTTATTATGTCAGTAAGTCGCTAAGGGGTGTCGAGTTGCATTATCCAATTATGGAGAAACTTGCACTCATGCTCCACATATTAGCCTAGTGACTTTTCCCATATTTCCAAGCTCACTCAATTCAAGTGGTGACTGATCAGCTGCTCAAATTAGTGCTCTCAAATTTAGATCATTCTGAGTGATTGCTTAAGTGGTTGATGCAATTGATTGATTTTCAATATATTATACTCGCTTCAGATGATGATCAAAATAGAAGCATTTTTCGGCTTTCTCATAGACTTCAATGACTCATGGGATTTCCCACTAGCATGGTGCTAAATGTGGATTTGTATTCTAAAGAGCAAGGAATGAAATTCGTATTGTGTTGAAAAGCCCAACTCTAATCACGATCACCCAATGAGTAAAGTTCAAATTTTGATTAACCAACAATTAATTTGAGTATGAAGCACTATTCATTGGAATCCCATTCACACAATGACTCGACACTAAGAATATTATAATTTATTTAGATTCACAACTTATGATGAATCAAATAAATGGAGATTATGAGGTGAAGGTTGAATCATTGCATAAATATTTGCTCAAAGTTATAAATTAAAAAACTTGAATATTTCAAGATAGAATAAGTTCTAAGATATGAAAATAACTCACCAATCTATCATTAAGATCGAGTGAGCTCAAGGAGTAGCCTAACTCTTGAACTTGCCCAACCTAGCACAGAATAAGGGGAATCCATGCAAATTGTGAGCGAAAGTTTGCCTAGTTGGGTTGACCTCATCAAAAAGTATTTATATACTTGAGGGCTAAAAGAAAGCATCAATGATCCTAAGAGATTTAAAATCAAAGTCCCTTAGTATGTCTTGATTAGTGGTGAGTTATTTCAAAGGTCAAACACCTCGTTAAACTAAAGGTGTGTTCGTGAAGGCGACTAGGATAAAGTGCTTACATTTAAGAGAATGTGTGAGTCACTCTTGAGGAAGGACATTTGCCCGTTGCATCCCACAACAATGGTACTTCTAACCAACTTTAAAGATGCAAAAACTTTTGTTAGGAGGTGGGAAATATTATAAGTTTTCCATTATGCAACTGTAGCCACCTCAACCACTACAACCCATCATAAGCCCTTGGACTTTTGTAGTGTGGGGAGTGGACTTAATGGACCTCTATTAGTAGCCAATAGATAAAGAATGTTTATACTTGTCATTGTCGAAAACTTCATCAAGTGCATTAAGGATACTTATGTTAATCATCATAAGTAATAGCCCACAGTCCATTGATAAGAAACTAAAAGAGTTTTACGAATCATTGAGAATCTACCTCAAGTTCTCCTCGGTGCATCACCCTCTAGCCAAGTGCAAGTGGAAAATAAGAAGATTCTTAACTTGTTAATGAAAAACATTGAATGAGCAAAGGTAAAGTGAGTTGATGCCCTACCTATTGTTCTTTGGGCTCTCAAGATGACTCCATCATCAGCGATTGGACATACCCCATTCATCTTATCATACTATATTGAAGTGGTCCTGTCGGTCGAGTACGAGTTACATAATCAAAGGGTTATGGTGATCATCAAGCTCGATCAAGATACTATCGAATTAGAAAGGTCAAATGTAAAGTCATGATGAAGCAACACTTAAAAAAGTAGAGACCAAATGGTGAATGTCTAAGTACTGCAACAATAACATCAAAGAAAAGCATTTTAGGTTTGATGACTTAAGATGAAAGAAACTAGACGTAATTGCTCAGCAAACTCACCCACACTTAGGATTGACACTACATTATCAAATGGTAGGTTGGGGGTAGGATACTATCAAATGCATAAGCATTTAGGACAAGATGTACCCTAGAATTAGAGTGCAATTAATTTGAAGAAATTCTACCCCTAAGAAAAGTTTTATTATTGTAACATTTTTTTCCCTTCAGTAAGTTATCATTTTAAAAAAAAATCTTCTATTGAAGTTTACAGGAAAGACATTAGTATTCATGAATAATAAATAAATAAAACTCTACCCTCCAAACATCACAACAACAACTACAACAAGCCTCTATCCCACTATGTGGGGTTGGCTACATGAATCTTTTTTTTCCATTGCATCTTATTAAGTGTCAAATTTTTATTTAATTCTAATAAACTAAGGTTATTTTTTATACATCCTATTCAAGTCTTTTAGGTCTACCACTACTTAAGTAATTAAAGTACAATTATATAATTATAATATCTCTAGTTAAGTTTTTATTATATAAAATATAAACTTTGTATAAGTCTAATTAAATGCCTTACTTAAATTAGTTTTTTTATGTTCATACCTTCAAATCCTTAATATCAAATTAATTTTTTATTGAAAAATATTAATCATTCAATTTTCACCATTAACAGATTTGAATAATATTTTTAATTTTATTGATAATTTTATGCATTTATATAATTTAAATTATATCTTTTGGCTTTTAAAACCCTAAAATATTTTATCTTTATGTTTGCATATATATACATATATATTTGTGGGCTCTAAAAATTCTCCACCGACCTCTCATTAAGAGAGTATGATTTAATATCGGTTAAAATTTCACAAGATAGATGAAATAGTAGATAAGATAGTACCTAGAGATTTCACTCTCATTTTGTGAGGATTTTATATCTGGTTCCAAGTTTCCTATAAGCGCAAGCACCTAATGTTAATTTTCCCTCCCAATGCTCAGAGAGAACTTCCAATTAAAGCTAGTTGTTAGATCACAAAATGGATAGTGTATAATAGTAGTATGTGGAGTTTTGGAATTTAGATTTATGTAATTCATCATCCTTTAACTTGAAGCGGATGGTTGGGGGGATGATGACGTGCCCGATCAAGATCACATGGTTTCATCATCCGAGGCTATCGTGGTCCATAGTCTATTTAGTCATAGTAGGTAATCAACCCAACTTGACTGAAAGATCCTTATCGCCACCATGGGTTGTGTCGTCCAAGGGAACTTTGTAGACCTGGGGTAGTGTTTGTCTAAGGAGATGAGCTTAAGTTCACCTTAGTTGACAGAGGATTTTTTTCCTTATTAAGTGCCCCCTATAGTTCACAACTCAAGGTACAAAACCATTAGGGAGCATACAAGATACAATCATGATCGTAATATAATGGTGCTATTTGGCGACAGCCATTCGATCAAAGGGCTTTGGTTGTAACTGCATCATATGTCGAGCCTACTAGCCAAATCGCACGGATAGAAGACATGGGACATGCCCTTATTGGCATGAGATTATTTGAGTGTGGATATTGATGTATACTTGACTTGACATTGGCTCCTTTGTAAGCTAAATTTTTTTTAATTTGCCACCTACGATAAGCAGTAGTGAAAGGTGGATTAATTGGAGTTTGCTTTAAATATTTAAGGATTGACTTTCATTTAGACATTTATAACTTAATATCATATTAGAATCTTCCTTTAAATTAATACTTGATTTAAAATAATTCAAATTAAATTAATTTAAAATTACAAATGCATTTTTGATGATGGTATCCCCTCTGGTTGAAATCTCCATTCAACACAGTCATCATTAGGGAGTTATGGGATAGTTGTTACACTATCGTATGATATAATTACTTTCTCAAAGATTTTCTTCAAGTATGAGAAATTTATAATAATATATTAAGTTTTGTTAAATGCATACCCAGTCCATAGACCCAATCAGGAATCAACCCGTGCAACATCCTCAGACACTAGATTCATGCATTCAGCATAGTTTTGGGGCCATGCGGGTTATTTAAGATATTTGTACAAATTTTGAAAACATCAAATTGAGTTAACGATTGCTTTATATTTGTACAACAATTCATCTCTTTCAAATGATTGCACAAATTATGAAGCAATTGAATTGAGTGATAGTTGGCTTTATAATTTATGCTAAATTATTATATTTGAAGTTTATTAAGAATTTAAGTTAATGTCTTCTGTCTGTTAGCACTAATGTGGTGTAGATCTGGTGGCGTAAGGTATTTTAGATCTTGTTCAATTATTTGGAGAACGTCATCGAGCCATAGCACAGTGTGGAGAAGGCTTGGAGCTTCGATCTCCGTGTGGGAGAAGTAAGAAAGGCAGAACTAAGAAGTTCCTACTATTGGGCTGCATCTAGTAGTCACTAAGTTGAATTTGGTTTGAGAATGAACAGGTATCATCATTAAACTGATGAGTAGAGGCTCTTTCATTGTGGCCTTTTCTTATGGCTTGCTGAGTGAGGAGACCATCAGCAACTCGGTCAATTGTGGGCTTATTGAGTCAAACTTTTAGAACATGCTCGAGTCTTTGACTTAAGATATGATGGATTAGTGGTTTGGTCATTAGACTAATGAACAAAGAGTCTTTCACTGCTACTTTTATTGTGGCTTGTTGATTGAGGAGTGCGTCAACAACTCAGTCATTTATGGGCTTCTTGAGTTTGACCTTTAGAACTCATCTGATTCCTAGACTTTGAGTATGTAAAGATTGATGATTTTCCAACTCAGCTGATTGAAGCTTCCAAAATTGGGAATAAATCTAACTTGATATTTAGAATTTTAATACATCTAAACGGCAAATCTCTAACCTTTGAAGATGCCTCATTTATGTCATGATTGAAAATAACTTTGCCTTCTGCAGATATAGTTGGTTGTAATTCCAGTGGTAATAATTTTGAAAATTTATTTGGGGATCTCTGCTCAAAGCTTGATGTCAAACTAAATGTATAGAAATTGCCCCCTGTCTTGTAGAAGGAAGCTTAACAATTTGTAAATATAAAAATTAAAATGCCCCTTGTTTGATAGAGGGATTTTCATGCTAACTTGAGAGTGTTGCACTGCATATAACATGTTTGAGAATTGATGCTATTTTTCAATTGTACGTAGTTAGAATAGACTTAAAGTCAATCATCATAGGTGTAAGCATTTATTTAGAGATCTCAGCATAATGCGCGATGTCAACCTAAATAAATATTAAAAATTCCCCATGTCTTATAGGGGGATTCTCATGATAACCATGATGTATAGTATTTTAAAGTATCGATCATTGATTGGTGGCATCAATCAATGATTATTCAAAGTGACAAGTTTGACATAATGTGTGATGTTAACCTAAATAAATATAAAAAATGCTCCCTATCTTGCAGGATGATTCTCATGATAATCATGATGTATAGTATTTTTAAGTATTGATCATTGATTATTCAAAGTGACAAGTTCATAGGCACATTCATAATAAGTCTTCTCGATAGCATAAAAGTCTTGTCAATCCAGGTTTGATTTTCCAGCAATTCCTTGATAGCAAATGAATGATCTCTTTAACACTAACAACAATAACAACAACAACAACAATAACAACTACAATAAGTGGTGTCAGCTACATGAATCATTCGTCTCTATTGTGTCCTATTATGTGTCAAATTCTCATTTAATTCAAGTATACTAAGGTCATTTTTTATACATCTTAACCAAGTATTTTTAGGTCTACCTCTACCTTTCTTAATATAAGGAAAATCTAATGCATCTACTCTTTAACACTAAGAGAATATCATATTATCTCCTTCTTCACTTGTTTGGCTATTAACTTATTTTAAGAGAATAAATAAACATAAATTGAACATATAGAAATGAAATTTTAGAAAATGATAATTTAATAAAAAAACCAAAAATTTGTAAATGTTGGTTATGCAAAGAGGAAGGACATTATGCTAATGAATGTCCTAAAATAAAGAAAGTTTTAAGAATAAAATGTATTCAAATTATAGAAGAACAAGAATTAGAACCAATCTTTGATATCGTTGAAATCGATTCTGAAGAAATCTATGAATTATCTAATCAAGAGGAAGATCTTATTGATCAATATTATTATTCCAATAATGATTTAGAAGAATACTTATATTCTGATTAAATGTCTATACTTGAATGAATAAATTATACAAATGAAATTATAGATGACCAATCAGGATACCGTATACAATTAACTCTTTTAGAAGATGAATATAAAAAGATTAGAAAAAGAAAATTATCTTTAGGAAAAAAAAGACTATTTTGATATGCCAATATTAAAATGGAAAAAAATCAGTTCATTACCTTTGTATTTGAAAAATTAGGTTATGCTAAGGTGCCAGTCATGAAAGAACTATCACTGGACAGAAAGTATCTTTCAAACCTGTGAATGCGACCACTCTACCAGTTGAACCTTTTGCACTAGGAAGGAATGTTGAAGCCTCCTTTTCTAAAGGAAAATTGAGTAGAAGGAAAAAAAAGGAGAAGAAATATTGAACTGAGAGCTCAATAGTTGTTGCCTAAATTACTAGCCAAACTTTAGGCCAGAAGCGAGTGCTCCCACTCACAATAAATTTTAAATTCTCAAGTGGGTGAAAAGAAATAGTTCTACTGGTTATATCAAACAATCATTCTGAGAGTAGGGACACCAAGCTATAACCCCACAAAGGAGGCATCCTGAGACTCTATCCTACAGAGTGCACAGGGTGCTAAAAGTTGTCAAGGAGAAGGGTCTTATGAAGAAAAAGTATTAAGGCTCGATTATTAGAGAAAATGAGAAAGCTTCACTAAAAAATCTACTCTCAGTGGGTAATGCTTAAGACCGTCCTAAGAAATTTTTACCAGTGAACATTAGGGCATGACTCCTAAATCACATGTTTGGGAATCCACTAGTGAAAGGTCTCTGTATAAATAAAACAAATATGGAGGCCAAAGGCTTGAGAAGAAGTAGCGACACAAAAGCTTCTTCATCTAGAAGCAAGCTAACCAAAAGATAACGGAGAAAGAGAAATGCTGAATTCTGTGCTCAACAGCCATTGCTCAATTAGAAAATTGTACAACCAGCTATGGAACCAGAAGTGAGTTTTCCAACCCAGAATAGGTTTGAAAACTTAAGACGAGTAAAGAAGAATAGCTCTACTGGTGAAATTAAGCAATCTTTTTGGGCTCAATAGTGTCAAGCTCTGGCGCCCCAAGTTTGAAAACCTAAAACTATATCTACATGTGTGCATCGGGTTCTGAAAGTTATAAATGAAAGGGGACTAATAAAAAGGAACTATCAGGCTCTGCCAAGGAGATCATTTCTCACAGTAATAATAAGGCACCAATCCAATCAAGTCTTGTACATTGAACATTGATGCTTGACACTTGGACCACAGGTCCAAGAATCCACTGTCAAAAGGTCATGACAGAAAGGTAAGCAAACTTGGGGCCAAAGCCTCGAAGTGAATTTGCCTTCAAGAAAAATAGTGGCGTGACATCTAGACCATACTCCCTTAGATCCACCACAAATAAAACTAGTCAAGAATGGGTACCTAAGAAAAAGAATTCCTATGATGAAGTTGATGATAATTGATACCCTAGAGAATCCTCTCGTAGATCCTGTCATCATCAATTTCACCCTCTTGAAAAAGGAGTAAATTTAGACTACAATCTCTCAACTAAGGAGGTGTCTATGTCGTGCTATGAGCTAGAGATCCACCAGAGATGCAACTCTGAAATATACTTTCAAGAAGAAGAAAGAAATGAAGATATTGTAAGCAAATGTTTTCTATATGATGGAACATACAAATGAGCCTTCAGCTCCACAATACCGATGGCATAAGTCCTGAAGAATATCACCTAATATTAATTATAAATAACTATTGTAGAGGAAAAGAGTATAAGACTTTTTGAGTTCATTGAAAGATGAGAGAAAGAATGAATGAAGAGAACCCATTTTTTATAAATGATGTTGCACTGGTTCAAGCACATACTTCTTTAAGACTATGGTCTACTAATTAGGTAGCAAATTAGGTTTATAGAATTTATGTCTCAACTCTAGATTGCCAAGCCAGATGAAGACGAAGATGATGCGTAATTCTAAGTGGAAACATGTTGTATCATTCATTTGATGCCAGATGTTCTTTATTCAAAGTATTGAAAATGATAATTGGAGTTGAGCATTTTTGTTAAACCCAATGAAATGTTATCCAAGAAAGAAGCAAGAGTCAAAGGAAATAATATCTAAATTTTCTATGATGGCTAGCAGAATAATAATTATTCAAATGAAGATTTATGTTCACCTGATGGAGAGAAGTCAAATTCTTCAATAAAATCCTATATGATGCCCATGAAATTAGAGAATGGTTCAAAATCATCTAGCCAATTCTTTGAGATGAAGAATGATTTTAAGAAGACTATTCCGTTAGAAGAATTTGAACTGGATAAAGTGGTATAAGTTCAACTAAAAGTAACAAAATATTTTTACTACCAACGAAGAATGTGACATCAAGCAAAGGCAAGTAAAAAAAAATAAAACTGAGATTCATGAGGACATCATTTATAAAGATCAAAAAGAGAAGTCAAATTCAAGCAACATCTACAACATCTTATTACAAGTGAGGATGATCCTTGCACATATGAGTGTATATGAGGCCCTCTTGATGTTGAGAAATTTTTGAGAAACTTTGATACATGCTCTTAATAGTCTGAAGAGATAAAATGCTTATTTTGTTGAATGGTGTATGACTAAGGTTTTGCAAATACAAAATCTTCTAGTGGTCACCTTCTCTAAAGAAGATCCTATGCTTGGGATGTCAAAACATAGTTTCCCTTTGCATGTTACTATAAGAGTGATAGAATCATAATGAACTAAATTAACAGTCCATGACTTTAATGAATAGGGAAAAGAATTTAAAGACTTTCATCATATTGCTTAGATTTGGAGAGATATAGATGAAGATCAAGTTCCACATTATATATGATGACACATCATCCGTGATCTCCATAAGGTCATCATTGGCCCTAGAGAAGAGAACATAAAATGTTATCGATCAAAGTGTAGAAAATTTTAAAAGTCACCAAAGAGAGAGAGACTGACAAAAAGAGTGCATGAAGTATGGATTAAAATAGATGCTAATAAAGCTCTATTTATGATGCTATCATTTATTTTTGATAAATCAAGATAAACCAAAGCAAGATTTGTAGGGTGAACATCAGGGTGTGATGCTTGGATTTTAAATCTAAGGTTTCACTATTGAAAGGTCCCAGTAGAAAATTTTGTAAGGTGAACATTGAAGTGTGATACTTGGACCTTAAGATCAGGAATCTACTATTGAAAGGTCCAAGTAGGAAGAAGCAAACATTGAGTTGAAATCTTTGTGGTTAAAAAACATGTATTCTGTATTCTATATAAAACATTGTTAAAAAGTTGGTTCTTTAAAGGAATTACTTTTCTTAAATTAATTTTTTACTAAAAGTTAAAATTTAAGATATAACTTTTAAATTTTTAATTAACACCCAATTCACCTCCCTCTTGGGTGCTATAGTGACTCAAAAACATCAACCATAAAACATGTTTGAAAGTTAGTTCCTTAAGGTAATTACTTTTCTTCAAGTTTAAATTTAAGTTTAAATCTCCAACTACATTTTATTAAAAAATCTAGAATTAAATTATTCATTTATGTGCAATGAAAATTTTAATGTTATTTTGTTTTGGATAAAATATTATCAAGATTTTATTTTATTCAAAATGAGAATTTTGGTGATCTCCACATATGATCCACGAGTCAGATTGGGTTTATGAAGCAAATTTGACATGCTTTGGATGCGATATCATGTAAATCAAAGATTAAATACACTAGATGTCATCAAAATTGCTCAAAATAATCTCTGATCTATGAATGGACTGCATCGTTGCCTCCAGAACATCGAAATAACCTAAAATTGATATCCAATATGTTTATCATGACTACATAAAATAAAAATAAAAATTTATTTAACCTCTTTAATTGAACTAATAAATCATCTAATATATTATGTTACTTATCGTTAAGCACACAATCATGCAGCTGTGTAAAGTTGATTAGATTCTTTTTGAATACTCTAGTTGCATATTTTCTCATTAAGATCATAAGATTTCTTTTTCACTTATGCAGCTAGATGTCCTCCATCTATAATGAAGACAACTATTGCAATTAGTTTCTATCTTAATATTCTAAATCTTGCAGCATTTTGCAGTCCAAGGCTATCTCATACATACCGTAAAGCCATCTTCCTATCCCATCACTTGATAAAAAAAAGAGAAAAAAAATCCTAAATGCAATCTACTAGCAACAGCCCACTAGCAAGAACCTTCTTAGTTCCACCTCCCTTACTTCTCCCACATGGAGATCGAAGCTCCATGTCTCCTCCACATTGTGCTACAGGTTGATGACATTCTCCCTACAAGTCATACCCATACTCGAAATCCATCACGTGCTCCCGGCTAACCAACCCAACTCTTTGACCTTTCTTTCTCTCTCTCTCTACATATTTTAAACCTCATCTCTTACACAACATCACTCGCTAGCCATCTGAAGATATGCAGACTGTAGTCAAACTTCCCTCCTAGTCGAGCACAGCTCCTCCTAGCTGGAAGAGCTGCAACCCAACCATTCCCTACAAGCCACTAGTTCTCCCAGGATTTCTCCTTGCTATATGTAGTAAGTTGCAATTCAACATCCTCCATCTCTTATACCCATCAAAGCTACATTTTGTTGGCTGATCTCCACTACCCTTCTACTGTGCCATACTAAGCTGCTCTTGGGCAACAAAAAGTTGACAAGCTACCCGTCTCCTCTCCATGATCTCACACCTACTCTTCCTTGACAACAACCAAAGACCACTACCACTCCTCCACTGGTTTCTTTTGCAGCTACAACTGCCTTAACACTAGATATTGCTTCTTAAATCATGTTCATGACATTGTTGGCATGATGCTTTGCAGGTCATGTTGTCACAAATGACATTCACAACATTTGGCCTCACCGACCACCTTACAGCTCACATACCTCCACTTAAGATTGCTTTCTAATTGCACACTATGGAACTCAAGCCTCAAGTCATTACTGTGCTCCAAAGCCTTGATCAGATTCCTTTCTTTCAATTGAGACGGAGATATCTATAGCACAACCCCTGAATCCATTTTTTTTAAGAGGTCAGAGATGTTAGAATGCATGAATAGCATTGGATGAATTTATTTTAGATAATAAAGTACTTACCAAGCATCATATGCTTATTTCAATCATCATAATATGTAGTATTTAGAACACATAATGAATCTATTCACATAGATTCTATGTTATCTCAAATAGGACAAAATGTTCAACCTGATGAAGTAGATTATACAAATTTAATACCATCACCTGATCAGTTATCTCTTGATTTTGGAGAAAGTAGTAGTTTAGGAAGTAGTAGTTTTAGATTACCTCGAAGACAACTCTCATTTAATGAACATAATAATGATCTTATTATCCAACCAAGAAGATCTATTGATTCAAGAAAATACAATATTTTAATAATCAAGTAAGAAAAAAAGTTGGTTTTGTAACACAAAATATTGACTTTTTAGGACTAAAAATAGATCAAGGATCTACTGAACTATAAAATCATATTTTACAAAAAATTGATTACTTTTTACTATTAACAATCAAAAAGAATTACAAAAATTTCTATGATGTATTAATTATGCTGAAGCTTTAATTAAAAATTTAGAAACGTTACGTGCTCCTCTCCAAAAGAAACTTAGAAAAAATGTGGCTTGGAGCTAGGATACAAATGATGATGATATTTTACAAATTATTAAAATAACTTGTAAAAATCTTCCTAAATTAAATCCTCCCACTAATGGAGAAAAATTCATTATTGAAACAGATAGTTCAGAGATCTGTTGGGGTGTAATTTTAAAAATAAAGGAAAATGAAAAAGAAATTCTATGTTAGTACGTAACTAACACTTATACACCTACTGAATAAAATTATCATATTAATGAAAAAAAAACTTTTTTGCTATTAGAAAAAAATAAATTCCCATAATATATGGAATCTCAAGCAAATTCAGATAAATTATCTGCAAAATCTGATGATCATCTTATCGACAATTATCTTCAAATTCAAAAATTCTAGATATGAAAATTAGAATGTGAAATATTTATGGTAACAATGCTTTAACCGAATTATAGAAAGTCAAAAAAATATCTTTCTGGGGAATTAGACGAAGACGAGTTACCTTCAGTTACACAATTATGTAATTAATTAAAGGATTTTTCCACCCTTGAACCAACTATAACTAAGCAAGAAAGCTCATCTATGTCAACTACAAAGATATAACAATATTCTACGGTTCTTCTTAAAGAACCAAAGAAGCAAAAATGTACACTTAAAATAGCAGAAGAATGACAATAATTTCCACTATTTCAAGAAAGAATTAATCCTCAGATATACTTTCATAGATATGAAAATATAAATGTGGCGTACATTTATGGAGATATTGATCCTAAATTAGTTCAGGAATTATATCTTAGTGGTTTGCTAAGATTGATATATCTTGGAAATATAACAGTTTTAAATAAATTACCAAAAATATTTATCGACGTTGATTAAACATTTCATTCTATACTAAAGCACTATAATATATACTTCAAACTTTTTCAGACATGTCCTAAAATAGTTGAAGGAACAATTACCTATAATTTAGCTTAGAATTAGTAGCAAACCCTTTTATCTTAATTATGTGGATAATAAGAAATTCGTTAAACAAAATAAAGATGAAGAACTTTATCAATTATGGATAAAAACAAAGAAAATAAACCCCTCCAATATATGGGTCTACTATGGTTCCGACAATTTATTTATCTACAGTCACTGCAAACATAAAACAAAGAAGATACATGAAGTAATGTATCTCAAATGGACAAATATACTCTTGAAAAATATGAAACAAGCAAGTATTGAGATAAAAAATTTTTTGTAAAAGATGCGTAAGAAAAACTTCATCATTGTAATTATTGTAAAAATAAAACAAATTACAACCAGTGAAAGAAAAGTTAGAGAATAGACTTATAGAAAACTAAAGCCTCAACCATGATGTTAGCATTATAATTACTTAAGCAACGATGTCACATACTAGATGACACCAGCACTTAGGACAGCATAAATTATAAAATGAATCTTTTCTTGCCTATATAAGAAAAAGAAATTTAGAGAAAGGAAGGAGGCAAAGCAGGAGAAGCTTAGAAAAGAGAGAGAGAGAGAGAGAGAGAGAGAAATCCATTATAAAATTTATGTGTAATAGTCATATAGGCAAAAACATATCTTCTCTTTCATATATGTTTGTAAATATAATATTTATTGTATCTATGTGTGTTATTATGCTATTGTATCTTATTTCAAAATAATATTATGCTTTTATAATTTGTATTTGATCTGAGTATGCTTAGGGTAGGAAACAAACTAAAGCTATGCTGTGATTCTCTAAAGTAATCAGATAAGGTTGTGGTCTATTGTTGCGCATGCATCTCCCCAAGAAAACCACTAGATTAGGAGAGTGTGATAAGAATCAAAGAATTTATGGTCAAAAATCAAGTCAGATATTAAGATTATTTGCATAATCTAATTCTAGAAATTCATAATAGAAGCGTGATTGACCCTATTAGATATAATCACGATTATATTTAGAGCAAGATTAGAGAGAATACTATTTCTTTATTAATTCTGATTTGAATCTATTAGAATTAAACTTCATAATATTGAAAAAGAATAAAAATGCTTAAAAAATTGAACATAGTTGAACAAAATTCTACAAATTATCAGGTAGAGACCCCCTCTAGAATGGTATCAGAGCCTTAAACCAAAAAAAATTGTAACAAATAGTACAATTTGTGATGAAAATTATGCCTACCAATGCACTCCTAGTTACTCTTATCATAGTAATTTTTCTTCTTATAAATCTGAAATAAGAGATGAAAAAGAAACTTATAAATGCCTTAAATTAAAAGAGTAAAGAAGATATATGCTCATCTAAATGATAAATATAACTAAAGAATATTTAGAAAATGAATTCAGAAGAATTCAAGAACTACTTAAAATAAATATTTCTAATAATCAGTTAGAAGTTTCCTTATATGAAGAAATTTTTCATATAAAGGCTCCTCTACAAACTGAAAGCATGAGTAATATATCTGAATTAGGAGAAAGATTCTTAAAAAATTAACAAATTCTTAACATGAGATTATAAATGTTAATGAATCATCAGAAGAGTTAGATGATTTAATCTCTGTATAACATCAACACCGATTTATGAATAATACTCTACCACCTCATCTGTAGATAAACTTATGTCAGAATTAACTCCTCAAACAACCCTACCTAGTACAAGTAGTGTAGGATCTTCAACTACTTCAACTACTAAACAACAATTCATACTACCCAGTGCTAAGAGAATTTCTACACCTAGAAATATTCCATTAAGACCACAAAAAGACTATTCTCATGAGCCAATCAGTGAACATGGAATCTATTTAAATCTAGACTGCTATAAAAATATAATAGAAATAATTGTCAAATGAACTATAGAAAATAGTATAGTTATTTACCATTATAATCTTCAAGGTGAAGATGCATTCAACTTCATTGAAAATACATTAAAAAGTATTTGTATAAAATGATTTCTTGGTCTTAGATAAAGTCAAAAATAAGAAGTTAGAAATACTTGTTTAGTCGAATCTACTATAAGTACACCACGTAAATGGGTAAAAATTTATGCATATTTTATTAAAAGTGAATTTTTAGGATATAGAATTAGATTCACTACAGAAGAAGAAAATATAAAGAAAAAATTCGAAATTGCAAAGAAAAAACTTATAGTTCTCAATATTTATAATATTTATTATTTAAATGAATATTGTTATGAATATCAAAAATTCTTTTATGATATTTTTGCTAATGAACATAGTCAATATCTAGATACATATTTTTATAAACTACCTGAACCATATAATATAATATGGAGTCAAGCATTTCTTCAATAATATCTTACATATATAACCTTATGAAGTAGAATTCTATTTGCTCAAGAAAAGTTAGTAGAAGCCTGCCAACAAATATATTTACAAAAATAAAATAAAAAGTATAAATAATCTTTATGTTGCAATAAAATGATCTAGTTGAACACCAATGGGGATGTTCAAAAAATATAAGTTCATGCACATGATCAACCTATAATAAAAAGAAAAAAATATATTTAATAAAATAAATAAACATAAATTGAACATAAAGAAGAAAAATTTTACAAAATGATAATTTAATAAAAAATAAAAAATTTGTAAAAGCTAGTTATGCAAAGAGGAAGGCATGATACTAATGAATGTCCTAAAAGAAAGAAAGTCTCAGGAATAAAATCTGTTCAAATTATAGAAGAACGAGAATTAGAACCAATATTTGATATTATCGAGATTAATTCTGAAGAAGAAATCTAAGAATTATTTGATCAAGAAGAAGATCTTATTGATTAATATTATTGTTCAGATAATGATTTAGAAGAATACTTATACTCTGATTAAATGTTTGAACTTGAATGAATAAATAATGCATAGGAAATTATAGAAGACCAATTAGAATATATTATACAATTAACTCTTCCAAAAGATGAATATAAAAAGATTAGAAAAATAGAATTATCTTTAGGAACAAAAGATAGTTTTGATATACCAATATTAAATTGTAAAAAAATTAGTTTATTATTGCATTAGATAAGAAGAATATTCTATTGAAATAATTGAAGCTCAAGGAAGTATAAAAATTTATTTATATAATTATATAATAAAAAATCAGGATTTACAAAAAATACCTCACCCAAAAAATATAGGCAAGTATTTTTTGGAGGAATCCAAGTATTAATAAAAGAATACTTTCGTAAAGGTATAGATAGCCCAATAACTCTATGGGTATATGATGATAGAATTATTCATTCTAAAAAGATGCTGTATTAGGAGTAATTCAAGGTAATTTATGTTATCAAACCATAATGTTTAATTTGCACCCTAATAATACTATAAATATCAATGATAAACATATAGATAGAACTCCTAGTCTTAAACATAAGTTATATTGAGTTCAATTAAGACAAGGAAGTGCTATTTACAGCATTACTTACTAAGCAGCATATGCTTATAATAATCATCATAATACTGTAGTATTCATAACACATAATGAACCTAGTCAAATAGATTCTATGTTCTCTCAAATAGGACAAACTGCCCAACCTGATGAAGTAGATTATACAAATTTAACACCATCGTCTGATTAGTTATCTCTTGATTTTGGAGAAAGTAATATTTTAGAAAGTAGTAGTTTTAGATTACCTAGAAGACAACTCTCATTTAATGAACATTATAAGATCTTCTAGGTTGGATAATAAGATCATTATTATGTTCATTAAATGAGAGTTGTCTTCTAGATAATCTAAAACTACTTCTTCCTAAACTACTACTTTCTCCAAAATCAAGAGATAACTGATCAGGCGACGGTGCTAAATTTGTATAATCTACTTCATCAGGTTGATAATTTGTCATATTTGAGAGAACACAAAATCTATATGAATATGTTCGTTATGTGTTCTGAATAGTATAGTATTATGATGATTGTTATAAGCATATGCTGCTTGGTAAGTGATGTTATAAACATCACTTGCTTGTCTTAATTAAACTCAGTCTAACTTATGTTTAAGAGTAAGAGTTCTATCTATATGTTTGTTGATATTTATATCATAATTACGGTGCAGATTAAACGTTAAGGTTTGATAATATAAATTTCTTTGAATTACTCTTAATAAAGCATTATTTTTTTAATGAATAATTCTATCATCGTATACCCATAGAGTTATAGGGCTATCTATACCTTTACGAAAGTATGCTTTTATTAATACTTGGATTCCTCCAAAAAATACATGCCTATATTTTTGGGTGAGGTATTTTTTATAAATCCTGATTTCTTATTATATAATTATATAAAAGAATTTTTTTACTTCATTGAGCTTCAGTTATTTTAATAGAATATTCTCCTTATCTAATGTTATAATAAACTAATTTTTTTCCAGTTTAATATTGGCATCTCAAAATGGTCTTTTGTTCCTAAAGATAATTTTATTTTTCTAATCTTTTATTTTCATCTTCTTAAAGGGTTAATTATCTACTGTATTCTGATTGGTCATCTATAATTTCATCTGTATTATTTATTCATTCAACTTCAGACATTTAATTGGAATATAAGTATTTTTCTAAATCATTATCTAAATAACAATATTGATCAATAAGATCTTTCTCTTGATTAGATAATTCATAGATTTCTTCTTCAGAATCAATTTTGATGATATCAAAGATTGGTTCTAATTTTTGTTCTTCTATAATTTGAACAGATTTTATTCCTGAGACATTCTTTCTTTTAGGACATTCATTAGCATAATATCTTTCATCTTTGCATAACTAGTATTTACAATTTTTTTTATTTTTTATGAAATTGTCTTTCTCTGAAATTTCTTTTCTTTATGTTCAATTTATGCTTATTTAATTATATGAATTTGTATTTTTGAATCCCCATTAATGATCCCTAAATATTGTTTAGATTTTTTATTTTTTTTATGTAATCTATTTATTGGCAGGCTTCTATAAACTTTTCTTCAACAAATAAAATTTTACTTCCTAAGGTTATATCTATAGGATATTGTTGAAGAAATGCTTGACTCCATATTATATTATATGGTTCAAGTAGTTTATAAAAATATGTATCTACATATTTACTATATTCATCAGCAAGAATATCATAAAAAAATTTTTGATATTTGTAATTTATTCCTTTAAACAAAATATATTGCAAATACTGAGAAATGTAAGTTTTTACTTTGCAATTTTGGATTATTTCTTATCATTTTCTTATTCTGTACTGAATCTAATTTTATATCCTAGAAATTCACATTTAATAAAATCTGCTACCAAGAAACCATTTTTGACTTATAATAAATTCGGCTAAACAAGTATTTCTAAATTCCTATTTTTGACTTCATCTCAGACCAAGAAACCATTTTTTACAAATAATTGTTAAAGTATTCTCAATGAAGTTGTATGCATCTTCACCTTGAAGATTATAATTTTAAATAACTAGACTATTTTCTATAGTCCATTTGTCAACTATTTTTGCTATATTTTTACATCAGTCTAGATTTAAATAGATTTCATGTCCACTTATTGGCTCATGAGAATAGTCTTTTTATGGATCTAGTGTATTATTTCTAGGTGTAGGAATTCTCTTAACACTGGATGGTTTGAATTTAGTTGAAGTAGTTGAAGAACCTACACACTTGTACTAGGTAGGGTTGTTTGAGGAGTTAATTCTAACATAGGTCTATCTACATATGGGGTTTGTGGAGTATTATTCATAAATTGGTGTTAATATAATATAGAGATTAAATCTTCTAACTCTTTGGATGATTCATTAATATTTATATTTTCATTAATCCATATAGATTCTTGCAGATTACTTCTACTAAGGGTTATAATAATTTTTTTAGAATATCAAGGTAGGTTTTCTTTATGTTCTTATAAATCAAATTCATTATAGATGCATTCTGCTAAAATTGCAGTTGTAGCAATGTTATTGTTAAGAATTTATTAGTTTTCAAAGATTTTTTTCCTAATTTAGATATATTACTCATGCTTTCGGTATAGAGTATAGGTTTATATCTTTTGTGAAATAGATTGTTAAATGCTTTTGCTTTATTATGTTGAATTTGATTTAATTTCATATACCACTAGTTGTTATATTGTTTGAAGTATTCAAACTGATTCCAAGTTCATAATATTATTTTATCATAATGTAGCTAATAATAGTCCATTCATTTAGATTCTTTAGAGGAGCCTTTATTTGAAAATTTTGTTCATCTAAGAAAACTTTTAATTTATTATTAGACATGTTTATTCTTAATAGTTTTTGAATTCTTTTGAATTCATTTTCTAAATATTTTTTTGTTATATTTATCATTTGGAGAGCATATCTTCTTCTAACACTTTTAATATTAGGGCATTTATATGTTTCTTTTTTTTCTCTTATTTCAGATTTATAAGAAGGAAAATTATTATGATAAGAGTAACTAGGAGCGCATAAGCAGGCATAATTTTCATCACAATGTGCATTATTTATTACAAATTTTCCAGGTTTATCTTTTTCAGGGTCTTATACCATTTTAAAGGGGGTCTCTACCTGATAACTTGTAAAGTTTTGTTCGGTTATGTTCAATTTTTTAAGCATTTTTAATTCTTTTTAATTATTATGAAGTTTAATTCTAATAGATTCAAAATCAATTCTTAAAGAAATAATCTTCTCAATAATCTTGCTCTAAGTATAATCACAATTATATCTAATAGGGTCCTTCATGCTTCTATCATGAATTTCAAGAATTTGATTACACAAATAATCTTAATTTTTGACCTAATTTTTTACTATAAATTCTCCAATTCTTATCAGACTCTCTTAATCTAGTAGTTTTCTTGGGGAGATGCAGGCTCAACACATACCACAACCTTATTTGATTACTTCAAAGAATCATAGCATAGTTTTAGTTCGTTTCTTACCATAAGCGTACTCAGATCAAATAGAAATTATAAAAGAATAATATTATTTTGAAATAAGATATAATAGCATGAGAACACACATTGATATAATAAGCAGTATACTTATAGACATAGATCAGAGAGAAGATAAGGTTTAGCCTAGATGGCTATTACACATAGATTTCATGGTCTCTCTCTCTCTCTCTCTCTCTCTCTTTCTAAGTTTCTCCTCCTTCACCTCCTGACTTTCTCTGAATTTCTTCTTCTTATATATGTGAGAAAATATTCATTTAATAATTGATTCTATCGTAAGTGCTGATATTATCATGTATGTGACATCATTGCTTACGTTATTATAATTTTGATGTCATGGATGATGCTTTAGTTTTCTAGAAGTTTGTTCTTTAGCTTTTCTTTTACTGCTTGTAAATTATTTTTGTTTTTACAATAATTATAATGATGCAGTTTTTCTTTTCACATCTTTTTTACAAAATTTTTATTTTATCTCAATACTTGCTTGTTCCATAATTTTAAAGAGTATATTTGTCCATTTGAGCTACATTACTTCATGTATCTTCTTTGTTCTCTGTTTGCAATGAATGTAGATAAATAGATTGCTTGAACAATGGTAGACCCATATATTGGAGGGGTCTATTTTCTTTGTTTCTATCTATAATTGATAAATTTCTCCGTCTTTGTTTCTTTTGACAAATTTCTTATTGTCCATATAATTAGGATAGAAGGGTTCACTATTAATTTCAAGCTAAATTATAGTAATTGTTCCTTCAACTATTTCAGGACATGTCTGAAAAAGTTTGATGTATATATTCTAGTGCTTTAGTATAGACTGAAATGTTTTGAAGGGGTCGATAAATGTTTTTAGTAATTTATTTAGAATTGTTATATTTTTAAGATATATCATTCTTAGCAAACCACTAAGATAGAATTCTTGGACTAATTTAGGGTCACTATCTCCATAAATGTAAGCCATATTTATATTTCCATATATATGAAAGTATATCTCAGGATTAATTTTTTCTTGAAATAGTAAAAATTGTTGTCATTCTTCTACTATTTCAAGTCTACTTTTTTGCTTTTTTGGTTTTTTAAGAAGAACCGTATTATATTGTTCTATCTTTATAGTTTTCATAGATGAGCTTTCTTGCTTAGTTATAGTTGGTTCAAGGGTGATAAAATCCTATAATTGAGAGCGCAATTGTGTGATAGATGGTAACTCATCTTCGTCTAATTCCCTAGAAAGATATTTTTTGAATTTCTGTAATTCGATTACAACTTTATTGCCATAAGATATTTCACATTATAATTTCCATATCTAGAATTCCAGAATTTAAAGATAATTGTCGATAAGATGATCATCAAATTTGTTAGATAATTTAAATGCTTTTGTTTTATTATGTTGAATTTGATTTAATTCCATATACCACAAGTTGTTATTTTGTTCAAAGTATTCGATCAGATTCCAAGTTCATAATGTTATTTTATCATCATGTAGCTAATAACAATCCATTGATTTAGATTCCTTAGAGGAGCCTTTATATGAAGAATTTGTTCATCTAAGAAAACTTCTAACTGATTGTTAGAGAAGTTTATTCTTAATAGTTCTTGAATTCTTTTGACTTTATTTTTTAAATATTCTTTAGTTATATTTATCATTTGGATGAGCATATATCTTTTTTAAACTCTTTTAATAAAAGGAGTTTATAATTTTTTTTTTCTTCTCTTCTTTTAGATTTATAAGATGAAAATTTATTATGATAAGAGTAACTAGGAGAGCAAATGCAAACACAATTTTCATCACAATGTGTAATGTTTGTTACAAAATTTTCAAGTTTATCTTTTTAAGATTGTGATACCATTCTAGATGGGGTCTCTACCTAATTACTTGTTGAGTTTTTATCGATTATGGTTAGTTTTTTAAGCATTTTAATTTTTTTTCAATATTACAAAGTTTAATTCTATTAGATTCAAAATCAGAATCCATAAAGAAATAGTCTTCTCTCTAATCTTTCTCTAAGTATAACCACAATTATATCTAATAAGGTCCATCATGCTTCTATCAAATATTTCTAGAATTATATTATGCAAATAATCTTAATATTTGACTTATTTTTTATCATAAATTCTTCGGTTCATATTAGACTCCCCTAATATAGTTGTTTTCTTGGAGAGATGTAGGCTCAACAACAGACCACAATCTTATCTAATTACTTCAGAGAATCACAACACAGCTTTAGTTTATTTCCTACCCTAAGCGTACTCAGATCAAATAGAAATTATAAAAGCATAATGTTATTCTGAAATTAGATATAATAGCATGAGAACACTCATAGAAATAGTAAATAGTATATTTATAGAAATATATCAAAGAGAAGATAAGTTTTAACCTAGATGGTTATTAGACATAGATTTTATAGTGGCTCTCTCTCTCTTTCCTTTTCTAAGCTTCTTCTCTTTCGCCTCATCACTTTATCTGAATTTATTCTTTTATATAGGTGAGAAAAGGTTCATTTAATAATTGATGCTATCGTAAGTGCTGAGTCATCTGATATGTGATGTCACTGCTTATGTAATTGTAATTCTGACATCATGGCTGATGCTTTAGTTTTCTCGAAGTTTGTTCTCCAGCTTCGCTTTTACTACCTATAAATTATTTTTGTTTTTATAATAATTATAATGATACAGTTTTTCTTTTTACATCTTTTTACCAAAATTTTCTTTTATCTCAGTACTTGCTTGTTCCGTATTTTTGAAGAGTATATTTGTCTATTTGAGATACATTACTTTATGTAACTTCTTTGTTCTCTGTTTGTAGTGACTGTAGATAAATAAATTGTTCAAATAATAGTAGACGCATATATTGGAGGGGTCTATTTTCTTTGTTTCTATCCATAATTGATAAAGTTCTTCGTCTTTGTTTCATTTGACGAATTTCTTATTGTCGACATATTTAGGATAGAATGGTTCGCTGCTATTTTTGAGCTGAATTATAGTAACTATTCTTTTAACTATTTCAGGACATGTCTGAAAAAGTTTGATGTATATATTCCAGTGCTTTAGTATAGAGTGAAATGTTTTGACGACATCGATAAATATTTTTGGGTAATTTATTCAGAACTGTTATATTTTCAAGATATATCATTTTTAGAAAACTACTAAGATATAATTCCTAAACTAATTTAGGATCAGTATCTCCATAAATGTATGTCACATTTATATTTTTATACATATGAAAGTATATATGTAGATTAATTCTTTCTTGAAATAGTAAAAATTGTTATCAATCTTTTGTTATTTCAAGTGTACTTTTTTGCATCTTTGGTTCTTTAAGAAGAACCATCGAGTATTATTCTATCTTTCTAGTTATCTTAGATGAGCTTTCTTGCTTAGTTATAGTTGGTTCAAGGGTGGTAAAATCTTTTAATTGAGAGCATAATACACTGACAGAAGGTAACACGTCTATGCCTAATTCCTTAGAAATATATTTTTTGACTTTCTGTAATCCGGTTAAAACTTTGTTGCCATAAGATATTTCACATTCTAATTTTAATATCTAAAATTCTAGAATTTGAAAATAATTGTTAATAAGATGATCATCAGATTTGGTAGATAATTTATCTGAATTTGCTTCAGATTCCATACATTTTGGTAATTTGTTGAGCTATATTTTTGATATCTTGTTTGAAACTCATGTCCTGTAAAATTCTTGAGTTGGAATATCAGTTAGACAATTATTTTTACCTTCAATATATTCTAAATCAAAAGTGTATGCAGAAAATCAGCTTTGTCATCTAATAAGTCATTTATTAGGTAATGAGTCAACTATTTTCCCTTTTATAAAAGAAATGACTATTTTATTATCAGTTTTAATAATAAAATGCTCGTTTAGAAAGATTTCAAATTTCTTAATTGTTTTTTTAAAAGCTAAAATCTCCTTTTCATTAATATGATAATTTTGTTTAGTTGGTGTATAAGTGTCAAATGCATATCGACATAGAATTTCTTTTTCATTTCGCTTTGTTTTTAAAATTACACCCAGTAGGTCTCTAAACTATCTGTTTCAATAATTAATTTTTCTCCATTAATTGGAAGATTTAATTTAGGAAGATTTTTATAAGCTATGTTAATAGTTTGTAAAATATTGTCATCAATTTTATTCCAGCTGCAAAACATATTTTTTCCAAGTTTCTTTTGGAGAGGAGCACATAACGTAGCTAAATTTTTAATAAAAGCTTTAGCATAATTAATACATCATAGAAATCTTTGCAATTCTTTTTGATTGTTAATGATAGAAAAGTGATCAACTTTTTATAGAATATGATTTTATAGTTTAATAGAAACTTTATCTATTTTTTGTCCTAAAAAGTTAATATTTTGTGTTACAAAAACAACTTTTTTTCTTACTTAAAACAATACCATGCTTATATGCTTTTTGTGCAAAGATTGTTAAATGTTTTAAATTTAATGCTAAAGTACTGTTAAAAATAAGGATATCATCGACATATATTAAAATAAAAGTATTAAATTTAGAAAATAAATGATCCATACATCTTTGAAATATTTGTGGCATATTTTTTAATCCAAAAGGCATTACATTGTATTGATAATGTCCTTGTGGTGTACTAAAAATAGTAAATTCTTTATTATGTTCGTGCATATGTATTTGCCAGAACCCAGATTTTGGAAAATTATTTAGTTTTTTTTTATTTGATTGATTAAAACTTCTTTATTAGGAAAAAATATCCATTAAACTTAATATTATCATTCATTTTTTTGTAATTAATTACCATTCTGGCCTTTCTGCGTACTTGTTCATCAAGATTTGAATCAAAAAGTCTACTATGAGGACTACTACTAGGTTCTATGAGTTTAAGTAGTAATAATTCAGATATTTGAGTTTTGAATTCAATTTTATTGTCAATAGTGTATTTCATGGGATGTACTCAGATAATTAGTGTAGGATTAATCGGTTCGATGTGAGCAACAGGTTCGTTTTTGCCTCAGAATTGGAGTGGATTTTCTAAAAAAGATTTGGAAAATAAATTAGAAGCAAAATTTTGAAGTTGTATTTTTTCAAATTCTATAGAAAAGAAGCTTTGCTATCTAATAAGTCATTTATTTGATAATGAGTCAAATATTTTGCCTTTTATCAAAGGAATGATTGTTTTATTATCAATTCTAATAATAAAATGCTCAATTAGAAATATTTTAATTTTTAATTTTTAATATGATAATTTTGTTCAGTAGGTGTATAAGTGTCAGATGCATATTGACATAGAATTTCTTTTTCATTTCATTTTGTTTTTAAAATTGCACCCTAATAGGTCTCTGAACTATATGTTTCAATAATTAATTTTTCTCCATTAATGAGAAGATTTAATTTAAGAAGATTTTTACAAGCTATTTTAATAGTTTGTAAAATATCATTATCATTTTTATCCTAACTCCTGGCCATATTTTTTCTAAGTTTCTTTTGAAGAGGAGCACGTAACATTGCTAAATTTTTAATAAAACCTTCAACATAATTCATACATCCTAGAAATCTTTGTAGTTATTTTTTATTGTTAATAGTATAAAATTGATTAATTTTTTGTAGAATATGATTTTATAATTTAATATATTCTTGACCTATTTTTAGTCTTAAAAAGTCAATATTTTGTGTTACAAAAATAGATTTTTTCTTACTTAAAATAATATCATGCTTGTATGTTATTTGTGCAAAGATTGTTAAATTTTTTAAATGTAATGTTAACGTACTGCTAAAAATAAGGATATCATCGACATATATTAAAACAAAAGTATTAAATTCAAAAAAATATATGATCCATATGTCTTTGAAATATTTGTGTTGCATTTTATTCCAAAAGGCATTACATTCAATTGATAATGTCATTGTGGTGTACTAAAGGCAGTAAATTCTTTACTATGTTCGTGCATACGTATTTTCCAAAACATAGATTTACAATTGAGTTTGGAAAACCATTTGACTTTTTTGATTTGATTGATTAAAACCTCTTTATTAAGTAAAAAATATCCATCAAACTTAGTATTATCATTTATTTTTTTGTAATTAATTATCATTCTGGCCTTTTCACGTACTTATTTAGCTTGATTTTGAATCAGGAAAGCGGGGCTACTATGAGGATTATTGCTAGGTTATATGAGTTTAAGTTGTAATAATTCAGATATTTGAGTTTTGAATTCAATTTAATCGTCAATAGTGTATTTCATGGGACGTACTCAGATAATTAGAGTAGGATTAATTGGTTCGATGTGGGCAACAGGTTCATCTTTGCCCCATAATTGGAGTAGATTTTCTGAAAAGGATTTGGAAATCAATTAGTAGCAAAATTTCATAGTTGTTGTATTTTTTCAAATTATGTAGAAAAGAATAAAGAAGAAATTCATTGTTTAATCTCCATTGATGAATTTCAAGATGGCTGGCACCTTGTAAAGTCCTCCAAGGGATCCCATCACTAGGTATTTGTAACTTTATTAGAAGAGGAATCATCATAAGAAAAATAGCAAGATTCAACTCCAATTATTCATCATTCTCATTACAAACTATCTCTCAAAGAAAATTTGAAGATCTCAGCTGATTCTTGAAGAACACGAGTTTGAATAAATTAGGGGATGTTAATAGAACCCCTCGTGTGCGAGAAATCAAATGATGAATGGCAAACTTTCATCAACTATTTTAAATAAGATATAACTAATGTTATATATATATATATATATATATATATATATATATATACACACACACACACACACACACATACATGCATACATACATGGTTCATGATGAAAGAATTAATTTCTCAAATAAATTTACCATACTTTATTGCTATACAACTCTTGTACATTTTTTTATGATTACAGTATTTATTTTCATGCATATTACTCCTGCTAAATGCAATAGATTTTACTCCTACAATTTATATTTTAAAATAGAGATAGTATTAGTTATATCAATGAGAATACTCTTACTAACCACTTATTGATAAAATTTAAAATATGATTAATGCATATTTTTCCTCCTGTGTGTATGTATGTGTGTGACTAATGAGTATATCTAATGTGATAACACATGATTTGTCATAATTGTATGCTCTTACAAATCTTTCATACATGTGATCATAATCATATTGGTAATGTAAATGTCTTAAACACATAGTATTGCATTAGTTATGTAATTTGTTATAGGCCTTAATAACTTGATAACATCAATTTACCTATTAGTTATGATCATTCTTACATTTTCATTATTCATGTTATATACCATAGTGTTTTTCCATATATGCTTTAATAAATAATTTTTATTTATTTGATTTGATTTGTCGTACTCATTCATCATAATTTTTTCCATAACAGGTTCTACCACTTTATTTGGAATACCTTTACTATAGGACTAGGCATTATAGTGTTTCTTTCAGCTTTCTTCTTATTTGTAATTGTTTCATTTCATTTGATGTATTAATCTTTCAAACATCAATTATGAAATGAAATGATGATTACTTTATTTTAATTTATCTTATAATTTGTATTATTTGCTACAAATATTTCTCTTATAAGTTTAGGTCCTTGTACCTCTCATCATGTCCCATGTTATCAACGTTTATTGTCTTCCGAAGTAAGGCTAAATCTAGCATAGTTAAGCTAAGCAAAGCTAACAAGAGTAAAGGTAGGCCATAACTAGCATAGTGAAACTTAGCTTAGTTAAGCATAACTAAGTTAAGATAAATTAAGCTAAGCTAGAAAAAAAAGCTAGGAAGCAAAATATTAAGCCTAAAAAAGACAAGGTAAGTTTACACGACTTGCTTAGCTTAGATCATTCTTTTTTTTCTACTTTAGCTTAATTTAATAAAGCTTGATTATACCATCCCAAAAGCCAAATCATGTTATATATTAAGCTAAAGCAACTCAAGCTATGTATGTTAATCTAACTTATTTGAAGCAAAACAAAAAAATATAAAGACAAGGTAAGTTGAGAAATGTTAATCCAAGTTAATAAAAGCAAAGTAAGAAAAAGCAGAGCCAAGACAAGCCAAGCCAATTCAAGCTAAATCAAATCAACACAATCCTAAGCTAAGTCATGCAAAGCTAAGCTTAACTTAGTATAGTTCAATCTAACCAAATTATGGCTTAGCTAAACCAATTAGAGATAAGATAATTCAAAGATAGTCATGCCATATTAAATAAAATCAAGCTAATCAAAGTCAAACCAAGTCTGGTCAAGCAAAGCTAAATTCATATAAAGCAAAAGACATGACAAGCTAGACAAAGTGAAGTTAAAGTATGCCAAGTTTTAGCTTAACAATACTAAGCTTAGATAAGCCTAACTTAGCATATCCAAGTTCTAGTTAGTCTAATCAAGCTAAAGCCAGACTATGATAAGCCAAGCCATATAAAGTAGAGGCAAGTGAAGATGAACAATTTTAAACCAAGATAGACCAAGAAAAGCCAACCCTAGCCAAGCTAAGTCAACACTAGCTAAATCAAGCCAAGAAAACAAAGTTAAGCTAAAGCAAGTGTGTTTTAAGTCTAGCCAAATCAATTCAAATCTAGCTAACATTACCCTTATCTTGTTAATTGAAAGTAAGCCATAGAAAGCTTAAGCCAAAGCATATTAAGCAAAGATATATTAATTCAAGTGAAGCCTAGCAAAATTAGGGAAGTTAATATAGGCTTAGCCTTTACCAATCAACCTAATCAAAACCTATTCTACTTTAGCCCAGGCTAGTTTGTAAAAACCATGCTAATGTACACCAAGTCAAATCAATTTAAATAATGTTAAGCTAAAGCAATTTATACCAAGCATAGCATTTTAAAATAAAAATAATCAAGCCCTACCCTAGCATAACCAAGTTAGCCTATCTTAGACAATCCATGTATAGCTAAGCATAACCAATGGAAGCCAAGCTAAGCCACATTTTGCATAGCCTAACCAAACTATGCCAATCGAAGGAAATTAAACTAAAAGGCCATGCTATAAAGACCTAAAAAATAATAAGGCACACAAAATTAAACTAAAACTGAGTCAAGCTAAACTAAGATGAGGAGAGTCAATGACAAACCTAATCAATCCAACTAAAATTAAACCAAGTAAAGCCAAGCTAAACTAAGGAATGGAAAGCCTCATTAAGAATAGCTAAGCTAAACTTCATAAAACCAAGCTAAGAAAATCTAAGAAAAAAAATAAGCTAACTGAAGACTGAGCCTAGACAAGAATAACCTAACCTAACTACAAAAAACCAACCTAAGAAAACCCGAATAAAAATATATAATAATTGAATACTAAGCCCAAGACAAGTCAAGCCAAGTGAAACCATGCAAATTAAGCCAAAAAAAACATCCTATCCAAGCCAAGCTAAAAAAAAACCTAAAAAAGTAATCAATGCTAATCCAAGTCAAGCCATGTTAAGTTAATCCCAATCTTACAAAACTAAGTATTACTTAACCTTGCCAAGTTATACTAAGTCAAGGTATTTCAAACAAAGCTGAGTCATAATAAGCCAAATTATGCTAAGTAGATTGTTATAAAGTTAAGTTTTTCTATGGAAAGCCAAACCAAGCCAACCAAATTCCATACCATCAACCAAGCCTAGCCTAAAAGAAAGTCTATGTTTTCCTAAAAATAGCTCAATCAAGCCAATTTTATTAAAGCATGCCAAAGATAAGCCAAGCATAAGCAAGCTAAGCTAATTAATGACCAAGACTAGATAAGTTTTGCCAATGAAAACTAGATCAAATCTAGAATTTCCTAGTAAAGTTAAGCTAATATATACCATACCAAACCTAGTAAATTGAAGCATAGCAAAGCAGCTAAGCCAAGATAAGCCTTGTGTAACTTAGTAAGGCCTAGCATAGTCGAACTTATCATAGATTAGGCAACTCAAGCCTTAGAAAACAAATTTAAACCAAGACAAGATTAATCAAGGAAAGCCACATCATGCTAAGTTAAGCTAAGCTATGTTAGGCTAATGCTAGCCAAGCTCACTCAAGACATCCAAAGAAAAAATAAGCTAGGCCAAGCTAAGCAACATAATGGCAGCCTTGTCAGATTAAATCAAGATTCTTTAATCTAAGTCAAATAAAGTAAAACCATATACAATTAAGGAAAGCCAAACCAAGCGTAGCCTAATAAAGCCCAACATTGCCAAATCTAATATGACATAACTAAATCTTACCTAGATTAATCGAGATAAGCTTTGCCAAAATAAGTTAAGATATGATAAATAATAGTAATCCATGCCAAACCTAATCTAGTATAATTAAATCTTACATAGATTAACCAAAGTAAGCTAAGCATTAAAAATGCATGCCAAGTTAAATTAAACTATGCAAATCTATTCTAAGAAAACTCAAACAGCCTAAGCAAGTCTAACCAAACCATGCCACCAAGGATGCAAAGACTTGCCCAACAAAGAGAGGCCAAGTCAAGCAAACCAAAATCACATGAAGCTAAGCAATGCTAAGCAAATCTATGCCAAATTATATTAAGCCAAATTAAGAACCAAAGCCTAATCTGATGTAGTCATATCACACTTAGAAGGAAAGTTATGCTAAGCAAGTTAAACAAAGCTTGGCAAATTAAGTGATATCAAGTTAAACCAATTATGCCAAGTTATGCTAAGCAAAGCTAAGCAGATTTTAGCAAAGGCGTATAAACAAAACCAAATAATACTAAGAAAAAATAAGCCACATTAAAATAAAGTCAACTAAATAAATTCCAAATGAAGCCTAAATAAGCCGAATCTAAGATAAGCTATTCAACCTATATTATGCCAAAATAAACTAGGACAACTAGAGTAATGTCAAACAATTCCTAGTCTAGCCTACCTATAATAAGCATAGTTGGAGAATTTATTGCTTGAGTTTGAAGAAAATAATGGAACTAAGAAAGAATTCTATTGAGATAATAATGAGAATAGTATCTAAGGTAAAATATCTGAAACCTTCCTTTTCCTTTAGTAGTGGGCATTTATCTCTCTATACCAATATGGATCTCATTAAATTGAATAAATTGAATAAATTGGATAACTCGTGCTCTTTTTTTGCATTTGTTTCAATTTGTTTTTTCTTCTGATTTTCATTGATTTTGAGCATGTGCTTTTCCCCAACTCCTACTTAAGGCCATTTAATCCTTAACCCTAATCCAAAATCTCAAGGAAGGAGAACATCTAATTCAATTGGCTTTAAGATTAACTAAGGAGTAGATTAATCAATCTTAAATAAAATTATTTTAACAATGATATTACAAAAGAGTTGTTGATCTAATTTTTATAATTGTCACCTTCAATAGTTATTAAAAGATAAAACATGTTTAAATTTTTCTAGTGGATCTTTTTTACCAAGAGAGTCACTTTATTAGTTTTCATATATCTCTATTTTGGAATGATAAATGTCATTATATTACAATCATATGGAAGATCTCAATCTATTGATTGATGGGTCCAATTTTGAAATTAACAAGCCTAATTATTTTAATTTATGAACTCCATTTGTGGTCAATCGGCATAAGTACGCCATATTGGTGTTAAAATATGAAAAATAGGAGATCATCTATACTATTTAAGTATGTCTCCTTTAATATAGAATATCTAAATGACACAATAGAGAAGAAAAATTTATCTAGCTAACCCCACGTAGTAGGCTAAAGGCTCATTGTTATTGTTCTTATTATTCTTTTATAATATAGAATACCTAAAGAGTTGTTTGGTTGGATGCATTTTGAGTGCAAAGTAAAAAAATTAAGATTTTAACCTGTGGAGTGTTTGGTATGGTACAAAGTAAAATTATAAGGTATTTGCAGAATATTTGAAATGTATTGAAAAGGTGATTTGTGTTGTATTTGGAATTTGCCCAATTTAAATTCACCTAAATTGGGTGAATTTTAAATATACTAATTGGTGTAAAGTGAGAATGACCGTCCACCATTGTCATCAGCCCGCCGCCACCGCTAGTCTCCATAGTGGCCCACTAACCTACCAGCCATTGCGACCGTCTGCCCACCTCCGCCATTGGCCACCCACCATTGTCACTTCTACTGATCACCCATAAATGTCACCGCCTCCGCCATTGTCCACATCACGCCGTTGCCCCTACCACTACAGCTAGCCACCGCCACTATTAACCCAAAAATAATATTTTACAGTACATTCATTATAGAAAAAAAAAAACCTAACCCATGTATTTGTAAATTTTCTAATCAAATAACCTTAAAGTAATCCAAATGCATTACACTTTACATTATATTTCTTTTACACAACACTTCTTTTTTTAGGCAACCAAACATCCCCTAATTTTATGTTATCATGATAATATGGGTGATCTTCATTATCTTACAAGTTAGCTATGACACTAGCTAGTCTAATTATAGAGAATGAAACTTAATTTTGTTGATCGATGAACTTAATTTTGACAATATTGAGAGTAAAGCATAAACCTATATTGCATGAGGGTTGGTGGCCCCATTTTTTTGTTCTAAGTTATTTCACCCTTAATCAAATTACAAATCTTGAAGGGATCATATAATTTAGGTATTGTTACTAAGTGCATCACCATATTCTACATTTTAACATTAATGACTAATAACAAATAATATAATATTTGCACTTCTTATACAATCCTTCACAATTATGAGCTTCAAAATTTAATGATAACTTTTAGTATTCTAACATATGCCCATGCAAGTTAGTAAGTTTGGCATTAGTTGCTTGGTTGAGGTGAATTGGTTCACAAACTCACACGAGTGAATACATATGAGGACCACCAAATGTCAATGTATAGGCTAGTCTCTTAGTGGTTACACTTAGATAGCTATCATATTGTATTATAATTGACATATATCTTCCACAAACCAATATGTAGTTTTCTTTCATAATCAACAAAGTTCCTATAAAATAAAGAATCTTGGGAGATGTGGGACTTTTTATCAAGCTTTGTATTATTTTTGAGAGGAAGAAAGATGTTTTTATATTATGACCTTTTACTTGTAATTATATTTTATTATAGTAGAATTTCTTACATTTTTAATTTTGAGAGGAAGAAAGGTGTAATTATTGTTTCATTATTTTATTTAAAATCTAAATTAATCCAAAATTATAAAATAAAAATTAAGAGTTTTATTTTTATTGGATACTTTTTTGAAATATGAATTTAGAGAGGGGTCATTTATATTTTTTAGCTTAGCAGCTGATTTATTATCTTTTTTTAAAGTTTAGTGTGATTAAGTTAATCAATTAAAATTAAATAAGTCCAAAATTAATGATTACTGAGTCAATGAGATTCAGAGGGCTTAAATATTTTTATTGAGTTTCTTGATGTAAACTAAATTGATTTAAGTTATTTGATGATTTTTCATAATTTTCTTTATTATTAATTATTTATTTTCCTAAAATAAGTTATTTTAGCTTTAAAAATCAATAACATTTAATTTAATCATCATTTTAACATGAGATATTTATGGTAGGTGAATCTTAGCCTCATATACATACTCTAAAAATTCTAGGTCAATTTGACTAGTATTTTAGAAGTATTTAAATAAATTAAATATTCATTGAAACCTAAATTAATATGAAACAAAAATAGGGATTTTAGGTTCATTTTATTCCTCTTGAAAAGACAAATCCAATAAGAGCTTATTTATGAATTTTTGTTATATATTTTATTTTTAATGATGTTTTATAATTTTTGGTGATTTTAGCATTTATTTAATTAAAAAAATCTCTATTTTTTTAAACTAATCAATGCTAGGCATGCCTTCATGCTTGTCAATGCCCAATTGGTCTATGTGGCCATGATATATATTTGGGTAGGAATTGCCTAAATGTGAATCGTTCGATTCTTAGTTGATATGATTCTGATTAATTGGGTAGATTAAAAGTTGTTTTAATTATTTATTGTTGGATTTAGTTTAGCTACCCATTCGAGCCTCCTTCCTTAGTGCTGGTGAACAAAGCATGAGGTGGATAAAACTTCCTCCTAAACAGCCATCTAATCCCTAATTTTTTGGTGAACTCGCTGGAAATTCAGTGCTTTCGCACTATGGGTTTAGAGGGACAAATTCTATAGATTCCTATAAGTTTTCATCAACATTGTCTGGTTTCTTCATATCAAAAATCAAAGCTTGGATCTCTACTAATAGCTCAAGAGATCACCTCACTAAAGCTTTTGTTTAGTAGATTTCCCATGTCAAACTCGATCCTCGCCTTGAGATGGAGCTTTCTTATGATTTTTCTCTACCTCATCACAGATTGTCCTAATCACTGATTGCCATTAGTGTTTGCTAGATTTTGGGTGTTTTGATATTTTAGTGAGTTGAGAGGAAGGGGGAAGGTTTGCTTCTTCTTCTTAGATGCTCAAAAGTGTGTTTTTGACCAAAAAGAAAGAGAGAGTGGAGGTTCTCCATCCCTTTTTAAAGGTGGAAAAAAAATCACCATTCATGATGGTTGAGAGAGGTGATTACTTGATTAGTATGGGCTTGGAAGTGGTTGTGAGCATGCTTACATTAATTTTTAGATGTTAGATGAAGGTTGGTGTGCCCCAAAGTTTCCTTCGATGGCTAGATGAGTAAAATGGTGGGAAGGACAAGTTTTTAAAAGTTCCACTTGCTCTCACACACATGACTTATTCCTCCTCTTTGATTTCTCTTCTAGTCTTTGAAGGCTGCAAAACCTTTTCATATTTGGGGAATAAGATTGGGTTTAGTTTGCCAAAGTTTAATTTGGGATTTTTCTTAGATTTTAAATTTTGGTCAAATCATGTTGACCCAATTGATTTGGGTATAGTTTAATGGGTTATTCTGGATCATTGAATTTGGGTTTAATCTTAATCATGTCTAATTGACCATTCAATTTTTTAGGTTTAATTGATTTGAATTGTCTTGGTTTTGAATTGATTTGAACTTATTTTGACCCACTTTAATCAAAGTGAGTCAAATTGGGTTCATTTAGTCAAATTGATTATGTTGGGCTTAGATTAGTCAAAGTGAGTCAAATTGGGTTTATTTAGTCAAATTGATTATGTTGGGCTTAGATTAGTTTTCAATTATATTTTATCAATCATTTAGAGTAATTTAGGTTAATTAATTTTATTTAATTTGGATTAATTTTAGGTTTGACATATTTTGGCTTAAATTGGTTAGGTTAAATGGCCTAATTAGCTAATTTGGGCTTCAATTGAATTTTTTTTTTTTATTTAACTAAGTTAATAGGATGAATTTGAGCCATTGGGATAGTTTAATTTAATTTAATTTTTCTTAGATTTGATTTTGACTAGGTAGAGCTCATATAGGTCAACTCAAAGGCAAATGGCCTAGTTGACTACTTTGAATATAATCTAGATTTTTTTTAATTCATTTATCTCTATGCATTGACTTTGTTCTTTCGGTTTGATTTAGTTAGATTTAATTTTGATTTTATTTAGACTTAAATCAAATTGGGCTTAAATAGGTTACTTGAGTTAATCAACCCATTTAAGGGTCCATTGAATTTATTTTTTGGTTCAAATGTGTTTCATTTGGTGTTGAGTTTGAGTGAATTTGAATGTGATTGGACTCATCTAGCTTAATTGGATTAGGTTGGGTCTGGGTGGTGCCCACTAGTCAAACCTAAGTCTTACCCTATGATTCTCATTCTAGCTTTGGCTCTAGATTTTGTATTCCATTTGATCATGGGCTTTATTTATTTTAGTTTTGGATTGATTATACACTTAATCACTTAATGAAGTGTGCTTAGTATTTAATTAGCATAATCTAAGTCTGGAATTAAGAATCTTAATTACTAAGACTAAGAATAGCATAAACCTCACCTAAAAATGAGAAAAATCAACTCCCAAGGTCCTTATTTTGATTATTCAGTGAAAATTCAATTGAATAAATAATTTATGTTTAATATACGTTGTGTAGTTTCTTTAAACCAAATTATTAGTCATTTATTTTATTATTAATGCAAAATTTATCAAATTTTTTCGTTGCATTCATCATTAAAATATGAATATAAAAAATTGTCTACTTAACCAAAATTAAATTCATATTATCCCTCCGAATGGAACTAAAATTAAAGAAATTAATTTATCATTATCTATATTTTATTTTGATTCATGTTAATTAACTATTGAATCATATATTAATAACCATATGTTTTTAAACAAGTGCTTACTCACATTTCTTAACTTATTTAAATCAACTCCATAAGCTATTCTTTTTTGGACAAATTCTTCAAAATTAATTTTATCTTTTAATATTGCAATTTTCTCCTGATTTCATTTAATTTGATTTCAAATCCACTTCTTAATTTTCATTCATCATTTGGAACTACTTACTCACCAAAATTAGATAAATTCTTTTGGTCGGCCACAAATTCATGCAAATTATTTATTTTTCTTAAAAAACTTGCCAAATTTCTTTTCGTTGCTAAGAGTCTCTCTTTGGATTGTGTTAAAACCCATGTAAAACACATAACCCTAATTTTTTTGGACAACTACACTCATTGAATACACTAAAATTGATCCATTGCTTGAGTAAAGAAATTTCACCTTTTGATTATGTGTTACTTTATGCATCTAATGTCTCTAAGTGTTACTCTCAAGAAAGTTATTGCATGCAAGAAAGAAAAACTCCTTCAAAGGATTTAGTTATTATGTTTCAAAATTTATATAAATCATTAAGTTCTCCCTTCAACCTCTCATTCTTAAACTTGAACATAATGATTATTTTCTTTCATGTACTTAATTCTCCAAGTGCTCACATGTTAATTTAATATCACTTAATCACTTGCTTTTTCTCGGATCAATTATTCTTTTCAAGTCTCATTTGATCCTTAAACATTATGTGAATTAGTGTTAGTGATATCAAACTAGTTTGGGCCTAAATTAAATTGATTATTTTCTTTGTTTTCTTATTATGCTTTTCCTATATATATTTAGTTTTTCATACTTCATTATAACATTTCATCAATTATATTACTGTTGTGTTTTATGTTGTGACTACCTCAATTAGAATAAAAAATTATTTGAAGTGATTTTAAAAGAGCATAAGCATTATTGTTGTTTGGAAGAATTTAATTTATTCAAACATGGATGTTTTCAAGTGTGGTGTTTCATGGTTATTATTGATACATAAAAATGATAAATCAATACTTCTTTTAAACACAATCAAATCATATTTGTATAAAATTGCATTTAGTAGATTGATTAAACATATTTTGAATTTTTTTTGACATTACTAATTACATCATAAATAATTTTTAGTGTTGAAATTTAACTTATACTATATGTGAATTTACCTTAACTAATCAATGCATTCAAATGCTTGATTTTTAATTTATATTTTTACTAAAATAATTTAATTGTAATTGAAGATATATATCTTTGGTGGAGAGATTCAAAATACTTTTATTGCATTATTATAAATTGGACATAATTAACTACAAATTATTTTTTGTGATTGCTGAAACTTACTTTCAAGTATTGTAAAAATTTGAGCACATTTAGAAAGTAATTTGATTGATCAATTTCCTAAAGGAATATCCATTGCGAGTATCATTTTTGAAAAGTTAGTTTATCATTTCATCTAAAATTTGGTGAGCTCCTTATTTACCGAAACTCTTACAATTCTTTGTTAATTATAACGTGATTAATTGTGTTGTGAAATAACCTAATTACGAGGGTAGTTGCTATAAGTTCAAATTTGTTATTGTAAAAATCATAAAATATTTGTATTTTTTATTTTGTTTAAATTTTATTATTGGGGTTGTTTTTGCCTAGTTGTAAGAAAGTATATATTATTGTTGAGCTTGTGCTCTCCCTTTTGCAGAAAATTATTATGTTGTAATTAATTTTTGGGTTATTCAATCCTAGTTGGTGGCTAGGTATGGATGTAAGTCATTTTTGAATTTGAACAAACCTCATAAAAATTGCTTTCCTATTATCTCTTTTATTTTTCTACATTTGTTATTCATTTTTTTATATTTAAAAAATATTATGGAAACTTTAAAATAATGTTTATCAAATTTAAAGTTTACATTTTAACTTATAATATTTATTGAAATGACCCAATTCACCTCTCATCTCGGGTACCATAATCACTTCACAATATGTAGTATAATACATGAACACTTTTGAAGATCTTGTGATCGAGGCTAATTGTATAAATTAGGAATGAAAATTGGCCAATAAATTTATTTTTGATCTTGTAATTGTCATTAGGTATGAGATGGAGTTACAAGACCTCTAGTCTTGAGGAATAAGCTTTTCACTGGTTTTCTAATCAAACATTCTCCTGAGGTCATCCTTTCTAACACAATAGAAGAATCATTGAGTCAACTTCAAAGAATAAGGAAATAATTTTCTTTCATGTTATAAGACGAGACATATGCAATACTAGTTAAAGCCAAAATCATGTTCCTTGATGAGACTAAGAAAGTTGATGAATAAGGAATATATGATGAGGTTAAGGAGATCCATGATGGTATCCTTTTATTAGGTGAGGATATAGAACATGTGGGAGACAAAACTAAAGTTGGCTATAGATAGGGGTAGTGCCATAAATGTAATATTCACCCACAGTATTTCTAGAGTGAAACTTAAGAAAAAATCCAATCCTTAGCCATTTCATGTGAGCTAGGTAATCACACCTACTTTTCCATCACATATAAGTTCCTAGTGCATAAAAAATAAGTAGTTATGGAGACCACATTTGGGCACATATATTATTTGCCAAACCTCAGCTATATAATCTTAATGAGACTCATTATGATTGAGAAAATATTTATATTTTTAAACATAATAAAAAGATCATAAAGTTAGTATTTTTATAAAGCCTATGGATAAATAGACACATACTTCTCTATACAAGCCTAGCTTTGAGATCTAACTAAAATCTAGTTAGAAGAAAAATATAATCTTCAACTAAGCTACTATCACTAAAAAAATCACTTCTAATTTGGCTTTTAAGAGTTCTACCCTTTTACCTTTACCTGTAGGCATCATAGTGCAAAAAGTGGGATTCAACACCATCTTAAAAGAGTTTTTGGATCTCACTTCATGCTATTTATTTCATGTGAGGGATGTTGTAAAAGAAGCACCTAAGTATCAAATACCTGTTATAACATTTCCCCTCATATTTGTATTTAGTGATTTGTACCTTGATGATCTACTAGATATGTTGGATTCAATTTTGTCTGTGGGTGAGACAGAACCTACTTAGGCACTTGAGAAGTTAGATTCAGATTTATGAGATAATGGGAGGAAGTAGAGATGTATAAGAGATTGCATTATATCAAGAAATATGAGTACAAGTAGTCCTTCATTTCCTCTATGAGGTGCTATAATAAAGTAAAAAATTAAATGATCTTCGATAAGAAGGTATATAAAAGGAAGAATAAGCCCCCACTCCCAAAGGAATCAAGGGTTTAACCCCCTAAATAATCTAAGGTCTGCCAGCGTATATATAAAGAGTGCCAAGTAGATAAAAAAAGTATATCTTAAGCTTGAGAGGTGAGTTCATAATGATTGGGTGAGGAGTTCCCTTGGTTGGGTACTGTGGTGTTTGTTTTCAATTATATGTATGGGGGACACCACGTAGATCTGAGGGTGTACTTATTGAGGTGATCGGGTATGACATCAAGGAATGGTGCACTATCTCGAAAGATAGAAATCACCACTCTACAATGGACCTAATCACTTAACAAGGACTCCTAAAGCATGATGGGTCTTGAATATACCAGAAATTTTTTCCCTTTTTTATATGGATGAATAAAGAAAAGTTTTCCCCTAAAGTTTCCTATGGGAGCAATCCCCCATAGTTAATTATATCCTAACGAAGGTGAGTTCCTTAGAAATACTCTCGATTAAAGTAGAAAATTATTATATATATAGATTTAAAATATATGACTATTAATAAATTAATTATGTTTGGAAAATCAATCAGGATAGTAAAGAAGGAGAGTCTTATTTTCGAAGCCAAAGGATGATGACTAGTGAATGCTCATGATACTAGAAAACCTAGTAAACATTCCAGCTTATCCTTTGGTCAGGATTTATATGTTTGAAGTTGAGAAAAATTATATGTTTGAATTGGAATTTTGTTAGAAAGCTAGGACTTATAATCTCACAACACAAGGTCATAAAAATGCCTAAGAGGTGAGGAATTATGCTTGTAGCCCAAGGGAAAAAAATAACCTCAGATCCTAAATCTAGGAAGCTTTAGTGAGGGCCAAAGCACATCCTAAATCTAAGTGAAGATGGGTATATGGTTCACCTCCATAAGAGAGGGTAAACCACCAGACTGCTGGACTTATAACTGTCTAAAGTGGTAGCCAGCTAACTCCTCCTACTCTTTAAAACTATGTGGTCAAGTCATATGTTTCGGAATATGGTTAGATTATTATTATTAGAAAGAAACTAAAGTCTTTAAACTCACTCCCTAAGAGACTAGAGCATGAGTGGTATGAATAATGACATTGTTTAATGCAAATCTTTTCACTTTTTATTTATTTTTGGACTCTTCATTTTGATAAAGGCTATATGATTTTTATATGCCTAAATGCATGTTCAAATAAGGTTATTGGCTAAATTAGAGAGAAAGAGGTATTTTCCATCACAGAGGAGACCCTCAAAGGTCAAGTCTTCCATTATTATGCAAGGATGGAAACCCTCTCTTAACAAAAGTAAATAAGGTGACATGCATGATATTAAGCATAAAACATCCAACTAAGGGGTTGTTAAATCTTTTAATTATCTTGATTTAATGCCTAGGTTGTATGTGAGGTTATGAGTTATTTATAAAATTTAGTTATGAGTTGTAGTTGGGGTAGAAAATTTATTTTTCCCTAAGAGCCTAATCGGATCTATGCCACACATTAAATTACCATATATGAAGAAACTAGGAAAAGACATGTCATTTCTATTGTGCAATTGTAAATAAAATATTAAGAAAATTTATAAATCTAACATAAAAGAATAATAGGTCGGTGTTGTCGGGTACCGCCGTACAACCCAGAAAGAGAAATGCGTAGCCGAGCTCTACCTTTATACAACCCGGTATATGAAAGAATAGTTACAATTTTTAGAAATGAATAAACACTATGGGGGTGTTATTATCTTCTTTCTTCATATATCCTCCATTTCTTCATTTGGGTTTGCCTGCTCCAAAGGCATCATCTGGGGCCTCCCATGACAAAGCCTTCCAGTCTCCGCTCATCTTAATCCCCCTATAACACTAATCTTAATTCCTAATGCATAATTACATTAAAATAGGAAAAGTAAATCTAACTACACTGGTAAAACAAGTGTTAGCTAAACATACCATAAAACCCAAGCAATTATATGAATACTTTGGACTTAGCACTCTACATATGGGTAATCAAGTCCACTTTTCCTAACTTTGACTATGCTTAGGGGTTAAGCAACCTTCCAAAGAGAGCATTTAAATTTATTCTTAAGCACCCCTTAAGAAAAATCTTCTACAGAAAATATAATTAGGCTAATCATAGCATGACATCTAGTCTACAACAATACATCATAAAACCTAAAATACATCAAACTATGAACCACCCTAATATAAGCTAAAAGTTGTGACTTAATTATAAGATGTATGTATTAAGGCTTATGTGGTATGACTTAATTAAGCTTTCTTATAATTTTCTACGTAAGAAAGAATTTAATTTGAAGGATGGTTTCACTTTAAATGATTTAGTTAATTTATAAATTTTCACTTAATATTTTCTTTTGTTCTACTTGACTTACTCTTAACAACTAAGTATTATAAAGAGAAGAAAAGACAGGATCACCTTCTTTTATCCCTACCTTAAGCGACATTTAAAGCATATTAATTAATCACTTCTCTTTAGTGAATAACTTATTACATATTTTAAATTAATCTTAAGCTTAGGATCATTTTAAATAGACTTATTTAATAAGAAAGACATCATAAGATTAATTGGAATGAATTAATATCACATAACATATGTTTATTCATTTCTTCCCATCATATTTAATATGCATATGACTAAGTTCTAAACATATATATATATACATGCAATATATTTTTAGCACACTTAAATGGAGTATGCATAAATGAGTTTTATAGAAAAAGAGGATTTTCATTCATTAGCTAAATACACATTCAAATGTGTGAAAGTTCTAAACAAGTACTTCGCCATTATTTGACCAAGGGAATGAGGTAGGAACCTTCTTGGGGCTACTTAAAGCCATGCATCCCCGGGTGTCCAAACTAGTTATACTCGCTATTCTTAAATACATATGGATGTATGAATAACTATAAGAATAAAGAATCATGCAAAAATTATATATTTCTTTTGAATTATGCATATGGAATAATGTGAGATTTTCATTCATTATCCAAATGCACACACAAGTGTATAAAAGTTATAAGAAAGTACTTTTCCATTGTTTGACCAAGGGAATCAGGTAGAAACCTCCTTGGAGCTACTTAAAGTCGTGCCTCCCTGAGTATCTAGACTAGATATACATGCCATCCTTAAATACTCATGAGTGTACAAACAACTATAAGAATGAAAATCATACAAAAATTATATTTTGATTTATTTATACATGTGAACTAGAGTTCCATCTAAATTCTAACATGGATATACATAAGAATAAACTCAAACAAGTGTTGTGTCTTTTTCAAATGAACTATGCATTTGTTAATATTCACATCCTTATGTAAATTCATGAAGATTAAAGAAAAGAGAACTTCATATCACCTGTTCTAAAGTGTAAGCACATGCAATCTCATAAATATTTATAATTATCATCACTCCACATGTTATGGTTGATTTATATACTTTTTACAAATAATTTTCTATTTAATAGTGATAATAGCCACACATTTTTTAATTAGGTCAACACATGCAAATTTGACATAAAGGAAACCATTTATTTTAATTGATTTTTGAAGGAAATGAATGCATGAATATAAGTGGCATACAACATTTTGATATGATTAGAAAGAAATAAAAAATACAAGCATGTAATTTCATTCAATCCAACTAATTCCTAAGGACAATCACATTAAGTAAGCTTATTTAAAATAAAAAAGTTTCAAAAGTCACTTGATTTTATGTTTAATTTGATTTAAGAGAGATGTGGATATTCTAATTAAATCCCATTCCCCATATGTATGAATTAATTTGATTTAACAAGAAGCAATTAGATAATTTTTATGTAATTGATTAGCATGGATTAAATAATTAAATTACCTATGATTTCTCCAAGATAATTGATTAAATAATTGAGCTAATTATATGCAAATATTAAAAAATAATTAATTTCTTATAAATAAACTAATCCAAAGCTAGATTATTTAATAATTAAATTTAAGGAACCATTTAATTCATGATTTTCCACATGTGATTACATAATTTTTGCTTTTAGTTCTAATTAAAGATAATGATTAAGGAAAATTAATTTAATTTTTTTAAATTAATTAAACCAATAATCCATTAATCCACTCCCCAGAACAATGACTGGAGTCCAAATAATTAATTAATCACTATTTATATGCTTAATCACCCCTTAATGAAGTTAAGAGGGTAATTAAGCCTTAATCAATCAATCCTTCTAATTTAACAAGAAATAAATCCCCAAAAATTTGAAAAGGCAGAAGTCAACATCTCAAACATTCTCAAAAATTTTGGGATCAATCACTTAAGAGATTAGAGAGTAATTAAGATAATTAAATTTTAATTAAACCCTAATTAAGCTTTATTTATTGTTCAAAATCTATTGGAAATATTTTATTAAATTCTCCTCTGAAATACCTTTAAAATGTGTCATTATTTATATTTTTTTGGATTTTTCTATAATTAGTTATGAATTATGGAAGATTCTGCCTAAAAAAACACATTAATTAATCTTAATTAAACCAATTCCTACCGATGCCACATGTTGCCGACACGCACTTTCCATGTCCATGTGATAAGTTGTCACATCCATCGTCAGTCCATGACGGACATTGATCCCCACCGTGTGAACTCAGATCGGTCGGCACAGATCAAACCCGAGGAGTAAAGGGAGAAATCTTGTTTGATCTAACATGATTTGATCATGGCCATCCATTCCAATCATGCAGAACAGACGACCCGTGATCCTCCTTCCCACGAGCGATGAACAGTAACGTTCATCCGTCATGGATCATTCGATCCAAGCTCACCTGAGCTTGGATGAACTTCAAAATCAACCCACACCATCAAGGGAAGGAGATGAGTAGATCCAATGATCAAGATCGCATTCAATGAAGTTTTCTTTGAAAAGGACCAAGCAAACTTAAGCTAGAGATTAGTTTTCATGGAAATACCTCACCGGAGCTAAGACCGATGGATTGCATGCTTCAAAAATTGCTTTGGATACCAAGATCCTCCTCCTTGGCATTCAGATTTGTTTGAACTCAAACTTGGAGTTGACTACGAGCTCAGGAAATGATTTCGGTAGCCTCAACGAGGTGTAGTGATGGTGTAGGAACGAGGAATTTGATTGAAGTGGGGGGTATTGGTGAAGTTGGGATCGAAGCTAGCCTCCCTTATTTCATTTTATCAGGAAGAGAGAATGCTGAGAGTTGGATGCTTGGAATCACTCTAGAACTCATAGGGAAGCTAGGCTTTATCTCCTGAGCTTGCACAAAGTGAATTGGTGAATTTCTCGTTCGATTTGGGGGAGTATACCCCCTTGATGTGCTGAGATGGACGGATGGGTTGGCCTCCCATTTTTGGCCGGCCAGCCACCCTTAGAGTGTTAGAGGTGTCTCAATTGAGTGCATGTGGCTCGATTGGGTTGGAGGAAGCCATGGGAGGTGGCTCAAGGTCTGATGTGGGGAGATCTCTTGGCTTGGATCCATGGGGTGCTCAACTTATATGGGAGGTCAGTCAACTCACCTCCCCTTGGTCCATGGCTGACCTAGCTTGGGTTAGGTGGCATAGGTGGGTTAGGTGCACCCTTATTTGGAAGTTGGATGGCTGCCAAGTTGATGGTAGAGTGGACTTTGCCATTTATGGGTGGAATCCTATGTAAATAGGGCATAACCAATGGATTATGGCTTGGGTGGGGTCCACTTTTCTTTTGGGATGACTTTGGTCTGACCTAGGGTCAATTTGGGTCGGGCTTGGTCAGCCACCAAAGTCCCATGGGTTTGTTTAATGGGATTTGGCTTTATTTGGTCAAATGGGTTCATATGGGTTCATGTTTGGTTGGGTTGACCAATTGGTAAAATTGGGTCAAATCAAGGCTTGGGTTAGATTCAAATGATGATTTGAAGAGTTTTAGTTCAAATGGTTTCAATTAATTTGGCCTAGGTTTGATTTTGGCTCACTAGGATTCATATCGGTCAAATGGGCTAAGTTACCCAATTTGATCAATTTGACCAAATTGGGTTCGGTTAGGTGTTGATTCATGTTCAATTGGTCAATTAAAAATGATTGTAGGATTTGGTTTGAATTAATTTGGATTTTGGCCAACTTAACCCTTTAGGTCAATTTGGTCTAGGTTGGGTGAAGTTGACTAATTGGTCAAATTGGGCTCAATTGTGGCTTTGGTCAACTTCAATAATCAATTTGGAATGAACTTGAGCCATTGGTTGCAATCAATTTGGGTTAAACCACGATTTGACTCATTTTTAGCTTTTTAGGATAATTTGCATCAACTTAGGTCAAATGGCCAATTAGACTTAGTTTGGCTCAATTGGAGGTCAAGTCATGCTCAAACATTGATCATGAGTTGGTTTGAATCAATTGTTTCAATCAATTTGGTGTATGGTGGATTTTGGCTTGTTTAGGTTAAATTTGGGCTAAAAGTTGACTTGGTCAAAGCACCAAGTTAACTTGGTTTGACCCAATTCAAGGTGGTTGATCATCTTTGGGTGAGTGTTGATCATGATATTAGGTTTGGATGGACTTAGTTCAATCCAATTTGAGTTAAATTATAAATTGGCTCAGAAAGGTCCTTTAGGCCACTTTGGGTCAAGTGGACCTAAATGAGTCAATTGGTTTGGTTTTGGCTTGATTCAAGTTTAGTTGAATTCAATATGAGCTAGGGATTGAAATATAAATCCAACTACAATCAATTTGGAGTCCAATGGATTTTGGCTCATTTGAAGTTTTCAAGTCAAAGGGCTAACTTGGGCTTGACTTGGGTTGACTTAAGTTTGGTTTGATAATTGTAGGTTAAATTTATATTTGGATAAATGATTAGAGGAATGACTGATTCAAGTGAAAATTTATTGGTTTTGGCTTGATTTGGATAGGATTTGGCCAAGTTCAAGAAATTAGCTTAAAATGCTTGAATTCGGTTTTAGTTTAATTTTGGATTTTTTTTTTGGCTATTTGAATTTATATTTCATTTGTATTTGGAAATATAAATGAATATTTAAACCATTCATGAGAAAATCACTTGAGTTTGGAGTGATTTGGAAGCAAATTTTACCAATCTTAAAGATGTAGGTCAAAAGGGCTTAAATTGGAAATTGATTTAGTTTGATTTATTTTTAGTCATTGGAAGGTGGGTTTCATTTATATTTATAAATTTAAATGAAGGAGTAATTGGTTTATAAAAAAATTAATTGATTTTGGGTTCATTTGGGTTAAGATTTGAGTAAGCTTATGTAGGTAGGTCTATAAGGCTTAAGAAGAGGTTTGGCTTGGTTTGATTTAGTTTGATTTGATTTTGGTCATTTGGGTATGGATTTTATTTATATTTGTGAATATAAATGAATGAATAATTGATTTATAAAGAAATAAATCAAGTTTGGGATAATCTAGGTGGGGATTTGGCTACGCTTATGAGAGTGGTCATAAGGCTTAAGAGGGAAATTTGGAATTGGATTTGAAATGAGGCTTAGGTTAAGTATTCACCTAATCACTAGAAATGTCTTAGACTAAAGAACTCTTAGTGTCTACAAGAGTCCTAGATCTATGATGAGGAAGTTGAGAACTCACTCCAAAAGTGAGGTCAAGGGGTATCTTAGCTTCAACCGTGTAATATATTTATCATGCACCTGCACTCTGGATGTATGGTCTCCATGTGTTAGTGAGCTATCAATCCTGAGACAAGCTGTTGAGTATCAATTCATCAGTGGAAGTTCTATTCCTTGTGCACTTTCCCTACATGGGGTGAGTCTTTATCCCTGAGGTAGGATGTCACGTTGTAGCCATCATGATTTAGATAATCTCATGGTCACTTGGCTCACGAAGCGCATATGGGTATACATTCAACTTTCCAATTCTTCTGGTCTTAATAAAGTATCTCACAAAAAGATAATTGGTTATGAATACTTAGAAAAATTTTGAGAAGAAAGTAGCTTTCCTGTCATTAATATTGCATCACTTTTTGACTTAGTCTTTTTGTTGGGTATTTCTTTAGTCCCAAGCTATATAAAGGGCTTCAACTCGATGCTGAGATTTTCTTATCCCTTTTTAATGTAGAGTTGGTATCATTCATTTATCTTCATTAAGTCAATTTTTTGATAGCAGGAAGGTGCTTACTTCATGTTGGATTTCAAGAGGCTCTGTGGTTATGTTGACCTGACAGAGATTTGGGCGAGTCATTTATCTTCAAAAGATGGGGAAGGCTAAGAGGCTTGTGGAATTTGTGATCTCCTTTCCAACCAAGATGAGCAATTCGATAGCTCTTGTCCAAATTGTTGTTGCTACTCCAACTAGGGGTGGTGATGAAGATTTGTTGGTGGAAGCGAGCATTCCTCTTCCTTTGGCTATGGTAGAGCCATCTTCTTCTATGCCATAGGTGGAGATGCTTGATACTCGAGAAGAGGAGGACAATACCCCTCTCATCCAATAAAGAAAAAATCTTGATAAGTAGGCTGCCAAGCACCGCCTCCATAAAAAGATGATGGAAGAATGTATTGCCATGGTAGGACTTGCTGTTATTTGGTGAGTATGATATATTTCACTATTTTTTACTTGCTTTCATATCAATGCAGAGTTGGCAAAGGATGACAATAAACACTTGGCTCTCAGAGTCATCTCTTTGTATTATTTAGGTAGTCTCAAGAAAATAGTTCAACTAGCCATGGGTGAGTTGCTAGGGCATTTTCCAAGTGACTAGAAAGTTTTTTTGCTTCAATAGTGTCTTTCTTTCCTTATGATTATGCCATTAGCAATTCATCTCATTGAAATGCCTCTGTCCTTACTTAATAAATTTGTTTCTCATCGTGTAAGGGTGATCATAGCTCTTCTGAGTGTCCCCTTGATGTGTTTGAGTCTTACCCTTAGGTGGACTTCTTAGCTTTGGAAGTGAATGCCATAACCCCTACTCTATCTATCATTGGGATGGCTAGCTTCTTCTTGGCGGATATTCAAGAAATGTTGATAATCTTCCCTTCATCAACGCACCAGAATAGCAACGAGTTTGAGAAGAAAGATTCCTCTCGCTCAGGGGAGGGGATGTCAAAAAGGAGCCTTTCTTTTCTTCATTGCTAATGTAATTTCCTTATAGAGAAGAATAGCCTCTTTTGAAGAAAGAACAAGGTCATTGAGGTAGGAGTCAGTTGACCTATGAATGAGGCTAGAGACTAAGGAATAATAGAGGTAGAGTCCTAATATAGATTTGTGATCATAGTGGCCAAGTTGTCCTTACTTCGACACTACGTTGAGTCGAGCAAGTCATCTTTTTATATCATGAGCACCAACTTCATTTTTAATTACTTATTGGCCCTTGTATCCCACTATAAAATAATTTAAAAAATGATGTAAGTGGGGATTAGCAAGTGCATTTATAATATTATTTGCTATAATGATAAAATATGCTTTGTGAAAAGGCAGTCATATTTATTACCTACCTCTTTTGCATCGATTTTTTTGTGAGCCTTTTGGGTAGGCGAGTGGACACTTTAATTCTTTTTTTGTGAGTTGCACCATTCATGGTTTCCATGGGATTTTGTAAAAGATATCTTCATTTTATGGCTGATATGATAGCCATATTACTGAGCTTTGGTTGTCGCATCTATAAATTGTCTAGCACTGTGGTTGGTTAAACTTTTTTATCACTTATTATCTTTTGCTCTATAGAGTGATAATAAGGAATGTTAATGGCATCTTTGAAGAAAGCTATAGAAAGGTCCATGCACACTATGGCCAAAGAGCTGCCCAAACTTCAACAGTCAGTCTCTTCAGTTGTCTTCCAAAATTTCTTCCATGGCAACTCAAACTTCTCGATGTGAGTGGCCAGTGAGGATGAGTGGTTTAACTCCATCAAGTCAGACAAGTTATGCATCCCCTTAAACCATTTTAAGTTTGAATTTTACTTCCTCCTACTCTATAAGTGGGTGGAAATTTTTAAATTTTATGGGATGGTGCTTGCCCAAGTCTTGTCAAACTTGGTGGTGATCATCACCACATTTCTAATCCTCCTAAGAGAAGAGAGTTTGGCATGGAGTATGCTCTCTTCTGCCATGTCTTCATTGTCAAGGGGCACCCAAACGACACCATCCAACTTTCAATAATGTTGTTGAAAATCCATGACCTATCAAATAAGATTAGGAATCAAAGCTATATTTTTGTAAAAATCTCAGTCTAATGGTCGATGCTGATTGTTCATATTTCCTTCACTGTTGACAAGGTGGTAGTCCCTAGGTGAAGTATATTCTAAAGAAAATCAAGGACAAGATTTTTGACATCTATCAGTATCTCCACTTCAACAAAGTCCATGAGTTCCTCTTCTTTCCCAGAAATTCCAAGAAAAGAGTTGTGAGCTCTACTCTTCAGGTCCACATGAGCTAGAAGAGTATGGTTGGAAAGGAGCTAGAGGAGTATGTTGTAAGTAACTTCAGTTCTAATATTGACATGCTGACATGTAAGGCATTCGAGCTGGGGAAATAAATCTTCTTTGATGTACTAGACTCACTCTTCGAGGATCTTTTTAATAGGAAACTACCATATTCATTGTTGATCGCCCAAGCCATTACGTGGCAGACAACTTGGGAAGTTTATAGGAAGTTCCTGTTGAAGAGGAAGGAGTTATTGGCAGAGGGGATGGTGTTCACTATTTTAAAGGGTGAGCTCGATGTCTCTGAGGGAAAGCTCAAACAACTTTAGGAGGATTCAAAGTGCTAAGAGGAAGAGAAGGAGCGAACCATCCTGGGGCTAACTTCCTTTGAAGAGATATAGAAGGAACTGGAAGTGGAGATATATCACCATATTGAGTTCCCCAAAAGGAAGCTATGTTGTCTGAATCCCATGATTCTTATGAGTACAATCATTTATTGCAAGAGAAGTTCAAGGAAATTGCTGACTATAGAATCGTTAAGTTAGTGATGCACGATCAATTGGATGATAAGCTTCTGGACTTCGATAATCAACTCACTCTGTTAGGATCAAATTCTGGTGGAGGTGATAAAAAAGGGAGCACCAACTAGCTTCCTTATGGCCTCTTTCTTTTCTTTCTCTTTTATGAGTTCAAAAAATGTATATGAGATTTTTTGCATACTGCATATTAATCTTTTATATATGGAACTTTTAAGAAAATAAAAATCTTTTTTGAACTTTATTTCTTTTGTCTAATAAGCTTATTTTGTAAATGCACTTGCTTTGCATGGTGAATGCTTACTCAATATAGTTTGAAATGTCAGTTATGACATGGGCAAGTACTTATTCATGCTTATTAGGTAGGTATTTACTCTCATCATCTGCAAATTAGATATACTTCACAAAACACATTTTGTTAAATATATTCTATTTTATCATGTTTGAGAAATTATATTCAAGTCCTTTACTTGGTACAAAGTTTTGATCATACTCACTGTGGTATAATCATTTTAAGTACTTGATTCATCACATTTTAGCAGGAATATGAGGGTGCCAACTGAGGAGTGCTGGTGTTTTGGAGTTGCCAACCACATGGGGTGTCTGTCTTATACTTGAGTCACCAGCCACTTAGATTGTTGGTCTTTTGGAGTTGTAGACCTCACAGAGTGTCGGTCTTACACTTGAGTCACAGACCACATGAATTATTGGTCTTTTGGAGTTGTCGATCTTATGGGATGTCAATCTTACACTCATTCTCCTGTTGGTAGTTCATGAAATATTTTAGACAAGTATAATATAATACTTTCTTGATTATTCTTCTGAAATCAACTTTTACCTTCATGGGCCAAGAATGACAAATTAAGTTATATATATATTTTTTTTACTTGGGCCAAAAATGGCACGTCGAGTAGCTTAAGTCAATATGTAGCTACTTGAGTGTTAACTTGGTTTGCTAGTATTCACCCAATTTATGTTGTAAGTTGATTGAACAGTGCATTTGTTATATGAAAAAGCCTTTATCATTTCAAGAATACCAGGTTTGAAGAAAGTACATTACAGTGGTAGAACTTATCTTATTGGTTGAACTTCTTTAGATCTTTTAAGTTCTAATATTGTGGCACATCTTATTCGGAATTTGTCTATAGTCGATAACCTCCTGGCTAACTTGCCTCTTGACTACGTAAGGTCTTGTTGACCTCATTTTTAGAATGAGTTCTCAACCCCTCCACCTTAGACATAGGATTTCCCTTAGACACTAAGAGTATCCTTAGTCTAAAGACACTTCTAGTGAATAGGTGAACACTCAACCTAGCCCTAGATACCTAGAAGAGTTAGCCATAGGAATAGGTCATGCCTTAGGGGTGTTAGGAAAACTTACCTACCTTAGCTTGAACCAACTCCTCACTTCATTCCTTCAAGCAGAACTCATATCAACTCCAAATCTAACTCAAATCCTGAACCAATTCAATGGATTTTCTCAAATCATTAATCAATTCCAAATAATTGAAACCTATGATTGAAGCCCATGAATGGATTCCAAACTCCAAAATATTTCCCAAGTCCTTTAATTCTATCTTATGGACTTAGCCTAAATCACATCTAAATCAATTCAAATTCAAGAAATTTTTTTCACAACCCATTTATATTCTCATTTATATTCACATATATAAATGAAATATAAATTCAAATCAATCAAACAAAATCCAAAATTCAAATCCAAATCAAAAATATTTCCTAAGTCCTTTGATTCTATCTTATGGACTTAGACTAAATCAAATCTAAATCAATTCAAATTTAAGAAATTTTTTTTCACAACCCATTTATATTCTCATTTATATTCACATATATAAATAAAATATAAATTCAAATCAATTAAACCAAATAAAAAATTCAAATCCAAATCAAAAATATTTCATTAATCCTTTGATTCTATCTTATGGACTTAGCCTAAATCAAATCTAACTCAATTCAAATTCAAGGAATTTTCTCATAACCCATTTATACTATAATTTATATTCACAAATATAAATGAAATATAAATTCAAATATCCAAAAATCAAATCAAAACTCAAACTCAAATTCAATCAAAATTCAACCTAAGGCTTTCAAGTCAAATTCTTGAACTTAGCCAAATCAAATTCAAATCAAGCGAAACCCTTGATTTTTCTTCATGATTCAATCAATCCTTCAATCATGAATCCAAATATAAATACAAACTTCAATAATCAATCCAAAAATGAATTCAAAACTCAAACTCAAATTCAATCAAAACTCAACCTAAGCCTTTCAACTCAAATCCTTGAACTTAGCCAAATCAAACTCAAATCAAGCCAAACCCTTGATTTTTTCTTCATGATTCAATTAATCCTTCAATAATGAATCTAAATATAAACATAAACCTCAAACACAAAACCAAAACTAAATTAAAAAAAAATTCAAACCCAAGGCAAACTCATGTTCACCCTTCGAACTTGAAATTTTCAAATGAATCAAAACCCATTTGACTTCAAATCACTTGCAAATGGATTTATATTTCAATCATATGTCCATATGTGAGTTCAATCAAAATCAAATCAAGCTTTGACCAAGCCATTTGACCCACTTAGACACACTTGACCCAAAGTGACCTAAAGTACCCTTATGAGCCAAATTATAATCCTAACCAAATTAGATTGAACTAAGCCCACCTAAGCCAAACATTATGAGGAATAATCATCATGGGATGATCAATCACTCAAATTGGGTCAAACCAAGTCAAACTTAAGGGCTGACCAAGTCAACACTTAGCCAAAATAAAACCCAAACTAGCCAAAATACACTATAGGCCAAATTAATTGACGCCATTGATCAAAACTCATTCATGATCAATGTTTGAACTTTACCAAGTCATCATTTGAGCCTAACCTAGCTCAATTGGCCACTTGACCCATGTTGACCCAACTTGACCTAAAAATTCAAAATATTTCAAAACTTGATATAAGCCAAATTAATTGAAATCAATGGGTCAAGTTCATTCCAAATCACTTGTTGAACTTGACCAAAGCCTCAATTGGCCAACTAGATCCAACCTAACACAATTGACTATGAACCTTAATTGACCTAAAAGGTTGTGTTGAGCCTAAATCAAATTAAACCAAAATAGATTGGAAACAAAAATATCAATACATTCAAATGATCAACCAAACATAAACCAACCCATGACCTAACCTAAATAGGTCAAATGGGTCAAATGAACCAAATCTAAATATAAATCAAATTGAACCAAAAGAATAATACCAAAACATTTCAAATTGTCATATGAACTTGACCCAACCCTTGGTTTAACCCAATTTGACCAATTGGTCAACTTGACCCAAGTTGACCCATTTTGACCTAAATGGATCAACATGAGCCAAATCATATCAAACCAACTCCAAATTAATTGAAACTTGGCCCAACACATTTTTCAATCATACCAAACATACTCAGACTAAAATTAAGCTAAATGACCATTTTACACCTTGGCCATAGGGTAACCTAAAATCAAAGCTACATGGAATTTGGCCAATTCCTTTTCATGGACATTTGGCATTCTCTTAGTGGACCAAATGGTCACTAAGAGATATGGTGCACATGACCCAATGGGTTTGGTCAGCCAAACCTAAGGCGAGCACCCCATGGACATGAGCACATGGGAATCCTTCCTCCAGCTTATTTTGCTCATGGAAAACTTCCCCACTACCTTCTCTGGCAAAAACTGAATGCCATGCCACTCTAAATGACTAAAATAACCCATTGAATATGTTGTATTGGATCAAAATGGCATAAGCACTCACGGCCATTCAATTCACCTATGGGGAGATATAGTCTCCCTAATTCCACTTGAATTCAACAGAGCCACACTCGATTGAGCCAAGGGAAATCAAAGAAAGCATTTCCAGGTCTCCCTGAGCTTCCTAGAGTGAATTTGAGTTCTCCATTTTTTTTCTTAGACTAAAAATATGGGAGCTCCTCCTTTTTTTTAACTTAGCCAATACCTAAAATCAATCTAATTCCTCTTTTGAGCACCATCAGAGGGCCTATTCAAACTCATCCCAAGCTTCTTCCAAGCTCCAAAGGCAAGGGAGGTGGGACTTTGATCAAGGACGAGCCCAGTTGAAGGAGAGCTTGGTCCATAGGAAGATCCACTCAACCAAATTACATCAAATCTTCAACAGGGCTTTGTCTCCACTAGAAGAAGCTACCTCAATGGATTCGAGTGCTGGTGATAGCCTTCGGTGAGGTATGGATCAAAATCAAGCTTAAACTAGAGAGTGTGTGGCCTTTGTGAAAGGAATTTTCATCTCAAGTAAATCTAGCTATTGGATGTATTCTCCCTTGCATGATGATGGTGTCGGTTGAATTTGAGTTTAATCTGAGCTCAATCGAGCTCGGATCTTGCCCTAAAAGGTGGATGGATGTCCTCTCCCATAGGGAAAATCATTGACGGATCATGGTCCATCCATCTACACATTTTGGATGGACGGCCATGATCAAGATGCATAGGAATATCTGATTAATCCCTTAATACCACGGGCTTTATCTCATCCATCTGATCTTTGATCAGACAGATGGGGAGAAAGTGCGTAGCACTGCTGATGATGTGGTGCTACGATGTGATAACTTAAGTGGCCTATCCCGTCATGCCACGTGGAAAGCATGCGCCGTGTCAACCTCCACATGGTGATGATGGGATTAGCTATTTAATTAGTGATTTAATTAATTATCCTTAATGCCTGAATCTTCGTAATTGCATAATTAATTCTAAAAAAATCATAAAAATACAAAGTAAAATGCACTGTAAAGATAATCAAAGGATAATATTCTAAAATTATTTCCAATATATTTTGAATATTGTATTTTTTTCTCAATTATGGTTTTAAAGAAAACTTAATAACCTTAATCTCTCCCTAATTATCCCATAAATTAATTCCAAACTTCTCATGTGCATTTAGGGAGATGACTCCTGCCTCCCCTAATTTTCTTGGGATTTATTGATGGGTTAATTAGGGAGATTAATTAATGAATCCTTAATTACTCTCTTTATGTATTAAGAGTAATTAAGCATGTGAACAGTGGTTTAATCCATTTATTAAGTTAATTAAGCCTTGCTTAAGTAGAGAAGAGGTTTATAGAATGGATTTGGGAATTTTCTCTAAGCCATTCCCTAAACCCCTTTCCTTCCTTAATGCAAATTTAATTAAGGGTTAATCCCTTAATTACTTGCTTAATTAATTTTATTTTAAAATCACAACATTCCAAAACGTAATCAATTCATGTTGGGTAGGTGCTTAGGTGTTCAATAAGCTAATTAGCTTATGGAAATCAAAATTCAACCCACATGTGTGGGAAGGGTTATGATAGTACTTAAATTAAACCCTTTAACTTAATTAATTATTAATTGTGAGCCAATGCATTAGGTACCTTTCTTTCCTAGGATGCATTGCTGATTTAAATTCCTTATGATTTTATGTCATGCATTGGCTCATAGTTATGTGATTAAATATGTTAAAGTTGTGTAGGTAAGGGGTAATTAACACATTTAATTCACACCTTAACCTAACCAAAGCATAAATTAATCTAATCACCAAAAAATTGAACTTAAATAACTCAAACATGGGGGAATGGGTTAGGACCAGTAGACTCATCTCACATTTCTCAAATTAAAATCAAACTCAAACAAAAATACAAACTCTCCTTAAAACATTTTGATTTACTTTAAATAATCTTATTCATAGGATTGTCTTTAGGAATTAATTAGGGTGAATGAATTTACATGCTTTCATCACTTTATTTCTTTCCTAGCATGCTAAATGTGTATGCCATATGAAAATCATGCATTCATGCTTTTTGAAAATCAATTTAAAAATGAAATATTTTCCTTTATGTCATATTGCATGTTTTGGCTAAAGTAAGAATATGAATGGCTATTATCACTATTAAATTCAAAATTATTTTCAATACTTATAAATCAAACATAAAAACTAAAAGGTATGCTATTTATAATTACTTATGAGCTTGCGTGTGAGTAAATATATAAAGATGTGCATAGTGTGGCTTTCCTACTCTTTTCTTTTAGCATAGTTTTGAAGAGGATTTGGCAAAGTGTATAGTTCATTTGAAAAGAACACAACACTTACTTAAATCCATTCCTATTCATTCCTATGTTATTATTTAAGAAGGACATCCACACTTACACATATAAATTGCATAAAAAATCAAACAAATAAACACAAACTTTTGCATCTTTCTTTTCCATTCATTTCTCTTGTAAATGTACATGTATTTAAGGAAAGTGATATATTAGTTTGGATAATCCTAGGGTTTTGAGGCTTTAAGTAGCCCTAAGTAGGTCTTGTACCTTACACCCCTAGTACTAATAATGGAACTGTATTCACTTATGCCTTTTATACATATATGTGTGCATATAAAAAATGGATAAAAGAATCCCTCTTTTGCTACTTAACAAAATCATGCATCATAACAAAAACATTCAAATTTCTCAAACAAATTCTATTAGAATTCATCATTAAAGGGTGCTAAACATTTCCATTTACATGTATAGATATGCTTAGGGTTTATCCATATGCATGTTACACATGTTGGGAAAGAAATGAAGTGATGTGTGTTTTGTGATAGTATTTCGCTTCACTTAATCTTAAAATGCCTTTCTTTTTGAATAGGTTTATTTAAGGAAAATCTAAACTTAGGATTGATTGAAACACATAATAAAATATTCACTTAACAAATATTAAATATGAATCTACCTTAGAAATTACTTAAGGTAGGGAGGAAAGAAATGTTCCCTTCTCCTTTCCTCTCTTTACAACTTACTAATTAATTGTAGGATTCACTTAAACCAAATAAAAAAAATACAAATAAAATCAACTAAAGCAACCAAAACATTTAAATGAAACCACCCATATTAGTTGAACATTTTCATACTTAGAAAATTTAAACCCTAAAATTATAACTAAGCACACCACACAAACCTTAAGTGGCACACATATTAGACTAAGTCACCATTTCTAGCCTTTGGTTAGGCATGGCTTGATATTTTTCTTTTCTTTTGTGATGTTTTATTTTAGTTTGGATGTTAAGGTGTATGTGCATAGACTGAATGGTAGGATGATTTAGTCTAATCATTATCTTCTGCAGGGAATTGTGCTTAAGGGGCATTGTAATAAAAATATAACTGCTTTCACAGTGCTAGTGCTTATACTTCTAAGCATAATCCAAGATATGTCAAGTGGGCTTGGTTACCCATGTGTAGGGTGCTAAGTCTAATTCATACATATACATGTTTGGGATTGTATAGTTTATTTAGCTAATCTCTATTTTGCAAGTTTTATTTTGATTTACTTTTCCCTTTTTCATGTAATTTGTAATTAGGATTTTTGAATGATCGTTATGGGGTATTAGGATGAATATTGGTTTAAAAACCATGACTTATGTACCACGTGGAGCCTTTAGAGCAACCACATTCCAACCATCCAAAAGAAGGAACCAAAAGAAGAAAGAAGAAAGAAAAAAGAAAAAAGAAGACCCCTAGAACATGAATCCCTTGCTTAATTGTAATTAATCCATTTAGAATTTGGGCTATATAAGGGTAGAGCTCGGCTACCCAATCTATTTTTGGGTTTGTGCGGTGGAGCCCAACCATAAATGGCTTTTTATTCTTTTGCGCTAGCTTTATAAATTGATTGATGTTTGTTTAGCTTGTGCATTAAGATAACATCTTTTCCTAGTTTATTCCTTGCTTTGATGTATGGCCTGGATGATAATTAGGCTCTGAGAAAAATAAATTTTCTATCCAACTAATCAATTCAAACTAAAAATAAAATAACTCATAACCTCATTTAAAGCCTAAGTTAAAATCATGATAAAAGAATTAGCAACCCCTTAGCTGGATGTTGTCTTACTTTCTCACATCATGCATAAAAAGCATATTGTTTCACTCTTGATTGGAGGGATTCTACCTTTCCCAGAGAATTTGGCTTGACCTTTGAGAGCCATGGTGAAAACACACCTCCTTATCTTGCTAATTTTTGGCCCATAATCTAATTTCTCATGCAGTAGGCATATGATTCCTGAAGCCTGTGTTAAATTAATTGTCCAAAATAAAAAATAAAATGTTACAAAATTTGCATTAGATTTAAGTCATTAAACTCATGCCCTACATGATCTAGTATCTTAGGGAGTGTGTTTACAGACTTAGTATCTTTCTAAATAAGAAATAGCCTAGCTATCTTGCAAAAGCATATGACTTGCCTGCATATTTTAAAATCATAAGAGGAGTTAGTTGGCGGTCACCCCCAGGCAGTTGTAAGTCAAATAATTGGATGGTTTATTCTCTCTTATGGAGGTAAACCAAATACACATTTACTCCTTAGATTTAGGTCATGCTTTTGGCCCTCTCCAAAGCTTCCTAGATTTAGGTTCAAGGTTGCTACTTCCTTTTGCGGGCTACAAGCATAATCCTCACCTCTTAGGCATTTCCATGACCTTGTATCATGGAATTATAAGTCCTAGATTTCTAATAAAAATTCAACTCAATTAAATCAATTCAATTTCAAAAAAACTAAAGCCCAACCATAGGATATTTTGGGGTGGTTACTAGGCTTCTTAGTATCCTAAGCTTCCCCTACTTATATTCATTTAGCTTCAATAAGAACTCCCTCCTCTTGATCAATCCCATTTTAACTTTCTAAAAATAAACCAATCGATTGATAATCCTACCTTTTGAAATCTTTGGAGACAATGATCATTTACCTTAATCGAGAGTATTCTAAAGGAATCCTATTCCTTAGGATGTAATTAACTATGGAGGCTTGCTCCCGTAGGGAACTTAAAAAACCGGATTTAAAATAAATCCTGCTTCACTTTTTCATGTAAAGTAGGGGAAGAATCTCTGGTACATTCTGAAGACCCATAGTCCTTAGGAGTCCTTATTAAGGTGATTACGTCCATTGTAGGGTGTTGAGTTCTATCTTTCGAGATAGTACACCTCTCCTCAATGTCATACCCGATCACCCTAATAAGAACATTTATGGATCTATGAAGTATCCTGACACGAAGGCATATATTTTTGTTTTTTTCATTTATCCTCTTTCAAAAGGATAGATGAAGGTGGAAATATTTTCACCATAGGTCTATCCCACATGTGAGCAAATTTTCTTAATATATTATAGTGAGTCACTGCATCTACCTTCTTCAGAACCATGTTGCCAACTCTAAAGTACCTTTCTTTAACATGGTGATTGTAATATTTGGCCATTAATTCCTTTGTCTCTTCTTGTCTTATTGACTCTTCGATTTTGACTACGTAAGGTCTATCCCACATGTGAGAAAATTTACTTAATATGTTATAGTGAGTCACTGCATCTACCTTCTTTCAAGCATTTAAAATTTTCTTTAACATGGTGATTATAATATTTGGCCATTAATTTCTTTATCTCTTCTTGTCTTATTGATTCTTCAATTCTTAGTTCCTCTAATAGATTGAGAGTGGTTTTCATGGAGTTAACATTCAACTTTTCCCACTCCCTAGCTTCTTTATCCGACTCAACAATAGCTAAGACCCTTTTAATAAGAAGTTCATACTCGACCGATAACACAACTTCCATCCCATGGGATAGAGTAAATGGGGTATGTTTGGTTGTTGAGGTTGGGGTCATCCCGAGGGCTTAAAGTATGTTTGGTAAGATGCCTACCCATTTTACTTTGGCACATTATGTTTTTTTCTTTAGTAAGTTTAAGATCTTTTTTCATTTTCCACTTCTTCTTGGTCATTATTGAAGATACATCAAATAGATCCATTATAACTCACATAATTCTCTTACTCACATATTTATGGTATGTTGTCCATTATGATTGGCATCAGTAGTCCATACCTACAAATAATGTTAATATAAATAAAGTTTTAAACTATATAGGTAGTTATTTTGGTGAGTGACTTTGCCTCGATCTACTTGTTGAAATAGTTGATCATGATAAGTATGAATTTTAGATCAAAATAGCCTGGGAGGGAGGTGTGCAATGACACTATCCTTAGAGTATATCAAGTCTTGAGTGCACCAATTTGCGGCTCTCATTTCAACTTATGAGATACAACCCGTCCCCTTTCCTTGATCGTACGTGCACCACGAATAATCGACAAAATTTTGAACTAATCGCGTGTCTCTTGTTGCCCAAAAATAAAATGAAGAGAATGACAAGAAAAATTGTGAATGGAGAAAGGAAGAGAGAATATTCAGATTTTTTTCCTCTCATTCAAGCTCACATTATCATCTCTTTATATGTGAAGGATGAGAGCTTAATATTAAATAACCTAATTATAATTTATAGTCATTACTAGTCGTTATTTTAAGTTTTTAATTAATTTATTTCTATTTATTTAATTTATGTTATAAGTTATAAAATTTAATATTCTTTTTAATAATGTTTTAAGAATAACATTATATATATATTTATTATAATGTTATGATATAACATTACAACATTATATTAACTTTATAATATAATGTTAAAATAATATATATTTTTCTTTATTTTTTTGTAATAATTCCCTCTCTAATAAAAAATATATTTATAAATAAATTTGAGGTGAATAAAATAAGAGATCAAGAATCAATTTTTTTTCATTTTGGATCACTTTTAACATGCATTCGATGAAAGTAAAATATAATTATAAATAAATTTGAGGTGAATAAAATAAGAGATCAAAAATCAATTTTTTTCATTTTGGATAAATTTTATCATGCATTAGATGAAAGTACCATCTAGGATTGAACTTTCACTTAATATAACCAATATAATAATAATAATAATAAATACTATAATAACTGAAGTTTTGAACTAAGCATATAAATTATTGTGTCATTTGGTATGCACATAATATGAGACATGCTATAAGTTCTACTCAAGGGTGCGCTTTAAAGGCCATGCGCTTTGATCTCAGTTCATAAGTTGTTTAGGATCTTAATAAGATCTCATTGCAGCAGCCTATTACTGCAACACTTATATAGGTGAGATCTCCAAGCTACACTATAATTATAATATCTCACAAAATTTTTGCATATAATTTCATTAAGAACTATAGCTCAATCTTATTTTCATTGCAATTTAGCACAAATATATATAAGGATGATATTTATAATATTTAAAATTGTGCTTTTACCAGTCATTCAAGCAACTTCATTTTTATCATATTGAACTTTCTATCATGGTGTTTTCAATCTAAAGGTTGGGTTTCCACTATGATAACTATTTTAATCTCATCTGGTGATCTCAATATAGAAGTCTTTGCAAGCCTTTTCGTCAATAGATCTGCAATATTTTCTCTAAGTAAATAAATTGTAAGTAACAACACCTCTATTATATAATTCATATAAAGAATCATGTCTTATTCTCATATGAAATTTTTCACCATTGCATTTTGCACTTTTTGCTTTGGTATAGCAGCTTGATTATCATAATTTACTAAAATAGTAGGTATAGATTTTTCAATACAAGGTAAACAAATTAATAAAATTTTAAGTCACTCGACTTTAGAAGTAGCAAGATCAAGTACTATAAATTCTACTTTCACAGTCGATCTAGAGATTAATATTTGGTTAGTGGATTTCCATGATATTACACCATCATAAAATGTGAAGATATAACCACTAGTGGCTTTTGTTTCACTAGTATCGACAATCCAACTAGCATCACAATATCCTTCTAGTACTATAGGAAAATCACTATAATTAATGCAATAGTTTATTGTACCTTTTAAATATTTAAACATTTTTTCTAGTGCTTTCCAATGAGTTTCAGTATGATTACTAGTTTATCTACTCAATTTATCTATAGCATAAGCAATATTAAGTCGAGAATAGATTGTTAGATGTATTAAACAACCAATTATTTGAAAATATTTTAATTGTGGTATACGATCACCTAAATTATTTATAAGATGTAAGCTAGAGTTATATGGTGTACCTACAAGACTCACATCTTGAAAAGTTTTTAAGAAGTTTTTGAATATAATGTGATTGAGAAATATAAATGTTATTTGTATTTCTATAAATCTTTATACCTAGTATTATATTAGCTTCACCTAAATCTTTCATATCAAATTAAGTTGATAGAAACTCTTTAATATTATTTACAATATTGAGATTTGTACCAAAAATTAAAATATCATCAACATAAAGACATAAAATACTATAATCATGATCAACAACTTTAATATAGACACATTTATCAGACTCACTAATCAAAAATTCATATGTCAATACTATTTTATCAAAATTTTCCTATCATAGTTTAGGAGCTTGCTTTAATCCATATAAAGATTTTACTAATTTACAAGCTTTGCTTTCTTGACATTTTACTATAAAACCTTTAGGTTGATCCATATAAATTTATTCATCTAAATCACCATTTAAAAATGCAATTTTTATATCCATTTGATGTATAACTAGATCATATGTTGAAGATAAAGTTAAAACCAAACGAAATGTAGAAATTCTAGCAATTGGAGAAAAAATATCAAAATAGTCAATATCACTTTTTTGTGTATATCATTTGGCTACAAATCTTGCTTTATATTTATCTATAGATCCATCTGATTTTAATTTTTTTTTTCAATATTCATTTACATCCAATAATTTTACAACCTAGAGGTAAATCACAAAGAACCCAAGTCTTATTTGATATAATAAAATCTATTTCATTATTAATAGCTTCTTTCCAAAATGATGCATCTATAGAATTCGAAGCTTCATCAAAAGTAGTAGGATCATTTCTAAAATAAATATTTCACTTAAAAGAGAATAAAAATCATCACCTAAAATTTTCTCTTTCTAATTCTTTTACTTTTTCTAATATTTTTTTCATTGTTTTAGTTAAAATAGTATCATTATTATTTATTATAGAATTTTCTATTAAATATTATTTTTGATTAATAGATTTCATAATCTTAATTTTCATGAGAAATATATCTTCAAAAAAAAATGTAACATATCTAGATTCCATAATTATAGTAATAGAAATATCACTAATATCAGAGTTAATGATAAGAAATTTAGAAGTATGACCATTAAGAGAATATCCACTGAATACACCATCTATAGTTTTAGAACCTAATTCTCTCTTTTTACATTCTGGAATAAATATTTTAGCTAAATAACCCCAAAGTTTTAAATACTTTAGATTAGGTTCTCTATTTTTCCAAAATTCATAAGGTGTTTTATTATAATCTTATAAGGAATCTGATTTAAAATAAAATAAGCTTTAATAAAGGTTCATCACATAAATTATTCGATAAATTTGATGAAATTAGCATTGCATTTACTATATAAATATATATTCTATTTTTTCATTCTGCTACTCCATTAGATTGAGGAGAATATGGTAGAGTAACTTAATGTATAATACCATTTTCTTCACAAAAATTATTAAATAAAAGTGAAATATATTCCCCACCTCTACCCAATCTTAAAATTTTAATTTTTTTTATTTAATTGATTTTCTACTTCTAGTTTATATTTTTTAAATATTTCAAAAACTTAATCTTTAGTTTTGATTAAATAAACATAGCAAAATTTATAAAAATCATCAATAAGGTAATAAATTATCTTTTACCACCTCTAGTTAAATTATTATTTAAATCACAAATATCACTATGAAAAAAATCTAATAAATCAATTTGCTTAATAGGAATAGATTTATAGTTTTTTAGTTTATTTTGCTTGAGAGCAAATTTCACATTTCACATCTTTATTATATCATTTTAGATATTAAATTCATATACATCATTTTTTTAATTATTTTATAATTTACATGTCGTAAAGACGATCATAAAGAGCACTACGAATGTGTCCAAGACAATGAAAATCAATCTCTTGTGAAGTTTTTCCTTTTCCTAACCCTTCATCGAAAGAATAATTATTTCCTCTTTCCGATTTATGTTCGGATGAAGGAGGATTATATATTGCAAAAATTAATCATAAACATGTCAACCAATATATAATTATCTTTTGTGATCTTTTAAAGTATGTTCCTATAATTTTTTTCAGCTTAACATGATGAAGCGATATTTGTCCAGACATATTTTTTTTAATTAGTGAAATAAATTAAAATAAAGAAAATATATTGATTTACTCTAACATTGTTAGAACTATAAGGAAATAAATTAGCAATTAAGAAATAAATTTAACACAACTAAGCAAGTAAAAATAAAAGTAATGAGATCAAAATAGCCTGGGAGGGAGGCGTGCCGATGACACTATCCTTAGAGTAGATCAAGTCTTGGATGCACCAATTTGCAGCTCTTTTTTCTTTTCTACTCATGAGATACAACCCGTCTCCTTGCCTTGATCGTGCATGCACCATGACTGATCGGCAAAACTTTGAACTAATGTGTCTCTTGTTGCCTAAAAATGAAATGAAGAGAATGACAAGAAAAATTGTGAATGGAGAAAGGAAGAGAGAATATTCAAATTTTTTTTCTCTCATTCAAGCTCAAATTATCATCTATTTATAGGTGAAGGATGGGAGCATAATATTAAATCACCTAATCTTCTATTAAATTTTATAATTTATAACATAAATTAAATAAATACAAATAAATTAATTTATAACTTAAAATAATATCAAGTAACAGCTATAAATCATAATTAGGATATTTAATATTAAGCTTGTCACTCTTCATTTCATTTTTGGGCAACAAGAGACACACAATTAGTTCAAAGTTTTGTCGATCAGTTGTGTTTAGTGATCAAGGCAAGGAAATATTTTGATCTCATGAGTAGAAAAGATAGAAGATGAGATTTTGGAAAGAATTTGAATAAAAGTAATTTAATTTCTCTGAAAACAATGAGTAGCCGACTTGTACATGTGATTGAATCAAAATATGAAAGGTTGTTATGCTTCAAATGACCAAAATGATTAATAGAGTGAATATGGAATTCAAGTAAGGGTGTTTAGAAAGAAAAAATAAATTAGAAAAATTAGAATTAAATTGACATAATTTCAGCCAACACAAGAAATTGTGATTTTGGTATATTAGGAAACAACTAAGGCATTATATCATATGTATATAAGTATATAAATTTATATTTATAAATATAAAAAACCTTTCATGTAATATATGATTGAATTATTTCAATAGATCTGAGAGTGCTTAAAAATCTCATGAGAGTGACCTAAGAGGGCATGGTCCAATTGGGCTAAATCAGTGAAATCGAAGTTCAATTAGCCTGAAATAAAATTCACTCAATTCAATTTAATAATATTGGTAAATTTGACATAAATGATTTATTTGGATCAAATTGAGTTGATTGAGCTAAATAAAAAGATTAGAAAAGATCAAGAATCAATCAATTGATCCTGTCATTTATGATATTATGTATATTTTTCTCATGAGGTAATATTAGAAATGGCTTACTACCATAAGATGGTATATGATTCCCCCTGTTCATGGATTTCATTATAAAGGCAATATACATGATTTAGTTTATCTTCCATTGATTTTTATGAATGATCATAAGAGCTTAAGATAATTTTTTGTCTTTAAGGATAGTATGATTCAATCAATTATGACTCCACCATGTTGTATGAGTCTCTTTCAAAGTCCATAAAGCTTTGTAGAGCCCCAAGGAATGTGCCTTAACAATTAGACCTTCAAACTCTAGAACTACTTTGTGCCTTGGTCAACTATAACTTCTACTTTACATCTTTTGCTTGTTCTTTCCCCATTGGCCTCATCTTGTGCTCTGAATCAATGTTGACTATTAAAACATGGAAGTTTACCTAAAAGGTATTATTTGTTAAAGCACATAACTTGATCACACATGAATAGTGATCATAAATTGCTATTTCATGTTTGTCATCGCAAGGGATTTACTAGCTAGTAAATATATTTGAATATATTCAAACGTATGAAATAATGAAAATAAAACAAATATTTAATTTTTAATGAAATAAATTTCGTAAATTACTAATTTAAAAGTTTGTAAACTAAAACTAAAATATATACCTTTTTAAATCAATTATTAATATTAATTTTTCTAAGCTTCTAATTAATTATAATTAAGAATGGGATTATTAAGTTATGAATAAATTTTAGCAATCCAAATGATATAATCAAAGCTTATTAGATCCCTAGGTCCATCAGTTTGGGGTCGAAAGCCCTATTATAAAAATAAATATGTTTAATTACACTAATTATCACTAATTAATGATGGTATTAATTAAAAAATTATTGTAACTTGTTTTTATTAGTCAATTAGTGCTCAAGTATCTTTTATTAAGTAATATAAAACTATTGGCTGTGTTGCTTAATTTTAACATCTATAATTAATATTTTCAAAAAATTTTAAATAATAAGTAGTTAATAAATTTGGGTAATCAAATTTCTAATTGCATGAGCAATTCATATCAACAATGGACATCTTAGATTAAGATAATTTAGCCGTCAGGGTTCATATTTAAAACTTAAACCTATTGATTGAAATATTTCAATGAATTTCTTTAAATTTTCAAGAATCTAAATAATTATAAATAAAATTTAATTTATATTTCAAAGCATATTATAAAATAGTATTTATTTTTTTAAAAAGAAATGTACTTTAAAATATTCAAGTCACATTGACTTTAAATCTATACAAAATACATTAAAAACATAAAAATCATGTTGTAAAAATTATTTCATTAAACTTGATTCAATATGAATAACACATTTCTAAAATTTAAATCATTAAATTAATATGAATAGTCATTTTGGATATCATCTTAATGGAATTGAGCTAACTTATCTAGCTCTTGTGAAAAAAGAAATTGATATGCATTATTTTTGTTTAATTAATGAACAAGTATACAATTTAGCCACCAAAAAAATTCTCGTCTTTCATGCAAGAAATTTAGCAAAAGATGCACAACAAATATTTGTTTAATTTTATAGGCTTTTTATAAAACTAATACTAATATTTCTTATTTCTTATTTCTTATAGTACTTGTGGTGTTATTGTTTTTATTTTCAACATTTGGAGTATTCAAAATTGTAGTTGGGACACCACGTAGATCCGCAGATGTACTATTATGAGTTATTTAATGTACTAAAATTGTACTAATATGATTTATGCATGATGTGAGGCATACAACATCCAGCTAAGGGGTTCTTAAATTATTTTTTATTATCTTGATTTATGTCTTAGGCTTTAGGTGAGGTTCTGAGTTATTTAATTTTAATTTTGAGTTGATTAGTTGGATAGAAAATTTATTTTTTTCTAAGAGTCTAATCGCATCCAGGCCATTCAACAACCATCAAGCAATTAAGAAACTAGGAAAATCATGCCATCCTAATTGTACAATAATAAACAAAATGTCAATCAATTTATAAAATTAGCGCAAAAGATTAAGAGGTCAATGTGGTCGGGCTCCACCGCATAAACCCAAAAAGGAAAATGGGTAGCCGAGCTCTACCCTTATACAACCCAGATTACAAATGAATAATTACAATTTAGAAGGAATTCATGTTATGGGAGGGGGTGGGGGGTCTTCATTCTTCATTTATTCCTTTCTTCAATTCTTTCTTTCTTCATTTTGACCTAGGATGTAGTTTGCTCCAAGGCTTCACATGGTACATAAGACATGGTCTTATAATCAATGTTCATCCTAATTTCCCCCATAACATTCATTGCAAATCTTAATTACAAAAATTACATCAAAATGGGAAAGGTAAATCTAACTAAACCTGCAAAACAAAGATTAGCTAAACATACCACACAACCCAAGCAGTCATATGAATAATTTAGACTTAGCACCCCACACATGGGTAACCAAGCCCACTTGTCCTAACTTGATGCTTAGGGGTATAAACTGCACAACAAAATATTTATATTTTTATTACAGCTCTTATGCACAACCCCCAAAGTATAATTACTCTAATATCACACTTTTACACATAGGTAACCAAGTCCACAGTCCTAGGTTATGCTTAGAGTATAGCAACACAACAAAATATTTATATTTTATTACAGTACCTTAAGCACAACCCTACAAAATGATTAAATACTCATCATCTTCTATCCATCCGAATATACATACATAACATCAATAACTTACATGCTCATCGAGCATGTCTTGCCACCTTTAAAAATAAAATAAGTTTAGATGGATTTCTTTAAAATTTATTTATGCAATTTTAGTTGGTGATTTGAATGAAACATTTAGAACTAAATATGTAAAGAGAAAAAAGAAACTTCTCTTTCATCCCTACCATAATTTCTAAGGTAGATTCATTAATAATTTTCTTTAGTGAATGTTTTATTATGTATTTTAATTAATCTAAGTTTAGATTTGCTCTAAATATCAAATAAGAAAGCATCTTAGGATTAATTAAGGATTACTATACCACATGACACACAATAATTTATTCCTTTCCACCATGTATACCATGCATATGAATGATCTTAAGCATAATCATACATGCAATGCAAATTTTAGCACACTTTGATGATGTTCCATTGATGCATGTTTTTATTATGTAGAAAAAGAGGGATTTTCCATCCTTTAACATAATTCACATCCACATGTATAAAAGATATAAGTGAGTACAATGCCATTATTTTCTACATCAAGGGCATAAGGTACAAGACCTACTTAGGGATACTTAAAGCCTACAACCGGGATGTCGGACTAATATACACTTTTCTTAAATACATGCAAATGTACAAAAAAAGAAATAAATGGATGAAGAATCATGCAAAAGATTTTTGATTTGGTTGTATAATTTACATGTGTAAATGGATCCTTCTTAAGTCATAACATAAGAAATGCATAGGAATAGATTTAAGCAAGTGTTGTGTTCTTTTCAAATGAACTATACACTTTGCAAATCTATCAAATCCATGTTAAGAAGAAGAAAAAAACATAAAACACATCAAGCTTATAATTATAAGTAGCATCACTTCATTCATAATCTTTGATTTATAGGTTTTAAAATAATTTTTTGTTTAATAGTGATAATAGCCACTCATATTCTTAACTTTTAGCCAAAACATACAATTTGACATAAAGGAAGCATTTTATTTAATTGATTTTTCAAAAGAGATAAATGCATGATTTCATATGGAAAATAATATTTAGCGTGCTTGGAAAGAAATAGAGTGATGTAAGCATATGACTTCATTCACCTAATTAATTCTAAGACAATCCTATAAATAAGATCATTTAAAATGAATCAAAATTCTTTAAGGAGATTTTTATTTTTTGAATTTGATTTGACTTAGGAAATATGAAGAGAGTTTGATGGTTCTAACCCATTTCCCCCATGTGTGAATTATTTTAGTTTAATTTTAGAATAATTATGTTAATTTTATGTTTTGTTTAGGTTAAGGTGTGAATTAAATCTATTGATACCCCTTACATACACCACTTTAACATAATTAACCAAATAATTATGAGCCAACATATGATATGCAACCACATGGAATTTAAATCTGCAATGCACCTAAGAAATAAAGGGGCCTAATGAAATTGGCTCACAATTATTGATTTATTAAGCTAAAGGGTTTTATTAAGTACTTTCATAACCATCCTACACATGTAGTTTGATTATAATTTAATTTGAAGTCTCTTAGGTTATTGAACACCAAAGAATCTACCCAAGATTAAGTGATTAAGTTTTGGAATAATTTGATTTTGAGTTTGGTTAATTAAGCCATTTAATGAAGTGATTAAGTCATTAATAAATTTTCAAAATTATGTTTAAAAAATGAAATGAAACTTGGGAAGGAAAAAGAAATCTTAATCTCATTCCCTACGTCCATTTACTATTTCATGATGATTAGCAACCTTAATTAATTAATTTATCACTATTAAATAGGTTAATTAATCATTTAATTAATTTAAAAAGTGATTAGGGATGAAATAAGTAATTCCCTTAATTAATCCAACAATAAATTCCAAGAAAATCATGGGAGGCAGAGGTCATTCCACTAATCAACCTTAAGAAGCTTAGAATTAATCACTAAAGTAATTAAGGAGTAATTAGCCTGATTAAATTTATAATAGAACCTAAATTGAGTTAAAATCACTATTCAAAATTAATTAATTTTAGTTTTCTTATTATTCTTCTTTGAATTATCCTTAAAATGAGTCTGACTTTGTATTTTTTGGATTTTTCTATAATTAGTTATGAATTTTGGAAGTTTCCTCATTAAAATCAAATTAATTAGAGTTAATTAAACCACCTAATCCCATTGGGCCATGTGCTGACGCGTGTTTCCAATGTGATGGGATATGTTATTTAAGTTGTCACATTGTCGAAGTCACCATGGTCGCGACCTAACCTTCTAATCCAAGAAGATCGATCCACCATGATTAATCCTATGATTTAGGCTGAAATTAGAGGGAGATCTATCATGATTTAGTCACAACCATCCATTCCAATCACATGGAACAGATGGTGTGTGATTTGTCTCCTCCCGAGCGGAAAGAAAAGGATGTCGTTCGTCGATTGTTTCTTGATCCAAGCTCACCTGAGCTCAGATTGAGTTCAAACTCACCCTACACCTTCGAGGTAGCACAAGCAATGTATCCAACGGTCAAGATTCAAAGGGATTATAATTTCCTTCACAAAGGACCAAGAAATTTTTATCCTGAGATCGGTTTTGAGCAATACCTCGCCAGAGGCTATCACCGGTGCTTCCAATGGAGGAGGTAGCTTTGTCTAATAGAGATGAAGCCCTACTGAAGGTTTTAAGTCTTGATTTGAAGTGGATGGCTCGATTGACCAAGCTCCCCTTCAATGGTGATCGGCATTGGTCAAAATCCTCCTTCCCATGACTTGGTGACTTGGGAAATGGCTTGATTGAGCTCGATGAAGTATGGTGCTTGCAAGTTTAATTTGGTTTTGATGGAGAATTGTATGAGTTGGAAATGGGATGGACCTCCCCTATTTCATCTTTGAGAAAAACTGAGAAGGAGAAATCAAGGGAGCTTGGAAATGGCTTTGGGAAGCTTAGGGATGCTTGGTTTCGATTCCTAGAGCTAAATTAAATTCAGTGCTTCTTGTTTGAGTGGAAATGATAGGGAGTATATCTTCCCCTCCTTGGATAAGACGGTGAAGAGTAGATTTGCAATTTTAGGTCAATTACTGAGATTGGATGATCTATTTTTGATGTTTAGCATCCCATGTGATTCATTTTAGGTAGTGGAGGGAAGGCGAGTGAGTGTCCATGTGCTAGGTGAGTGTATTGGGTGATCCAAGTGTCCAATTCCCATTAGAGGGGTTGGTTTGGCCTTGGCTTGAGTCATGGCTGATCCAACCTCATTGGGCCATGTTCACCACCCTCTTTGGTGTCCAAGTGGACCACTAGACGGATGGCAAGTGGCCTTGAGGAAGAATATGACCAAATTCAAATTGAATTTGGTCATAGGATACCCTTTGACCTAGGGGCAAAGTAGTCATTTGGCCTTAATTTTGATTTGGACAGATTTGAAATGATTAAAAAATGGGTTGGGCCAAATTTCAAGTGATTTGGAGTTCATTTGGTTTGAATTAGTTCAATTTGACCCATTTTGGTCAAGTTGGGTCAAATTGTTAGTTGACCAATCAAATTGGGTCAAACCATGGGTTATTCCAAGTTCAAATAATCATTTGGAGCCTATGGGTATAATTGGTTTGGTTTGATTTAGTTTAGATTTGGTTTTGGTTCATTTAGGTTTATTTAGGTCAAATGGGTAAAGTTGACCAATTTGAGCCATTTGACCCAATTAGGTTAGGTCATGAGTTGGTTTAGGCTTGATTGATCATTTGAAATGTATTGCAAGCTTTGGTTTCAATCAATTTTGGTTTGGTTTGATTTCATTTGACCTTATAGGTCAAGTCAAGTTGGGGTCAATTTGCCAGTCTAGTTGTCCAATTGATGCTTTGGTCGAGTTCAACAAGTGATTTAGAATGAATTTGACCCATTGGTTTCAATCATTTTGTTTTAGATTAAGATTTGACCCATTTTGACTTTTTAGGTCAATTTGGGTCAACTTAGGCCAAGTGGCAATTAGCCTTGGTTTAGCTTAATTGATGGCTTGGTCAAGTTCAATCATTGATTACGTATTGGTTTAGATCAATAGTTTCAATCAATTTGGCTTATGGTGAATTTTGGCTTGTTTATGTTTCACTTGGGCTAAGTGCTGACTTGGTCAAAGGCTAAGTTTGACTTGGTTTGACCCAATTTGAGTGACTGATCATCCTAGGATGACTGTTGCTCACAATGTGAGGCTTAGATGGGTTTAGTTCAATCCAATTTGGGTTGGAATTGAACTTGGCTCAAAAGGGTGCTTTAGGTCACTTTGGGTTAAGTGAGCCTAAATGGGTCAATTGGCTTGATCAAGGCTTGATTCAAGTTTGGTTGAACTCACATATGGACTTATGATTGAAATATAAATACAATTGCAAGTGATTTGGAGTCAAATGGGTTTTGATTCATTTGATAATTTAAAGTTCAAAGGATGAACATGGGTTTGATTTGGGTTAGTTTGATTTTGGTTTGATGATTGAAGTTTATGTTTATATTTGGGTATGTGATTGAAGGAATGATTGTTTGAAGAGAAAATCCAAAGGTTTGGATTGATTTGAGAATGATTTGGCTAAGTTCAAGGATTTGACTTGAAAGAGTATAAGTTGGATTTAAGTTCAATTTGGATTTGATTTTTGAGTTTAGTTTTGGTTATCTTAATTTATATTTCATTTATATTTGAGAATATAAATGAGAATATAAATGGGTTATGAGATAATGTTTTAATTTTAGAGTCATTTGGATTTGGTTTGAGCTAAGTCCATAAGATGAAACCATAAGGGCTTGGAAAGATTTTGGATTATGGAATTCAAACATGTGATTCAATTATTTGATTTGGAATTGATTCATGATTTGGATTTTTGGATTTGATTTATACTTTAAGAAAATCAATTGAATTGAAATTGATTTAAGATTTGATTTGGAATTGATTTATGATTTGGATTTTTGCATTGATTTATGATTTGAGAAAATCAATTGGGTTGGATTTGATTTGGAATTGATTTGATGGAGGGAAGCAAGGATTGGGTTTAAGATATAGGGTAGGCAAGTCCTCCTAATACCCCTAAGGCATAACCTATTCCTATGGCTAACTCTTCTAAGTCTCTAGGGTTAGGTTAATTGTTCACCTAATTACTAGAAGTGTCTTAAGACTAAGGAACTCTTAGTGTTTAGAGGAGTCCTTATGTATAGGATGGAGAAGCTGAAAGCTCACTCCAAAGTGAGGTCAACAAAGGGAGCACAATAGGTGTCGTGTGACTGACAAGGCATACCACTCATATTGGTGTTGACCGAGATGATCAACAATGTCTGAACGATCAGAAGCACTACCAGTAATGATTTACTCCTAAACTCGAGGTGTAGAAGGAATCAAAAGCTTAGTGCAATGTGACTCTACTTATGTCAGAAACATAAGAGAGCGAAGGAGATATCCACTAGGGATTGAGTATGTGAGCCTTCCACTAGGGAAAAAGGCTCAAGTAATCCACTGGAGGATGAGAGGTTGTAAAATCCGTTGGGGGATTAGAATTTGGAATCCACTAGGGGATAAAGGATGTGAACCTTCCACTAGGGGAATAGGTTCAGATTGGATTGAATTAGTTTGGCTCCACAAGGAGATTGGAAAGATTTGAATCTCACTGAGGAGAAGTTGATTGATTTGATTATTTAGTTTGGCTCCACTTGGGAGGAGGGTTGATTTTTTTTAGATTTTAAATTTTGAATTTTGAGATGGACCCTGTTGGTTTGTGATGGACTGCACTGAGTAGGGACCATGTCAGCCTTGGCCTACTTCAGATTTACCAGTCCAAAGAGGTAGTCTACCAACCACAGGATAGGACTATTCAACCAAAGGGGTGCCTTTTAGTGTAGAACGACTGTACTAGGAAGAAAGCATAGTAGAGATCAGTCCCTGGGTTGATTAGTTGGTGAGGCAAATGACCCAACCTTAGTCGACTACCGAAAGTGAATGCTATGGGACTTAAATCACTCAAAGATAGCCAAAATTAATTTTTTTTTAATTATATTGATGGATCTGTTTTGATGGACTACACCGTAGGGTCATGTCGCTTGACCTACTTTAGATTTACCAATCCAAAGGGAGTATCTTCTTGGCTGAGGGGAGAACTATCCAACCAAAGGGGTGCCTTTCGATTTGCAGTCGCTAGTACAAGGAAGAATGCACGGGGACTCATATCTTCCTTGAACAAAAGACCACTGGGGAGACATATTAGCGAGGTAACATGTCAACCTGACCTAGGGTTGTCCATCAGTTTACGATAGTCATGCTAGAAAGAATGCATAGTATGCTTACATCTTCCAGAGCAAAATGATCATTGGGGAAACCTATTTAATGCAAAATAGATTGATCCTGACCTAAGGATGACTATAGAGAGAGTGCCGACCTAAGGACTTGTCTCAACTCAAGTGTAGTCAGGCAATTCTTATAAGGAGTTTTGCTGACACTGCCCTAAAGATTGGATGCCTGTTTGGGAAAGGGGTTGCTGGGGGCTTCAATTCCTAATCCATAAGTGAATATTTATTTGTTTTTTTGTTTATCATGGACCATATTGGTTTGAAAGGGATCATACTGAGAAGGAGCTTATATCATCCAAGACCTATCTTAGATTTACTGGTCCAAGGGAGAATCTGTGCATCCACTAAATAAATTCTCCAACCATGGGGATGGCTACTAAGAAAGGGGAGCTGTCTAATCCAAGAGTAACTGGGTAGTTTCTAAATGGGGTCGCAAAGGAAGTGATCCAAGTAGAATGTCCGTAGGGGAAGGGTCACTAAGGGATTTATCCAAAACCTTGAAGAAGATAATGTCTATAGGTATTCAGTGGCCAACTCAAGGAGAAAGCCCAGGGACTCACATCTATCAAGAGTGGTGTACCCACCGGGCAAGTCGCTGTCAGCATAGTGAACATCAACCAACCTAAAGTGCCCGTCGGTTTACAAAAATCAGCTTAAGAAGAAAGCATCAGGGACTAACATCCTCCTACAACAGAACTGATTATCGGGATAGTCTATCTTCGGCTTGATATATGTTATTAGACCTAAGGTGACTACTAAGTGAATGCCACTGGGGGACTTGTATCAACTCAAAGTAGTCGAGAGGAAAGGAGCCACTGAGGGACTTATCTTAAACCTTAAATATACTCGACCTAGTCAGTGCATGATGGCTAGTTCAAGAAGAAAGCGTGTAGGCTTACATCCTTTTAAACGAAGTCAACATGAGGTAGCTTATTGGCTGCGTAGTGAGGCTTACTAAACTAACAAAGTGCTCATCAGTTTGCAATGGTCCAGTCAGGAAGGAAGCGCAGGAACTCACATCCACTAGACAAATGACCACTAGGGTGAGATAGTAGTAAGGTAGCATGTCAGCCTGACCTAAAGCAACTAATGAGTGAGTGCCACAGGGGGCTTTCTCCCACATCAAAATAGCTTGAGATAAAAGATATTTGTTTATTTTTATGTTTGTGTTAAAGGAGGACAAGATGCTACTTGGGTTCTCTTACACCTAACTTAACTGTGCTAGTCGAAATAGGATGCTTCTTAGGTTCTCTCACACCTATTCTAGTAGTGCTGGGGAATCATTTTAGTTTGTGTTTGTGTTATGAGACAAGGATAGGATGCCTCTTGGGTTCTCTTACACCTACCCTAAACATGTCATAGTGGATTCACAAAATAAGCAAACAATGCTTCGAATATAGAGAATATTTTGATGAATTAGAATAGAATTTTGATGATAACTATTTTTAAACATGAATTTATGGGTAATATTTCTTCAAATAGAGGCCATTAATTAGAAGCACCAGGTGTTCCCCTTTACAATCAATAAGTTAATAAGATCCTCCTTGGTATTCTTCTATGACAAAAGGGCCTTCCAAGTGGGTTCAAACTTGCCTCCCATCTTTCGACAGGTAATAATTACTCTCCTTAGAACTAAAATAAACTCTCTACTTGAAAAGATCTAGGGCTAGCCAGCTTGTTGAGCTTGAATCATTTTGGATTTGTATAGCTCAAGGTTCTGGCACACCCGTATGCGTCTCTCCTCTAAACCTTTGAGCTCTTCTAACCACAACTTGGCATTCTGCTCTGTAGTGATTTTACTAACCGTTGCTATCCTTAATGATGGAAGTTGCACTTCTAAGGGTAGAACGACTTCGGACCCATTCACTAAGGAGAATGGGGTAGACTGAGTTGAAGTTCTGTATGTGGTGTTGTATGCCCACAAAGCTTCAACCAACTGCTCATGTGACTATCGCTTGTTTTCGTTAAGTGTCTTCTTTAGTATCTAAATGAGAGTTTTATTGAATGCTTCTGCTAGGCCATTTTCCCTGAGATAGTAGATGGTGGAGTATCTCTAATCTATATTATGTCTCCTAACAAAGCTGTTAATCTTGGTGCTTTTGAATGTAGTGCCATTATCATATATAATTCATCGAGGCACCCCAAACCTATGTACGATATGGCTCCTAAAAAACTAGAGCACATGCTGAGCTATGACCTCTCTGGGATCACCCACTTACAATCAAATCATGAGGCCAATGTAGATGTAGAATATTGGTTGATGGACCACACCGTGTACGACACCGACAAGCATCTCCTAACTACATTCATGCAGTATGTGATCATCGAAGGCCAGTAGTATCCTAGTCTTTTGATCTTGGCTTTCATCTTTAGACCAAATTGATGAGCTCCACATAGACCTAAAATGTACCTCGGTCATGATCTTACAGGCTTCGTGTTTGTCTAAATAGCATAACCACAATTGATCAAAAGATCATCGGTACAAGGTGCCATCTACGAGAGCATAGAAGAGAGCTCTTTGCTTCATCTGATGGGCTTGTGATTTCTCTTGAGGTAGTGTGTTCAAGTATAAATGGTTTCCTCTAATCCAACCTTGTCTTTTAAATGACAACCTCCTTCAAGAGAAAGTCTCTTGAGTGAAGATCAAGGGATGACTGTCTATTTTGGACCCTTATTAGAATGGACTCATCTTCCGACATGGCACCTGAAGTTTGGCCAAAGAATGCATCGCGTTCTCTCCTCGAGGGACCTTGTAGATGGTGACCTCAAGATTTGGGCCAACAACTTCATGGTGTACTCATGGTAATGAGCTAGTAGAACCTTATAGGACCCAAATCTGATGACCATTGAGAATCCCATAGATGTTGATGCTTTGACACATTGTAATAGCTAACTCAGATCACAATCAATCGCTTCATTTGTTGTTGCATGGATTGGAAATATAGTATGAGAATCTCATCATAATGTGGTCTAGAGTTAAGAGAATGATTCCTACCTCTACCTTTCTAGTATAGTAGATCGTGGCTCTTCACCTTTGTAAAAGGATGCCACACCATCAAAATACATTTCCCAACGGTGATTTTCAACCTCCCCTAAGTTCATGTTTTGTTCATCGGGGAGATCATCACAAGCTGAAGTAGAAGTGGGTCTAAGAAATCTGCTAGTGCATGTCCTTTCACCGCACGAAGGGGTACGAATGTAATATTGAACTGTGAGAGAATCATGGACCAATGTGCTAACTGTCCAGATAACATCGATCGTGTCATGAGATACTGTAGTGGATTGATTCTTGAAATCAAGTTTACCTTATGAGAAAGCATATAGTGTCATAGTTTTAGGATGCATAGATAAGAGCTAAGTAATGTTTCTCAATAGGTGGGAAGTTTGCTTCAACAAAGATCAGACTATGGCTTAGGTAGTAGAGAGCATTCTCCTTCTCTTCATCATTAGTTTGGGCCAACAAAGGACCAAAGGAGTCATCCAATGCAGCATTGTAGATGATAAGTGGCTTACCCAGGATAGGGGCTGCTAGAACTGGCAGTTTCACCAAATATTGTTTGATGTCTTCAAAAGCATGCTGGCACTTATCATCTCACTTGAACTTAGTATCTTTTTTGACAAGTGCTTAAAATGGCTTGCATCTCCATGATAGATTGGAGATAAAGCATCTTAGATACACCAACTTCCCTTAGAAAGATCTGAGTTGAGTTAAACTTTTAAGGGGTGGAATTTCAAAGATAGGTTTGATCTTTTCTGGGTCTATCTCTATTCCCTAGTGTTGAACAACAAACCCAAGGCACTTCCCTGAAGCTACTCCGAATGTACACTTCAGGGGATTCATTTTGAGGTTGTATTATCTTAAACATTCAAAAACTACTCTCAAGTCAAAGAGATTGTCTTCCTTTTCTTTGCTTTTGACTACTAGATTGCAACATAGCATTCAATTTGATGATGAATGAGTTCGTTGAAGATCTGAGTCATGGCCCACATGTATGTGGCACCAGCATTTTTAAGGCCGAAAGACATGACCATATAGCAATAGATTCTAATTAGGGTTCAAAGAGTAGTGTTTCTTTCATCCTCGGGGGCCATCTTAATTTGGTTATAGCCAAATGACCCATCCACAAAGGAGAATACTGCATGAGATGAGGCAATGTTCACCATTAATTCTGGTATATGAAGTGAAAATTTATCCTTAGGACATGCCTTATTTAAGTCCTTGAAATTGACGTATATGTGAATTTGGCCTTTCTTTTTCTTAACTGGCATGACACTGTCTAACCAGGTAGGGTATTTTTCTTCCCTGATAAAACCAATATCGATCGGCTTGACTTTAAAATGACATTGTTCAATTTCTAATCTCATGCTAGGAGCTTGATAGGGTTAGTGTTAGGGTCTATTGCTAGTTTATGGACTACTACATCAGGAGATAATCCGGTCATCTCTTCATAGCTCTATGCAAAGTAGTCCTTAAACTAAGTCAATAACCTAACTAAGCCATTAATTTCTTCTTCATTCAGTAGAGAACTGAGGTATGTAGGGTGTGGATCTTCTCCTGTCCTGAGGTTGATTTCTTTTAGCTTATCGATAGGTGAATGGATTTCCTCTTCAAATTTTGGAGTTTCATCTTTGATTTGAATATCATCAGGATCATCTAAAGTATCTAAACACACCTCCTCATAAGAGTTAGTGTGGTTGGAGAAGAACCTATCAGACTCTAGATGATTGGTGGAAACTAAGCAGTAATCATCATCATTGACTGGACCCACTGTGCTGAATCTTAGTCACGATCTTGATTATGCATCCATGTCTTTGTTGTTCAATAGCTTCTTAAAATACTTTGACCTATGCCTGGACCATGTATAAGGAATCAAACCTTTCTTTGCAAGATTATGAACACAAGGCGAGTACCAATCAAAAGGTAATTCCATTAAATCTTTATATGAATTATCCTCAAGTTCTACATCAGCTTCTAGACTTGAGGATGATGATCCCAATAAGAATCTCTTTGGCTTGACATCCATGGAAGATGTAGGGGATTCCTTAACGAGTAAACCTTCAACTTTTTGAGAAAAAAGTGAGGTTAAAGCTAAAGTTCCCAACTGCAGCCTAATAGTTTTACATAAATCTTATTCGAATACATTTGTGCTTTAATTGGAGGCCTGGTCTTTGTCACTATCTGGCTCAGGTGTCACCTAATGAAACCGAGGGTTGGTATTCTGCTAATCACATGAGACTCATCCTCAGCTGGATTCAAGTCTATGTGAATAGTAGGAGTACTTTGTGAACTGAACATAGCCCTATTGGCGCCAACTGGGTCTTCCACCTCGACCTGCCGCCTCTGCCTCTACGGTGGAGGTCGTCATGTTACCCATATGTCCATATGGTGGAATGAACATGAGTGGAATGTAACATCACCTCCTCTGTCCCTTTCTTGCTCATTTGTACTTTCTTTCCTCTTTTCTTTTTCTTTTTCTTTTTCATTTTATTTTTCTTCTTTTTCTTGTGTACTTGAATTTTGGCCAAATTCATGAGAATGGGTGTTTTGATTTTGAGGAAGATAGTAAGTCACATCCTCATATATCTCAACCTCTCAAACTAAAAATGTCTTTTCATCTCCTTTGACACAGTATTTGATTCCATCTCTTTAAAACTTGATGCATTGATGAAAAAAAGATGGAATCATCTTATTATGGTGTATCCAAGGCCTATTGAGCAAAGAAGTGAACAGTTTATTCGAATTAATTATATAGACTTGGCTTCTGTCTTCTAATTGCTTATTTCCAAAGGTTACACTATGGAGCCTAAATCCCTCTCGCCTTGTTCATTGAATCCTCTCAACATCATCCGATCTCCTCGGAGCTTAGAGATGTCAATCCTCAAGTAGGCAAGGGTTTTCAAGCTTATAATGTTCAATGCACTTGGATTAACCAAAACCCTAGAAAGTCTGAATCCCATATATCCGTGATGTAGGGGATGGATACTCCATGTCCCCAAGAAGGTCTTCACGGTGAATGTGACTCCTGGCTTCTCTTGAATAATGTGCCTCCTCTCCAAATGGCGAGCTAAGCTAAGCATATCTAGATCAAGAAGAGCCTTGATTAATGATTCCCTCATCTCTTGGGCAAGGGCATCATATATGTTTAGTTTATGGCAACTTTCTTAGGTGAGGACATTTTAATCAACTCTGACCTGATCCTCCACAAGCATATCCATGGGTGGAGCATCTTGTGGAGGGGCTTCTTGCTCGTTGGTACCAATGACTTGTTTACCCTTATCTTGAGGTGCTACCCTAGGAGGTAGAATCTTGCCACTATGGAGGTTAACTTCGATGACCTCTTGTGGTGGCTTAGTGGAAGATTATACCTACTCATCGGGTATACCTACAGCTTCTCCTATAGGACCCTCAAAATCAAATGATTCCAAGTTTATCTCAAGAGGTAAACCCAAAGTATTCAGAAAAAGAAAAGTCCATTTCTGAATTAGAAAGAGGATGATTGGAGTTGTTATAATTATTTATACTTGAAGAGTTTTCTAAAAGAGTAGAGTTAGACAACCCATCAGAAGTGATAGATGTAATTCAAACTAGCTTTATTTCTTAATTTCTTAGATTTAAAAGGAGGTACATAGTAGAAATCTAGTAAAGTGGGGTGAGGGATTTGATGCCCTCATATGTTGATACAAGATGTCTACTAGAAGAAGAGCTAGATGGAGTAGGAGTGCCGACTAAAGTAGTAGCTGTAATAGTGGAATGGATGCTGGGCTTGGTCAGTGGTTGTGTTATTTGGCTATCCCGCAATATGCTAGAACTTTCCCAAGTTGTCTTTGGCAACTTGCGAACCTTCCTTGATGTTGGAGGTTCGAGTTGCCTCAGGCACCTGTAAGGAAAGTTTATTGATTTTAGAAATAATCATTTTAGAGGTTCGGGATAAAGAGATATCACAATCTTCTTTTATTTTGAGAGGATCACATGTATCCCCAAGGATTATCCTAACAGAACTAGATGGTTGTTCTACTAGATATTCCATAGGGATAACTATAGTGCCTAACTTGTAGCTATGCTCAAGCCAGACCTTAAATGTAAAGCAATCCTCCAAAACATGGCCTAGCTTGCAGTGGTAGGGGAGAAAGTTAGGATCATTGTTCCTGCTCACTTCTTCCGACTTTCTAGGCTCGGGTAGCTAAAAATCAGGTTTTCTAAGAGGTTCTTAAATATTTCCTTGACAACCTCCCTCTTAAATGAATAAGTTTTATTTAATTTATCCAAAAGAGTAGGTGAATGATAGCTACTTGGGGGCAGGTATGTGTACTAATTAGTATGAGAGGAGGAGGAGGATGTGGAGGAGGGATGGCCGATAGATGGCCTAGGTGGTGGTAAAGGAGTTGGAAGCAATGGTTATGGTGTTCGTGGTCTCTTATGCTGATCCTTGGCCGGTTGCTTCCCCTTGTCCAATGTTGCTACTTCCCCTGGCTTCTTTTCATAGGCTTTCTGTGGCTTTGTCTTTGATGACTGACCTTGAAAAGGCAATTATTTGGCCTCTCCTTCTAGGCTAGCTGCCTTGTTGATTAGCTTCTTAAATGTCTTAATGGTGAAACCTTTAAGCATGAAGGAAACTAGGACATCTAAGAATATAATCAATGAGGGACTCACCGGGGTGTTGTTGAGCCACAAAGAGATCGCCCATAGTTACCCTTTGCTGAGCTCCAGTAATCCTCTTAACAAAGAGTAGCTCCAACTCAACAAAAGTCTTCACTGATTCATTGGAGAGTTCAGTGTACTAATCAAAGGCTATACCCGCTAGGATGTTGACAAAGAGACGAAACATTAGTGCATCGCAGCCACCAGTATTGCAACAGTTGGCCCTAAAGTGCACTATATGCTGGCGTGGGTTCCCGCAACCATCAAAACTTTTGAAAGAAGGAGGCACAAAACCCTTAGGATATTGGATAACATAAAATTTCTCTAGGTAGGGTCTACCCTTTGGAACTGATGATCCACCTTGGGGCACTTCCCTCACTTGTTATTCAATCATGAGTTTGATATTTTTTTCTTGTATGGAGGTATTGTCCACTACCTTCTTATACAAGCTAGTGCTGCACTGCTCTACCAGTGGTGAACTCTTGGGTTGATCCAAGGCATACAGTAACTCAGGCTAACCAGTCTCCATAATGGTAGGATGTACTGCTGGAGCTTGATTCTGAAGTGCTAGAACTACCATGAATAAATCCTCAAGTCTCTTCCCCATCCCATCAATCTGCTCATTCTTTTGTTTGAGTTATTGAAGGAGGTGTTTGGTCGAATGGGCTATATCATCTTGTTCAACCACAACACCTTCCAAACTCTGGGTGATATCGAAGAAGGAAACCTTTGGTATCAACCATATGCACCTCTGCTAAATCTTCCAACAAATTATCTTCATTGATATCAAAGATAACCTTCTCTTCCTTGAGAGTAGACTAGCCATACCTTAGGATTTTCTTCTTCTTAATGAGATATTATGCTACGATATCATCTAAGGAGAGGTCCAGCTGCACAGGTATAAATGATCATGGTTGATCGGTGGTGGGATCATGTTCATGAATAGAGATACATCTGACCTCCCCTGCTATCGAAATACTAATCTTTTGATGGCTATTCTCACTAGAGGATACATGCTCATGGCTGTCAACTACCATGGGTGAAGTGCTGCTCCTGGGAGGATCTATTGCCATGGGGACAATGGAACTATCTCCTTCTCCCTCTGCTATTGCTACATCCATGATCTGCTGAGGTGGTGGTGGTGATGGAACAACTACGATACTTTGAGGTCACCACTCCTTCTTCACCACAAAGTAGGGATGTGAGAGCTCGGCCTCCTCACGTGGTAGATGAAATGGGATCTCTTGGCCATAGTCAGATCACCAATAGGGCTTTTTTTTCCCTGATATTGCCTTCATGGCTTTAGATGGAACTATGGAAGATGGAACTGCATGAGGGGCGACGGAGTGGAGTTATGATGGAGATAAGACACTCACTCCGGGGACTCTCCCATGATGGGTAGTACCTCAATAGAATACCAGGGATGAGAAGTGTAAAGATGCTATGAGGCGGAAATCTGAGCCTACACACCTTTGCCTCTCTCTACTAGTAACATGAACTGATACACGGGCCTCTCTGGCCCTCTCCTGACGGATATGCTCGCCCACACTGCTAGGAATAACCGATCATAAATCAAATTGGGCACCAGACTCTAACCTCTCGTAAGCCCCACCTACTTGGCGCAGAACTATCCTGAGGCTAACATATGACCTACTCCTATCTCTGGTAGGTGCTTCATAATGAACTACATGTGGAGGTGACATTGCAATCCTCCTAACATCTTCCTCTCCATCAAATCCAGAAAGAGGATGAAACTTGATCTGTGTGATCAGAGGAGAAACTACCCTGGATGACTCCTCTACTGCAACCTGAGTGACTACCTCAATCTCCTTGGCTATGCACACATGATGCTGCTTGACCTTGTAGCTCTTATTGCGGTGCTGAGTTTTGCTGGGTGGAGCAGCATGGGAACTAGACCCTATCTCAAAGGTAGGGGAGACTATCCCCGAAGCTAAGGTAGCCTTCCTTTTAGAGGAAGCCAATGAGTGGGTACTATCCCGTACTGGGGTAGTAATGGGAACAACTGAACGTACGAGCACTAGAGCTGTTGCTACTACAAGAAACCTCCACCATCTTCCTCTTTAGTGAGGGAAATTTAGAATCTAAAGGTATCTCAACATGGATGAGTAGATTCTTCCCAGTCACCATATTCCTACTGACGGTGGTGAGGGTTGCCCCCTAACAAGTGATCCTGGCCCCCTCGAATCCTCGGCCAAAGTGTACCATATGGGTAAAATCAGTTTGGGGGACCCTAGCCTGATCCAAGGCCAAATCCATTCCAAAAAGGAAAGTGAACACACACTTCTGTGCATCCATTTGCACTGTACTGAACTTGAGATAAAGCTGACTGAGACTGAACTAGAACTCTTCAAATGTTGGAAACAAACTCAAATCAAATTTTTTTTTTAGTATTTTGTTCACTTTTTAAATTTTATTTGGAATTTAAACCCACACTCAACAATTTGAATATGTTATGTGGGGCTCATTGAATTTAGGGGAGAGATTTTGAATGAATTGGAGAGGAGATTTTGATCTTTGAATCCACTTTTAACAAATTTGTGTATGTTGAAAATGGGTTCAAATATTTTGAAGAGATTTTTTGATGCTTTCATTGGTTCATATTTGAATTTGATCTTTATGTTTGGGGTCCCTTTAAATAACAAATTTGAGTATGTTAAATAGAGGGTCATTCGATTTTGTTTGGGATTACTCATTTAGCAAATTTGGCTATGCTAAATGAGTTGTTTGAAAACAATTTTCTTCTTTTGCTTGTTTGCACATGATGTGAATCATGTGTGAATTTGGAAATGGAATCTTTACTTAGCAAATTTGTGTATGCTAAATAAAGTCCAAATGTTTTTGTTTTGATTTTTTGAAAATGGGACCTTTACTTAGAAAATTTGGGTATGCTAAATAAAGTCCAAATGTATTTAATTTTTGTGTTTTTTTTTGGAAAATAAGATCTTTACTTAGCAAATTTGGGTATGCTAAATAAAGTTCAAAATGTGTTTTGATTTTGATTTTTGAAAATGAGATCTTTACTTAGCAAATTTAGGTATGCTAAATAAAGTTCAAATGTGTTTTGGTTTTGATTTTTGAAAATGAGATCTTTACTTAGCAAATTTAGGTATGCTAAATAAAGTTCAAATGTGTTTTTGTTTTGATTTTTGAAAATGAGATATTTACTTAGCAAATATAGGTATTCTAAATAAAGTTCAAATGTGTTTGATTTTTGTTTTGATTTTTGAAAGTGGGGGTTTCTATTTAACAAATGTGGTATGTTAAATAGACTCCAATTTATTTTCAATTTTCTTTTGAAAAATGAAACTCTCATTTGACAAATTTGGGTATGTCAAATGGAATTCTAATGTATTTTGATTTTTGATTTTTGCAGAGGAGATTTCCATTTAACAAATTTGGGTATGTAAAATGGAAGTCAATTATGTTTTATTTTTCAAACATGAAATTTTTGTGAGTGATTATTGCTTTTTTAAAAGAAGGGAATTCCAACTTAACACATGTGGATTGTGTTGAGTGGAATTTCAAGTGGTGTGATTTTGTTTGAAAATGAAACCTCCATCCAACACATTTGGATATATTGAATGAAGAGGCTTACCTTCATATTTGTAATTTATTTTTTAAAGGGAAGAAACTCCAACTTCAACATATGTGAGATATATTGAAATGGAATTTTAATTTTATGTTATGATTCTATTTGGAAATGAAATCTTCATTCAATAAATTTGGGTATATTGAATGAGGATGTTCATTTTCAAATATGTGCTTTTTGAAAGATGAATTTGATTTTATTTGAAAATAAAATCTTCATTCAATAAATTTGGGTATATTGAATGAGGATTTTCAGATGTGCTTTTGAAAGATGGTTTTGATTTTGTTTGAAAATGAAATCTTCATTCAATAAATTTGGGTGTATTGAATGACGATATTCATATGTGCTTTTGAAAGCTGATTTTGATTTTGTTTGGAAATAAAATATTCATTCAAAAAATTTGGGTATATTGAATGAGGATGTTCATATGTGCTTTTTGAAAGATGATTTTGATTTTATTTGGAAATGAATTCTTCATTCAATAAATTGGGATATATTGAATGAGGATGTTCATATGTGCTTTTTGAAAGATGATTTTGATTTTATTTGGAAATGAAATCTTCATTCAATAAATTTGGGTATATTGAATGAGGATGTTCATATGTGCTTTTTAAAAGATGATTTTGATTTTGATTTTTGAAGAGATCCAACATGTAACAATCTTGAAGATTGTTAGATGGGGTTGAGTTATTTATATTTTGTGAAAACTTTTGTGCAAATATTTTATTATGTGAACTTTTGAAAGTGCTTTTTGGAAAGTGATATTTTTATAATGGATTCATTTTTCTTATTTGTAGAATGAACCTTACCTTAACATAGACATGGTAAGGAGGTTCAACAAGGTTTTTTTAGTCATCTCTATTGTTTAAATTTTTATTTTCACGTATTGGGGGACCCAATAGGGGTTTTATGGTCTACACGGAGTGAGGTCCTAAAAGCTAAAGGATGTTGGCTAGCTTAGCTTAAGAATGAATGAGCTAAGTGCCAACAGGAAAGAAGGATAGTATCTGACTCATATGAAATATAAATCCACTATTGATACTTGGAGACAACGATCATTTACCAAAGATGGAGAAAGGAACTATCCCCAATGGACTAGCCAAAAAAATCTATGGTGTTATTATTTTTTCAACATTTGGAGTGCTAAAAATTGTAGTTGGGACACCACATAAATCTGCAGATGTACTTATTAGGGTGATCGGATGTGACATTGAGGAATGATGTACTATCTTAAAAGACAGAAGTCACCATCATATAATGGACCTAATCACCTAATAATGACTCCTAAGGACAATGGGTCTTCAAATGTACCAGAGATCTTTCCCTACTTTACATGAAAAGTAAAGTAGGGTTTATTTTAAACCGGTTTGTTAAGTTCTATGGAGGCAAGCCCCATAGTTAATTACATCATAAGGAATGAGATTCTTAAGAATACTCTCGATTAAGGTAAATGATCATTATCTCTAAAGATTTCAAAGATAGGACTATCAACAAATTGGTTATTTTTTGGAAAATCAAGTGGGATTGATCTAAGGGAGGGAGTTATTATCGAAACTAAAGAGAAATGAGTAGGAGATGCTCTTGATATTAGGAAACCTAGAGAGCATCCCAAACTATCCTATGGTTGGGCTTTATATTTTTAAAATTGAGGAGAGTTGATTATTTGAGTTGAATTTTTAATATAAATCTATGGCTTACAATTCCACAACACAAGATTATGGAAATGCCTAAGAGGTGAGAATTTATGCTTGTAGCCCATAATGTGAAACAACAATCTCAGATCCTAAATCTAGGGAGCTTTGGCGAGGGGCGAGGCATGACCTAAATCTAAAGAAAAAATGGGTATATGGTTTACCTCCACAAGAGAGGATAAATCACCCGACTATTGGACTTACAACTGCCTAGTGGTGGCTGCCAACTAACTCTTCCTATGATTTTAAATACATGTAGGCAAGACTTATTCTTTGCAAGATGGCTAAGATGTTGTTTGTTTAGAAAGGAGACTAAGTCCTTAAACATACTCCGTAAAAGACTAGATCATGGAGGGCATTAATAAATGACTTAATCTAATGCAAATTTTATTAAGTTTTATTTTCATTTTTTAGACATTTGTATTTGACACAGGCTATGGGATTTCATATGCCTAATGTATGAAAAATTGGTTATGGCCCAAAATCAGAAAGAAGGAGGTGTGTTTCCACCATAGCTCTCAATGGACAAGCCATTTTCTCTGGCAAAGGTGGAATCCCCCCATTAGCAAGGGCAAAGCAATATGATTTATGCATGATGTGAGACATACAACATCCAGCTAAGGGGTTGCTAAATTTTTTTTTATTATCTTGATTAATGTCATAGGCTTTAGGAGAGGTTATGAGTTGTTTAATTTTAATTTTGATTTGATTAATTGGATAGAAAATTTATTTTTCCCTAAGAGTCTAATCGCATTTAGGCCATTCAACAATCATCAAGAAATTAATAAACTAGGAAAATCATGGCATACTAATTGCACAATCATAAACAAAATGTCAATCAATTAATAAAATTAGCATAAAAGAATAAGAGGTCGATGTGGTCGGGCTCCACCGCAGAAACCCGAAAAAGAAAATGGGTGGCCGAGTTCTACCCTTATATAACCCGAATTACACATGTATAAATACTACTTAGAAGGAATTCATGTTATGGGGGGCAGGGGTGAGGTCTTCATTCTTTATTTCTTCATTTCTTTTTTTCTTTGCTTCTTTCTTTCCTCATTTTGACCTGGGATGTAGTTTGCTCCAAGGCTTCACATGGTACATAAGACATGATCTTATAACCAATGTTCATCCTAATTTCCTCCATAACATTCATTCCAAATCTTAATTGCAAAAATTACATCAAAGTGGGAAAGATAAATCTAACTAAACTTGCAAAATAAATAAGAGCTAAGCATACCACACAACCCAAGCAGCTATATAAATAATTTGGACTTAACATCCCACACATGGGTAACCAAGCCCACCTGTCCTAACTTGGGTGATGCATAGGGCTATAAGCAACCTGCACAGCAAAAGCATTTATATTTTTATTACAACGCCCCTTAAGCACAACCCCTATAGAGAGTATAATTAGGTTAATATCGGCCTAACATCTAGACTATGCACATGCACCCTAACATTCAGTTTGAAAATATTAAATCACAAAAAAAATCAGGAATCAAACCATGCACCACCCTAACATAGAGCTAGAAATGGTCACTTATCCTAATGTGTGTGCCCTTTAAGGCTTGGGTGGCATGTCTTAGCTAAGCTTTAAGATTGAGATTTTCTAAGTGTGAAGGATTCAATTTAGAGGGTGGTTTCATTTTAAGTAATTTAGTTGATTTGTCAATTTTAGTTGATGGTTTGATTTGGTTTGAATGAACCTACACTTAGTTACTAAATGTTGTAAAGAGAAGAAAAGAAAAGAGAACTTCTCTTTCATCCTTCCCTTAAGTAATTTCTAAGGTTGCTTCATTAATGATTTTTTTTATTTAGTGAATATTTTATTATGTGTTTTAATTAATCCTAAGTTTAGATTTGCTCTAAATAGCTCTATTCAATAAGAAAAACATCTTAAGATTAATTAAGGTGGATTACTACCACATGACACATAACAATGTATTTCTTTCCACAATGTATACCATGCATATGAATGATTCTAAGCATAGTTATACATGCAATGCAAATTTTAGAACACTTTGATGATGAATACTAAGAGATATGATTTGAAAATTTGGATGTTTCATTGGTCCATGTTTTTATTATGTAGAAAAAGGGGGATTTTCCATCCTTTAACATAATGCACATCCACATGTATAAAAGACATAAGTGAGTATGGCGCTATTATTTTCTACACCAGGGGTGTAAGGTACAAGACCTACTTAGGGCTACTTAAAGCCTCGTAGCCCTTGGATGTCCAAACTAATATACCACTTTTCTTAAATACCTATAAATGTACAAAAAGAAATAAATGGATGAAGAATCATGCAAAAGATTTTTGTATTTGATTTGGTTGTATAATTTACATGTGTAATGTGAGGATCCTTCTTAAGTCATAACATAGGAGTGCATAGGAATAGATTTAATCAAGTGTTGTGTTCTTTTCAAATGAACTATACACTTTGCAAATTCTATACAAGTCTATGTTAAGAGAAGAGAAAAAAACAACATAAAAACACATCTTATGCTATAATTACATGCAAGCTTATAATTACTTATAAGTAGCATCACTTCATTTATAATCATTGATTTATAGGTTTTGAAAATAATTTTTGGTTTAATAGTGATAATAGCCACTCATATTTTTAACTTTAGCCAAAACATACAATTTGACGTAAAAGGAAACATTTTATTTAATTGATTTTTCAAAAGATATGAATGCATGATTTCATATGGAAAAAAATATTTAGCATGCTTGGAAAGAAATAAACTGAAGTAAGCATATGAATTCATTCACCAAAATTAATTCCTAAAGATAATTCTATAAAATAAGATCATTTAAAGTGAATCAAAATTCTTTAAGTAAATTTTTATTTTTTTAAATTTGATTTGACTTAAAAAATGTGAAGAGAGTTTATTGGTCCTAACCCATTTCCCCCATGTGTGAATTGGTTTAGTTTAATTTTAAGAACAATTAGGTTGATTTTATGTTTTATTTAGGTTAAGTTGTGAATTAAATCCATTAATTACCCCTTTCCTACACCACTTTAACATAATTAACCAAACATTTATGAGCCAACATATGATATGCAATCACATGGAATTTAAATCAGCAATGCACCTAAGAAATAAAGGGGCCTATTGCAATTGCCTCATAATTATTGATTAATTAAGCTAAAGGGTTTAATTAAGTACTTTCATAACCATCCTACACATATAGTTTGATTATAATTTCTTTTGAAGTTTCTTAGGTTATTGAACACCTGAGAATCTACCCAAGATTAAGTGATTAAGTTCTGGAATAATTTCATTTTGATTTTAGTTAATTAAGTCATTCAATGAAGTGATTAAGTCATTAATCAATTTGCAAATTAATTAAGTGTTTGTCCAAATGAAATGAACTTAGGGGAAAGTTTAGAAAAGAAATCTTAATCTCATTCCCTAAGCCCATCCACTATTTCATGATGATTACCAAGATTAATTAATAAATTTATCACTATTTAATAGGTTAATTAATCATTTAATTAATTAAGAAAGTCAATAGGGATGAAACAAGCAACTCCCCCAATTAATCCAACAAGAAATTCAAGAAATTCATGGGAGGCAGAGGTCATCCCACTAATCAACCTTAGGAAGTTTGAAATTAATCGTTGAAGTAATTAAGGAGTAATTAACCTAATTACATTTCTAATAAAACCTAAATTGAGTTAAAATCACTATTCAAAATTAATTAATTTTAATTTTCTTATTATTCTTCTTTGAATTATCTTTAAAATGAGCATGAGTTTGTATTTTTTTGGATTTTTCTACAGTTAGTTATGAATTTTGGAAGTTTCATCATTAAAATAATATTAATTAGAGCTAATTAAACCACCTAACCCCATCGGGCCATATGGCGACTGACGTGGCACGCTTTCCACGTGATGTGACGAGATCGATTATTTAAGTTTTCACATCCATGGTTGAGTCAGCCGGCGGCGGGCTCGCTTTCTCCATGGGTCATTCGATCTAAGATCAGATGACTATGATTAATCTCATTGTTTAGGCTTAAATCAAAGGTAGATCTATCATGATTTAATCACAACCACCCATTCCAATCATGTAGAATGGACAATGTGTGATTTCTCTCCTCCTGAACGGTGAGAGATAATTGTCGTCCATCGCACGTCGCTCAATCCGAGCTCACCCAAGCTCGGATGGAGTTCAAACTCACCCCACACCTTCGGGGCAGCACAAGCAATGTATCCAATGGTCAAGATTCAAAGGGATTATAATTTCCTTCACAAAGGACCAAGAAATTTTTATCCTAATATCTATTTTGAGCAATACCTCACTGGAGGCTATCCCTGGCACTTCTATTAGAGGAGGTAGCTTCATCTAGTAGAGATGAAGCCCTATTGAAGGTTTCAAGTCTTGATTTGAATTGGATGGCTCAGTTGACCAAGCTCCCCTACAATGGTGATCGGCATTGGTCAAAGTCCTCCTTCCCGTGGCTTGGTGACTTGGGAAATGACTTGATTGAGCTCAATGAAGTCTCTTGATGGTGCTTGAAAGTTTAATTTGGTTTTGATTGAGAATTGGAAGAGTTGGAAATGGGATGGACCTCCCCTATTTCAGCTTTGAGAAAATCGAGAAGGAGAAATCAAGGGAGCTTGGAAATGGCTTTGGGAAGCTTAGAAATGCTTGGTTTTGATTCCTAGAGCTTAGTCGAATTCAGTGCTTCTTGTTTGAGTGGAAATGATGGAGAGTATATCCCCCCCTCCATGGATCGGACGGGGAAGAGTAGAGTTGTCATTTTAGCTCAATTGGTGAGATTGGTTGATCAATTTTTGTGATTTAGCATCCCATGTGATTCATTTTAGGTAGTGGAGGGAAGGAGAGTGAGTGCCCATGTGCTATGTGAGTGTATTGGGTGATCCAAGTATCCATTCCCATAGGAGGGGTTGGTTTGGCCTTGGCTTGAGTCATGGCTGACCCAAGCTCATTGGGCCATGTTCATCACCCTCCTTGGTGTCCAAGTGGACCACTAGAAGGATGTTAAGTGGCCTTGCGGAAGAATGTGGCCAATTTACAAGTTAATTTGGTCATATGATACTCTTTGACCTAGGGGCAACATAGTCATTTGGCCTTAATTTTTATTTGGGTAGATTTGAAATGATTAAAAAATGGGTTGGGCCAAATTTCAAGTGATTTGGAGTTCATTTGGTTTGAATTGGTTCAATTCGACCCATTTAGGTCAAGTTGTGTCAAATTGGGTTAGGTTGACCAATTGGTAAAATTAGGTCAAACCATGGGTTAGGTCAAGTTAAAATGATCATTTGGAGCCTATAGGTATCATTGGTTTGGTTCAATCTAGTTTAGATTTGGTTGAGGTTCATTTAGTTCATTTAGGTCAGATGGGTCAAGTTGACCAATTTTACCCATTTAACCCAATTAGGTTAGGTCATGGGTTGGTTTAGGCTTGGTTGATAATTTCAAATGTATTGCAAGCTTTGATTTTGAACAATTTTGGTTTGGTTTGATTTCAAGTTGATTTGACCTTTTAGGTCAAGTTGGGTTCATGTTCAATTAGGCTAGGTTGGGTCTAGTTGGCCAATTGAAGCTTTGGTCAAGTTCAACTAGTGATTTAGAATGAATTTGACCCATTGGTTACAAACAATTTGGCTTAGATCAAAATTTGATCTATTTTGACTCTTTAGGTCAATTTGGGTCAACTTAGGTCAAGTGGCCAATTAGGCTAAGTTTAGCTCAATTGATGGCTTCATCAAGTTCAATCATTGATTATGGATTGGTTTAGATCAATGGATTCAATCAATTTGGCTTATGATGAATTTTGGCTAGTTTTGGTTTCATTTAGGCTAAGTGTTGACTTGGTCAATGGCTAGGTTTGACTTGGTTTTACCTAATTTGAGTGATTGATCATCCCATGATAATTGTTGCTCACAATGTGAGGCTTAGATGGGCTTAGTTCAATCCAATTTGGGTTGGAATTGAACTTGGCTCAAAAGGGTGCTTTAGGTCACTTTGGGTCAAGTGAGCCTAAATGGGTCAATTGGCTTGATCAAGGCATGATTCAAGTTTGGTTGAACTCACATATGGACTTATGATTGAAATATAAATCCAATTACAAGTGATTTGGAGTCAAATGGGTTTTGATTCATTTGACAATTTCAAGTTCAAAGGATGAACATGGGTTTGCTTTGGGTTAGTTTGAATTTGGTTTCATGATTGAAGTTTATGTTTATATTTGGGTATGTGATTGAAGGAATGATTGTTTGAAGAGAAGATCCAAAGGTTTGAATTGATTTGAAAATGATTTGGCTAATTCAAGAATTTGACTTGAAAGAGCATAAGTTGGATTTAAGTTGGATTTGGATTTGAGTTTTGAGTTTCGTTTTGGCTATTCGAATTTGTATGTTATTTATATTTGTGAATATAAATGAGAATATAAATGGGTTATGAGAAAATATTTTAAGTTTGGAGTGATTTGGATTTGGTTAGAGCCAAGTCTATAAGATGAAATCATAAGGGCATAGGAAAGATTTTGGATTTGGAATTCAATCATGGGTTTCAATTATTTGATTTGGAATTGATTCATGATTTACGCTTTTGGAATTGATTTATGGATTAAGAAAATCAATTGAATTGGAATTGATTTAAGATTTAATTTGGATTTGATTTATGATTTGGATTTTGGCATTGATTTATGATTTGAGAAAATCAATTGGGTTGGAATTGATTTAGGATTTGATTTGGAATTGATTTGAAGGAGGGAAGCAAGGATTGAGTCTAAGCTATGGGGTAGGCAAGTCCTCCTAATACCCCTAAGGCATAACCTATTCCTATGGATACTCTTCTATTTCTCTAGGGTTTGGTTAAGTGTTCACCTAATCACTAGAAGTGTCTTAAGACTAAGGACCTCCTAGTGTTTAGAGGAGTCCTTATGCTTAGGATGGAGAAGTTGAAAGCTCACTCCAAAAGTGAGGTCAACAGTATCACTCAATTTATTAAAACTTTAGAATTTTTTAAAGAAAACCTCAACAGTTTGAAATTTGGCTAACTTTTAATTAACCATCTATAACATTTCTTATGATCAAACTCATCATCTAGTATTATGATTTTTCAAATCCAAAAAAAAAAAGAATACATATCATCCATCCAATTATTTTATCCTTAGCCAATAGGACAAAAAAACATTATCTTTTGATCCTCATTACAATTAAAGAATTGTTCCTCACATTATTGATTTGCTGCTTTAATTTTAATGACACAAACTCATAACACTTTAAACCTTTGAAATCTTAGTAAATTGCATGTTATAGCCAAAATAAAAAAACAAATTTAAAAAAATTGCATCTATTAGAAGCTATAAAATGAAATATACTCAACCTATCGAATTTTGTGCATACAAAATTCTTAAAATAAATTTCGTAATTTATTTTTTAAATTATTCTTTTCTTTTCTTTAAATTCTATATATTTGTTGAGAACTGACCTCATATTCCTCTAAGCTGGCTACTGGTTCAAATCACACAATAGAATATGAGGTAGTTTCTTGAAGACTTTCAGATCTCAATTTCATTAGTAGCCTACCCAAATAATTTTGGCCCTCCCCTTCATGACCACCACCCTAGAATAGATCATGTGGTGAAGCTTCAACCAGAACAAATCTGGCCGTTGAGCACCACAAGGTTTCCCAATCAGGATGTACCTACAATTTTGTAAAATGTGAGACCATATACCTAGCCTGAGCTGAGAATTCTGGTATCCAATAATAGAAATAAAAAAATATATAGCAAGACCAAGCATCTATCTTCTCAAAATTGTACTAATCTTGATGAAATTCGAAGATGCTATAATGGCCATTCTACTCTATGCTTGAGATTAATCACTATTAAGATTTATAGCAGAGCATTAAATGATATAACAAAGGGAGTTGAGCAAAAAGACACCATAAAACACATCAGCATGTTCTTTATACTTAGCATCAGCATAAGAATTATTTCATGTTACACAATACACACAGGTCATGCCAATTTGCTTAATAGGTAAACCATGACTGGTTTATAGAAATGTGTAATTATTTAAATGTTTAATAAAGAATGATTGGATTCAAACAAAAGACAACATATTAGTAAATCAATTAAATGATTTATTTGTATACATAGAGTCAGTTATACTTAACAAAGATAGCTAGATTTTATAATTGAAACATAATCCCTCTAATAGTTTAGTTGAGTGATTGCATTTTTATTTAAGAGTAATGTTTCCTTGCTCAAAATATATTACACATCATATTGCACTTGTTTATTGAGTATTCCATTCATAGAATATTCATTAAATTATGCTATAAATATCTTTTTGATTATATAATATGCATCATATTACTATAATATGTCGTACATGTAATACAAAATAATCTCAAATTTTCATTAATAACTTGATGTTTGTCATACATTCCAAAATTTATGGTATTACTATGATTATGAATTCCAATTTAATCTATGTTTCTAACTATTATTCTCATATTAGATGAGACACAAAATGTTATGCTACTATAATTATAACATTCAATTATATAATAATTATTCATATAAATTTAGACATGGCATGAAAAAAATTGTATGGAAAAAAAGTATATATAGATGACGTCCTGCACATGCATATTGCTATATACAGGCCTCTTATGGTACTAATTAGGGACATTGATATTCTCATACATTGAATGTTCCTATCTTCTATCTCTAAGAATGTCTGACATGAACAACACCCCTCCTATGCTAAAGAGAGATGTATCAACCAAAAGTTTCAAGTATCTTCTTGTCATTAAGAATAGTTGATGTTTAGATATGTGCTCTACCATAAGTTGGTTTGTGACAAGCAACTATTACTAGGGCTCCAAAAGATGGAATGCATAATTATTTATCTTGAGCTCTAAAAACTATGTCACACTATGCTATGAATACATTGATGATATTCAAATTCTCGGATTATGTTACAAACTATATATATGATTTTAATATTAGGCCAAATATTATGATCAATCTATAATTCAGGATTATAACTTTGATGTTATTACAATTGTTATGTTCACTGTACACTACGCTTATCATATCATTATTTCTCAATATTATGATTTAAATGGTATGAGCATATTATTGCTATTAATATTATTTCACAGCTAATGCTAATTGTTATGATTATGGAATTTTTTTCCATGAAAAATTATATGTCAAATGTCATTTTAAGTGTGCATGAGTATGACATTTCAATACTATGCTACTTGCTAATATTATAAAATGTTTCTAGTATGTATATACATCAGAAATATAATACACAAATATGTTATAGTATGATCCCTTAATGATCTTTGTAAGCTTAAGTTATTAAAGTTGCCATCAAATTATAGTAAAAAACCTTTATATGAATCTCTATGCCCTCACATTATTTAAACATGAAATTACAACCATGCATGTTGCTTTTACTCAAATTGTATTTGATATTATTTGGAATATAATTTTATGCATTTTATTATATATATAACTTACTTTGAAGTATGTTAATATTAATTTAGACTTGTCATACATAATAGCTTTACATATGGCTATAAGTACTAGGAAAGGAATGGAAAAGGGGTCATTTGGGATCACTTTTTCATTTATTTTATTTTATTTTATTTTTTATACATTTGGTATTAATAGTTATTTTAAAAAAAATCAAAACTTCTAAAAGTTAATATGAGTGTTTTTAAAAATAAAAAATAAAAAACTTAAAAATATATTAAAGAAATATATTTTTAAAAATAATATAAAAACAAAATTAATAACATTATTTTAAAAAAAAACTCAAAATAAAGTATCTAATTTTTAACAAAATCTTTCCATAATTTGTCTTTCTATGGTTGGTTATCTATATCCCAATTCCAACTATCCATTTCCAGGTCTAAAAGACCTTTAATAATACAAGCTCACAACTGGTCCCACCACCATTGCATGCTTCATGTTGATTTCAACATCTAAGGCCATGATTAAGTCAAACTTTTTTTTTTATGTTTTCAATAAATAAAAGTTAGAGATTATGAAGTATGTTTGATTAGTTATCTTTTTAAAGCAAATTGAGCTGGTTTATAACTTTAGAAAATACATTTTGGGTATTTTATAAGTCTCCAAAACATATTTTTTGACTTTTAACAAGTAACAAGTATACATTTGAATATTTCATAGACAAAGTTCAAGTCCATCTTATTCAAAATAACTCTCTAAGTTCACTATGAACTTTTTATAAACTTGTTAGTTTCATTATGAATTATCTAGGTTCATTATGAACACATTAGTCTTGTTAGAATCTTATTAAACTCCCCTAACACTTTCAAGTCTTTTCAGCCATGAAAAACTTCAATAGAATATTTTGCATCTCCATTAGACACTCTAGATCATTTTCTTAACATTCTACAAATATTTTCAAATATAATTATGATCTAAATCCACATACATACCATAACACTAAAGGTTAGATCTAGGGTTGGCTTGCTTGAAGAATTTGACCAACTCTCTTCCGTTATCCAACACTAGAAAATCAAATTCTCCAATCATCTAGGCATCTTTCATGCACCCTTAATCTCTAATCACAGCAAGTGAAAGCCTTATATCACCTTTTTCAAGGGGTAGATCACTTTTACTCCCAAAATATATGGCAAGATTCCCTCTCCAACAAGAAACATGGGAGAACAAGCTAAAGATGAGCATCAAAAAATTGCTAAAATATTCTTTACATGAATTTGAGGTAATATCCAGGAATTAAGGTGATGATCCATACAATAATGATTGTGTGATGTTAAGGTGGGTAAATTGAGATAGTTCCAAGCTATTTACTCCCATGAGCTTCCAAGATAATGGGCCACAAAGGTAAACAAAATGAATTCCATATTAGTAAATTTTCTTGGTAAAGTACAAAATTAATAGTACAATTTTAGTATGATTCTCATAGTAAAAATTTCATTAGCATCCCAAAACTTCATAGTCGAACTAATAAGGTTTTCTCACTATCACAATCTTGCAAATCTCACTTATTCTTCAATATTGGTATTATTTGATTATTTTCATATCATTTGACAACTTAGAATTTCTCTAAAATAAATTATAACCCATATAATTCCAATAATTGTCATATCTCTCCAAATATTGTTAGTTATCTCTTTAAGATCTAATAGCTTCATAATATACATTACTTTCAAAACTACTAAAAAGTTTATTTTTGGGGACCTCTAATATAAACTTTAACTCTATTCATTTTGGACAGTAATAACTATATTCATAAAAGGAATATAATCATGTATCAATAATGAGGACAACTTGATTTAAATCGGTGTTTCAATTTTGATAAAAATGGGACACAGAAAGTAGTCGAGAAAGTTAAGAAATCTAATGTTGATCCCAACTAAACAAGCTAGGCTGGTTGAAGAATAAAGCCTAAAGCTAGGAAAATGCAAATATAGTAAAGTTAAATTATTAACTATAAGTAATTATGAATACTAACATGTAGAGTGGACTAAAAAGATTACTTGTACTATAAAGTCATATTATAGTTGTAATTTCAATTTCAACAGAAAACAATATAGTCAACTATACTAATTGGAGAAAAAAATTATTTTAAAAGATAATAAAACATAACTTTTCCATAGTAACAACTGAATACTTCCTAGTCCCCACAATGTCAATAAATATCAACTAATAAAGAGACATAGGAGTAACTAGAATTCTGCTAATGACACCCCAAAAATTAAGACATTGTTAAATTACCAATTAGGTAAATTGCTAGCTGCTCATGCAAAATGTTTGACTCTTGTTAGAATTCAACTAATCACATTTTAGAAATCAAGACATTATTAAAATGATCCATTAGGCGGACTGCTAACTTCCCATGCAAAATTTTAATCATAATTACTCGTCAATAGAAGTATGGTTTTCTAACTTTATGGTTATCACTTAACCTTGATGTTGTTTATCTTGTATGGTAAATTCTCAAGATGTGAAAATCAGATGTCAGTCTAACCCAAAAAAAAATCTACTTAGACATTGATATCTACATGGTTGGTCTTATTATCAAAAAGTAAGAGTGAAAGAAAGGTAAGAATCTCAGCTTAATTATTAAATGCAAGAGTAATATTTATAACAATAGCACCAACCAAACAAATATAATTAATAGATTCAACTAGTATTTTAATAACACTAAACTCTAGATAGTATTGCATCCCAAATGCCAAAGAATCAAAAAGACTTCAAAAGATATGAAATTAAAAATATATGTTTGCTATAGATGGTAAGCTTAAGAACTTAAAACTAAATGTCCAAGAGAAGCAATTGTATGCCTATATGTTCCTAATTTCCAAGAGAAAACAAGAAAAGGCTACCATATTAAACAATCATGGAAATTTAAACCCTCCCATGTTAAAACTTACCAATTTAGGGTGTTCTCTCTGTACTTTTCTCCCAATGTGTGCTGCTTCCTAAGGGCTCCTTGCATGCATAATTTCTTCTATAAAAACTTTCGCAAGTGGATTGTCAACACCCACAAACTTTTGAGCCTACAAATTAAAATCATATGTAAATAGTTGTACCTTGCATCAGAATTTGCAAAGAACTTGGCCTCATGCTTCCCAACATACTAATTCATTCAGAGGCCTTATGAGTATACCTGATAGTAGTGTTCCACAGTAGGCCACATGCAAGAATCTTCACTTTCATCAGGCATGCATATATAATGTGGAGAAAAATTATAAAATGCTCCAAAAGGATCCCATGTCTTTGTAAAGGAATATAATTTTTGACTCATAAAGTGACATAGTTAGATCTAGAGCTGCAGTTTCATGGATTGATGGGATCACTTGTGATAGGTCTGGAATGGGTTGAAGAAAACCACTTACAAGAATGTCTCTATCTGTAATCCACAGTTAAAATCCAAAGCATAATTACAATATTAGTGAAAAGAATATAATAACATTACATTGTCATTACATTGGTTGCCCAAGACATGAGATTTTTGAATTTACTAAAGTGGGGTTAGTGGTTCTGACATTGTGTAATCTTGAATACAACAACTAGTTTAACTACCCATTGGGGAAGTCTCTTCAAGCTATTAGAGAGATATTGCAAGACTTTCTAGGATTTATTTTGGGATGTATTGTAGGTAATAAATGTTCTTAAAGAGATTATAGAGTAATGTAAAATCATTTTTGTGAGTTTACATAGTTCATCTTTGTGAAGCTTTCATGGGAGTAAAAACAAAAAGTATTCATCATTCAACCATCCTTGCTTAGGTCTTATTTGGTCACATTTTTCATTCAGTCTCTAAATATTCATAAGTTGTATTTTCCACTATATACATTTATATTCCATGTATGATGATTGTATTATATCATCTTAAAAATTCAAACATAAGCCTTGTGTTTTCTTGTAGCCTTAGGGTCATGCCAACTAGAACTTGGAAGAGCTTTGTTAAAAGGCTTGAGTGCTTGTTACATCAAGGGGAATCATCTCATTCAATAAATATAATGCAACAAAAATTTAGAAAAGAAAAAGATAAAACTAATCTCTAGATTATTTCGATTAGGTCATTTTAGAAAAATAATCTCTATGCTATATTATTTATTTGAAGATTCAAGGGATTATTTTAAATTAGATTCAATAAGTCAAAGACTAAATTGAGCACATTAGATAGCCTAGAATTTTTTTTTAAAAAAAAGAAACCTCATAAATAGTCCAAGGTTCATTTTGACATTTTTCTCAAATTTTCTATCGTTATTAGTAAAGAAGTGGATTTACGGTTTCAAATTAGAGATAGTAGAGTTCTAATTAAGCATTTTATTTGTAAATCATTTAGTGTCAAATCATGTAAAATCATGCTACTCAAAATTTACTTTACTGCTTAGTTTTTTGCACTTGCATAATCACATTTAAATTGTTAGGGCTTTGTATGTTAATTAGTCATAGATTTTCTTACATATGATATTGCGCAAATTTCTTCTCTTGTGCTCAAACTATTACTACTCCTACTTGTAGAACTATCTTGTAATCACCATATATTTAAACCAATACACATTATATAATTTTTATGTTATTGAATTAATTAGATAAACTTGTTAACCCAAGTTAATTGTATTATTTGTGTTTAAGATTTAATTGATGACTCATTTATCTAACCCAAGTTAATTGTATTATTTGTGTTTAAGATTTAATTGATGACTCATTTATCTAATCACATAACCTACACCTTGGTTAAATTGTATGATGTTGTAGTTATAGTATTAATTAAATTGATTGTTATTATTTTTTAACATTCTTGAGTGTATTTGGCATTATTATGGAAATTATTTGTAAACCAGTTATATTAGTTTCTTCATATTCTGCATAACATATCTGATACACTTGTTGTGTAATTAGAATATTATTTAATTAAAATATTAATTCTTTCATTAGTGAATTAAATGAGAGATTAAATTGGTTAATTTCAAAAGAAGTTTGAGATATTGCACACAATTTACTCAACATGGTATGCTCAAGTCCAACAATCAAAATAAATGCAATATACTTTATAACTATCAATTAATATTAGTGTCTCATCTCTTTTATTTAGACTAACATCCTATAGATAAAATCAAAACAACACACTTAGTAAATTATAACTTTGAACATTTCTGTGATTCACCTCCACTTTTTTTAAGCTTAATTTTGACTTTTGGTATAATAGATTTTATAGAATTTTAAAAGAGTCATTAATCCAAATGTTTGGTATATTATTTTAAATGACAATCTATCTTTTATGGATAAAAAAATATTAAATGAACTAAATTCCTTGAGCATTCTTTATTTTCATAATGCAATAATAACGAATGATCTCTTGTTTCAAATTTTAGAATCGGTATGATTTTGCCACCTTTTATAATATTGATCATAAGACATAAAATGAATGAAGCAAATCTAGTAAAGAAAGCATGATAAAAGCCAACAATGCAAGAATCATAACAATACGCTTTGAAAATGGATAAAAGGAGCAAAACATAATGAAGAAGCAAAGTAACTTGTGGCACTCATTGAAAATAAAGAGATGAATAAAAGAGAAAGGCACAAGGAATTTAATTCTTATCCCCAACTCCAACTTTGACACGGTGTGTCCATTAAAAGTTTATTTGATTAACTCTTTAAATATATGTTTGTAATTTATGAGGAGGGGGTTCTTATATTATAATTCTATAAATAACACTCATTTTAAGGGAAGAGAGGTCTTATATTTTGAATTTTTCCTAAGAAGGATTGCCGGCGAAGGTGGATTGCTCTTTGTATGGAGGGATTGGAAGAGAGGGAAGCCATAGTGGGGGATAAGTTGTGGTCTATGTTGTAATCTATCTAGAGCCCATCTAGATAAGTGATTGATCCCATAGAAAGGGGTTTCCAATAACCCATCTCAGGTTGTGAAAGTGCATGGGATACCTTTAGTAGCCATCCAGGCATCGAGTGGTGGAAGATTCAACAGAAAATAATTCTTGGGAATTTGTGCTAGTGGTATATCCAGCAAAAGGGGATTGCAACATCCATAATCAAGAATCTTTCAACCATCCCCAACTGTCGTGTCTCTAGGATTTGGTAACTTATTCCAGTAACTATAAGGGCCCTACCATTGCTGCCAAGATTTTGCACCTACCATGCATATCAGGAAAAATTACAACAATCAAACTTTCTTGAGTCAAGAAACCTTCTCATTCATTCAAGTTTGTATCTCCCTTGTTTGAATTCATGAAGTTCTCTTTAATTATCACAGAACTACTAGCTTCTCTACCAATGAATTCTCTACACATTTCTAAATATCAATAGGGAAATTGATGCAAATAGAAAAAATAGAAGCCTAAAGAAAAAAATATAGGTACCTAGAATCATTAATAGCAATATCCAAATTCTAGATAGAGAAATTCATCAGGTTCTCCATTTTATTATTACGATTAATTAATGAAGTTCTCTTTAATTATCATAGAACTACTAACTTTTTACTAAGGAATTTTCCACACATTTCTAAACATATATAGGAAAATTGATGCAAAAAGAAAAAAAATAGAAGCCTAAAGAAAAAAATACGGGTACCTAGAATCATTAATAGCAATATCCAAATTCTAGACAGGGAAATTCATCAAGTTTTACATTTTATTATTACTACTCAATTTTATATGTTAATTAACTTGAAGAGAGATCCACAAAGTGTGTTTTCCATCAATAAGCATTAGAGAGCAAAATTTCATCTAAGGAAACCAGCTAGATTTATTCTGATTCAAGAACAAGTGACAAACCCATGACTTGAAGAATATCCAGTGCTATCCAGATCTCTTTTCAAGATACAAGCTAGAACCAATTCAGTAGCACCCCACCAAAAACTTACAGTTTCATGATAGAAATATTTGATGTGGTGAGTTATCTTGTTTGGCATGAAATAGTATTAAGAGGTTGTAATAATTACTTTTTTAAAGGAATAAATTAAAATCCTAGCACTAAGTTGTAGTTTATGGTAGTTTTATTTGTTATTTGTTTGTTCATTTATTTCTTTATTATATACTAATAGTGGAACCATACCACTGATTTTAAAAAAATTATAATTGTCTTCATCGTTGTCAACTAGAGGTATCAAAGCATAAGTAAAATTTCCTCAAGGAGAAATCAACCTTGTCAAAATCAAGGTTTAGCGATTTATGAACTTTATAGAGAAATACAATAATTGCATGCTAGGTTAGTAATCTGTGAAAGACATGAAAGGGAACCATAATCAAATTATTCATGAACATCACATTGAGCATGAAATAGATAATCCATTCGATCAAGAATATATAGAATCATCCAATATCGATGACACTTTTGTCGATTGTAGGAGAGAACCAAATAGAAAACATTAAGTCACTGTGATCAAGATCAATATTTTTGATTTTGAGGGCAGCCTAAACTCAGATGACTTTATCAATTGGCTACAAATCGTCGAGAGTATTTTTGATTATAAGGATATTATAAATGAATAGCAAGTTAAATTGAGAGTCTTTAAACTTAAGAAAATAACATTTACTTTTTGTAACAATTTAAGGATGAGAGCATGGGAAGAAAAAGTAAAATTGTGAAATGAAAGAAAATAAAAGAAGAATTATAAAAGATCGTCTCCCCATTTTAAATAAGATGCCTTTATCAAAATTCATAAGTTTCAACAAAGAAATTTATCCATAGAATAATATATAACATAATCTAAGCAATTAATGTTAAAATGTGAAATATATGAACCTAAGGAGCATACTATTGCTAGATTTATAAGAAGATTATGTCCATCTATTGCTAATTCCATTCAATTGAAACAATATTAGACATTATCTAACATTACTAAATTAGCTCTTTGAGTTGAACTTCAACAAAGCAAAACAAAATTTTCTTTTGCTAATAGAGGACAAGATTATAGAATATTAGGCAAGAACCCTAAGAAGAGGTACTCATGTATAAAATAAAACTTAACTACTCACCTAGTACCTCTGAAAGCAATAAAGCTAGCTCATTAAATTATGAAATTCCATTATTCAAATATCTCCAATGATTAGGATTTGGACACATTGCATCTAATTACCTAAATAGAAGAGTTGTATCCTTAATAAAAGAGGTATGACCTAAAGATGAAAATGGAAATGACAATGCCATATATCAAGAAGAAGATGATCAATTGATATATAATCACAAGGGGATTATTGGAGGTTCGAATCATTTTAAATACATCTATCAATCTAGAGTTTGATTTATGTCACTATAATATTATTCATACTTAATGTAACAGTTAAGAGAATGTGTTGGGAAATAGAGATCACAAAGTACAAGAGAAAAACCAATTCAATTAGAGCATACACAGAATAAATGAAAACTAAAGTAAAAGAAATCACACAGAAGACACTAGATTTAAGGAGGAAAAATCTGAAAATGGGAAAAAAATCATGACGTCACACCATCAAGAAATCAACTATAAAATAATAATCAAGGAGAACTGTACAGATTACATTTATCTAGAGCCTCTCGAAGCTTCAGTGACTAGGGCACTCAGTTCACTCTCCAACATAAGAGAATAAGAGACAAGATTACAAAAATTACAGGAAAAATTTGTCTAAATAAGAAATCTCCTGACTTGTAGCACCACAATGTCACAACCCTCATGCCTAGATGTTGGTGTCGCTATTCGTCAGACCTTTTTGGATGGGTTAGAGCATTGTGACACTAGCATCTCTATCATTCTGCCTTTGGTACCCTGATCCTAGTGCCGCAACACTAATCTAAAGTGCCAATACGTTGTCCTTTCTATTTCCTTAGTGCAAATCTAGCATCATGGCTCTGTCCTTCTAGCGATGACCTTCTGGCATCGAGTTGCTACTTCTCAATGTCGAGGTGCTGACTTTAGAAATTAAATTAAGCTCGACAAAAAAAAATCTCTCACTTAGAGTTTGATTGTAATCAATCTTATTCCTCCTCTAGATCTGTGATATCCATCATAGTCTAAGCTATAGTGTGGCTCACCTCTATCTTAGCCTTCCTGAACTCCAATTGAAACCAAGTAAAGCTTTAATTTCTCCTAAGTTATCCTTTTGGTCAATATGGTTGCAAGATTTTTAGTAGTGTGTATCTTTTCTAAGGATATTCGTTCATCTTCTAAGAATGTATATATAAAATGATACCTTAGTTGTATGTGTTTTGTCCTAGCATGAATAATGATATTCTTGGTAAGATGAATGATGCTCATATTATCACTATGAAGCCTATCAATTCCTTGCCCCTTGCCTAACTCTGTCAAAAAACTCTGCAGCCAGATCATCTCTTTGCTAGCCTCAATCATCGCAATGTACTTAGCTTCTGTGATTGAAAGTGCAACTATCTTCTACAACTTTGAAACCGAACTCACCATTGTGCTTCCTAATGTGAATATCTTATTATACTCTTCTCCCAACCAAATCTCCTGCCATATCTGAACTTGTATACCCTTATAATTTAATCCTTACACCTCCAAAACAATGTGTAATGTTGATTGCTCCCTTTAGATATCTATGAATCCACTTCACTGCCACCCAATGATGTTTGCTAGGATTACTCATATACCTACAAGCCACTCTCACTGCATGTGCAATATCCAGTTTAGTACATATCAAGGCATACATTAAGTGTCCAAATGCTGAAGCATTTGGAGTTCTCCTTATGTGCTCTTGCTCTGCTTTAGTTTTTGGTGATTAATCCTTGGATAGTCTGAGCGACTAGCCAAAGGGTTGCTCATTTATTTGCCTCACTCATGTTGAACCTCTGTAGTACCATTTCAACATACTCCACCTGAGATAACTGATGTTTTCCAACACTCATATCTCTATTGAATCTCATACCTAGAATTTTCTTGATTGGACCTAATTCCTTCATCTCAACTTCTTCAGGTCTTTAATCTTCTCCATATTTGATCATGCAATCTACATATCATCTCATATAGGAGAAAAATAATGTAACAATCTTCATAACTCTTGACGTAGCAGTGGTGATCAGCTTGACATCTCATATAGGAGAAGAATAATGTAACAATCTTCATAACTCTTGATGTAGTAGTGGTAATCAGCTTGACACCTCATGTATCCATTATCTGGTACCTATCAAACCTCATGTACCACTACCTTGGTGCGTGTTTCAAGTCATACAAGCTCTTCTTGAATCTACACACCATTGCTTCCTTATTTGGAACCACATAGCTCTGGTTGCACCATGAACAACTCTTCTTTAAAGTCCCCATGCAAGAAAGTTGTTTTACATCCATATTCTCTAAATATAGATCTTTCACTACTACAATGCTCAAGATAACTCTAATGGTTGTCATCTTAACTACAGGAGAGAAAATTTTAATGTAGTTAACTCCTTCCTTTTCTTAAAACCCCTTCATAACAAGCATTGCCTTGTAATGCTTGTTAGCATCAAGTTTTTCTATCAATTTGAAAACCCACTTGTTGTGTAGTGCTCTTTTTCCATTCTTGTCAAATCCTGTGATTGATTTGACATGAGCGATTGCATCTCATCATCCATGGCATACTCTAACTCTTTTGAGTTTTATACTTTAATGGCTTCCTAATAGTACTCTGATTCACCACTATCAGTCAACAATAAATAGTACAAGGAAGGAGATATACTCTATGTCGAGAGACTATAGATCTCTCGACTTTTGACAATCAGAGATACTTATTGTGCTTCTTCAGCCTAAGCACAATCCATATTGTCCTCTTATACATCTTCACCATCTATCACAAAATACTTGGATGATTCTTCTAGAGTGATTGAAGAATCTTCCTGAGTCCCATTTTTGTCCTTCTATATTTCTCTTTCATTGAATGTGACATCTCTTATGACACAAATATTTCTCAAAATCAGTTTAGTTTCATGTCGGGTAGATCATGGATGTTATATATTTGTTGAAAGGTTTGATGGAGAAGTATAGAGAAAGTAAGGAGAATCTACATATGATATTTGTTGATTTATAGAAAGCTTATGATAAAGTCCTTTGGAGAGATCTAGAAAAGAATGGAGTTAATATTGGTTATATTCAAATCATTAAGGCTATGTATACTAGAACTATTACTTGTGTCCAAACATAAGGAAGACCAACAAAATATTTTCCTATTTTAGTTGGATTACATCAACAATCTACTTTAAGCCCATATCTTTTTGCTAGTTATGGGTGTTCTTACTAGGCATTTATAGGAGGATGTATCTTGGTATATGTTTTTTGCTGATGATATTCTTCTTGTTGATAAGACTAGAGAGGGAGTCCAAGAGAAACTTGAATTATGGAGGCCAACCTTAGAGTTTAAAGGTTTTCATTTGACTGGATCTAAAACTGAATATATAAAGTGCAATTTTAGTTATAGAAGTTCTAGTGGTGATGTTGTGACGTTGGGTGATCAAGTCATTAAAAAGAGTGAGCATTTCAGATATTTCAACTCTATTGTTCAAAATGATGGTGAAATAGATGGAGATGTTACTAGTAGAATTCAAGTTGGATGGTTGAAGTGGAGGAGTGCATCTAGCCTATTGTGTGATAGAAAAGTATTGCTTAGACTTAAAGAAAAAAATTATAAGATGGTGATAAGATCTACAATGATTTATGGTGTAGAATGTTGGCTAGTAAAAGAGAATCATAAGACTAAGTTAAGTGTTGCAAAGATGGGATGCTCTGGTGGATGAGTGTCTTTGCTCTTAAAGATAAAATGCAAAATGAATATGTTTAGGAAAAAGTTGGAGTAGCTTTAGTGGCAGATAAGATTAGAGAGAGTTAGATGATTTGACCACATAAAGTGTCAGCCATCCAATTACCCAATTAAGAGGGTAGATGTATTAGATTTGACTTATGTTAAGAAAAGTAGAGGTAGACCTAAAAAATACTTAGTTAAGATGTGTAAAAAAATTACCTTAGTTTATTAAAATTAAATAGGAATAGACACAATAAAAAAAGAATTCTTATAGCTGACCTCACGTAGTGGGATAAGGCTTGTTATTGTTGTATTGAATATAATATCCCTACTCTTGATGAACTTCTAATTCTGATAATCCTAGAATTTGTACCCTAATTCATCTGAGCCATATCCAATCAATATATACTTGACAAACTTTGGATCAAGCTTACTCTGGACTTTGCATCAACATGAACATGCAAATGCTTTTAATTAAATTTACTTTTTTGTCACTCCATGCTTCTTCTGGTAAGCCTTCATTTTGAAGGGATTCTATTGATCAGATATACCATCATATTCACTACTTCTGCCTAAAACTACTTGGGAAACTCTACACGTAACCTCTTGCTCCTAACATGCCTTGTGATAGCTCTGTTCATGCACTTTGTCACACTATTTGACTATGATGTCTTTGGCACAGTGAATTCACGCCTAGTCCCTTTTGAGGAACAATAGTCCTTAAACCTCTTATCATGATAGTCACTGCTATTATCCCTTCCGCCTTGTCTCATTTTCACAAGAGCCTTCCACTTCTTGAACATTTCAAATTTATAATTCAAGAAGTATACACATACCTTCCTAGTATGGTCATTAATAAATGTAACAAAATATGATGATCAGCCAATAGATTGAATTGCAGTGGGACCCCATACATTTGTGTGTACTAACTCAAGTTTCTTTAGCCTTAGTTTTACTCCACTTTTACAGAAGTTCACTCTCTTTACTTGTCATATACACAATCTTCACAAAAATCTAAATATATCGATTTTAAACTTTGAATTTTGCTTTTGAAATTAATGACTTCATACATTCCTCACTCATATGGCCCAGCTTCCTGTGCCACGAGCTTGCATCTACTCCTTTTCTAGCAACTTCTATGAACATTAAAGCTTGATTGATAAAGTATAACATCCCTTCAATGTTGTCTAGAGTCATCACCAAAGCACCCTTAGTCAACTTTCATGAGTCCCTTGTGAAGATAGTCACAAACCCAAATTATGCTAACTAGCTTATTGAGACCAAATTCTTCTTCCAACATAGAATGTGTCTGACATCCTTTAGCTTCCAAACTGATCCATTCAACAATTTGATATCCACTTCATATTTTCCTATGATGATGTAAGCCTTGTTGTCTCCAAGGTACACCTTCCCCATATCTCCTTGGGTGAAATTTCTAAACACTTCTTTGTTGGGACTTGCATGGAAAGAGGCACTTGAGTCTACTATCCTCAACTCAGTACTATCCATGGATAAGATTAGAGAATCACCTTAAGTTTCTTTTATGGAGATATTCGCAATGTGTCCCCTGTCTTGTCTTCCACCACTCCACTTTTCCTTTTCTAGTCTTAGATTTTCCTCTCATTGACTTCGACTTGCTCCTACTTGAGTTCCTATTTGAACCCCTTCCTCTGCTTTCAACATTCATAATCATATTTTAAATTCTCTCGCTTACTTTTTATAGACATCTTCATTCAGCATCAATCGAACAACATCATCGATGTTTAATTTCATGTTGCCCAAAGAATTGCTCACCATCATGATTAGTTCATCCCAACTGTCAGACAAATAAAATAAAAGTACTTGTACCTCATCGTCAAACCTGATGCTAACCCATCATAATTGATTAGTCAATTGTTGAAATTGTTCAGATGTTTAACGACTGGACTTCGATCAACCATTTTCATGTGAAAGAGCCTCATATTCAAGAACAATTTATTCGAAGCTGATGGCTTCTCATACATTCTTGTTAGTGCAACCATATGGTTCACTATAGTCTCCCTATTCACAATATTGAAAGCAACAAATGAGGATAGTGACAGTCGAATCAAACCTAATGTCATTCGATCGAATACATCACATTCTTCCATAGACATCATCTATGGTTTGTTTGCAACCTAATCTAGTGGAAAATATAATTTCTTTTGGTAAAATAAATCCTCCACTTGTATCTTCCAGAAAGTGAAGTTTGTCCCATTAAACTTCTCAATCTTGAACTTTGAATCACTGACATTGCTCCTGTTTGATCTAAATCTTCAAAACTTGACACTAATATCAATCATTTGGGGATAGAATAACAAAGTATGAGTGAAAAACTAGTTTTATTGATCTCCACATATGGTTCACAAGTTAAATGAATCATGAAAGTTAAAATAAATAACTAACAAGAGGAAAATCGCATGAATCAGGTTTAAAATGCCCTAATCATGATTGGATTTGATCAAAATCATCTCAATTTAAAAATTCAGCTTTGTAAGTGCAAAAAAAATAATAAAATTAATTAAATAAAAAATATTGAATCAATTAATAACCAATTAATTAATTAAAATAAAATCTTAATGAAATTATGCTTATATCGAGATCAGGAAGCCCCAACGATCTTTGAATGACCTCTATTCATAAAACTGGATGTGTTGTTATCGCCAAAAACATCAAAATATATCAAACGACACCTTCCGTGATTGATTTGGAAAAGTCTACATGAACATCAAGCGATTTGAATGTGACATCACGTAATTTAAGCCTAATTTCACCTCGTCGTCGACGTGGTCCAAATGACCTACAATCATGAAACAAGCATCATCGTTGCATCCGGCATAACAGAAATACCTAATATTGATACCCATATTGATATGGTACATCGTAAAAAATATTTTCATAATATTCATCATGAAATTATAAATTATTATATTATTATCTTATTGATTCATAATTAAGCAACTAACAACCACTTAATTTCCTAACCGTTTCCTTAATCAACTGCTTAAACTCTCCAATCAGACTTGCCACCTAATCCATGCAATTGGAAATTGTTTGGGGAGCCAATTGGAATGCTAGGCTTACCCTAAATGTTGAAATGAGCGATGACCTCCCTCGGTCATGTGACATTCCTCTCTCACGTAGCTTTCCTCTCCTGTTCCATCCTTCTCGAGTCGCTGAACGAATGGGAAACACCCTTGCTCGTTCCATCCTTTCATCCTAGTCGGTCAGTCAAACCCTCCTCTCCATCTGAACTCCCTTCTGCTGAAGCCAAATGAGGCTCCTTCTCCCTCGTTCCATCGGTGCAAGCCGGGCAGTCAAAAGTCATTTCTATCTTCCATTCGACCTCCTCCATTCATCTAGAGTTCCGCTCTTGCCATCCATCCCTAGCAACTGAGCACCACACGTGATTTCCCTCTCTTTCTTTGGTCATCTTCACCAGAACTTAACCCAACCTTGAATCCCAAGTCACTGGAAGCCATCCTTTACCTCTCAAGCTCCAACCCAAAATCGATATCATGCTCAAACATTCAATATCCACAAAATGACTCTTGCTTGAGCTTTGTGATGTAGAGGGATAAACGTTTGGTCATCAGGCTCACCATTTTCTTGCAGATTTTCCTGATATATCTAATCATCACATAGGATTTCTCTTCATGCCCTATGATTCTTTAGCTTGACATAACCCTAGCTATCTTTCCTATTCTTCCATCATTAGTGATCTCTTGCAATTGGTGCAAGCTGATTGAGTCTTATAGCCGTGGAATGGGATTGGGTTAGCGATTGAGGGAAGCATTGTGTGGGACATTGTTTACTTCATTTGGATTGCTAAATGCGATTATGAATATAAGCTGACCTATGCTTTCCTTCCCCTCCTTCCTCTATCTATATCTTTGTTCTTGTGTTATGTTTTTGTTCCTTTGATCCCTATGATTGGATACGAAGCTGTGTTGGCATTGTCGGGCTTTGTTCTGAATAACATTGCATTTGTGTTTGCTGCCATATATTTCTACAAGTTATCACTTTTAATATTAAAGTATTCAGCAGTTTCCCTACAAGCATCTGTCTTGTTCAGTTTTAACTCTACTTCTATATTTTACTTATTAATATACTCAAAGAGCCTATATGCATTATTTTCACTATGAAATATTCTACTTATTTTCTTGTTCGAATACTATGACCATGCTCCTACTTGGTGTGTCTAGTGCAGCTAGATCAAATAGAGTCATTAATGCTCGTTATCTGCTTTAAAGCATTGCTTCAAGCTTATGATGTCATCACCGATAAGGGAAACTTCACAATTTACTCAAAGAAAGTGTTTTTTTAGTCTAAAAGAATGACTCTCATTGCACAACTATTTTTACATGTAGAACTAATTTTTCTATTTAGATGGTATCAAATTTTTAAAAAAATCCTTGCAGAAATTCTTTCCAAATTTTATCAAATAGCAAGTCTTCCATCATATTAGGGCAAAAGAAAATGGCAATGAAGGTTAAGGCCATGAAAGATATGAAGCTTTGTGTTTTGATTATTAAACAAATGGAAAGTTGAAATTTATTTGGGTTTGAACATCTTTATGATACAATTTGGTTACCTTTATTATTTCATATGATGTGAATTGAATTCCATGTAGATTTTCATATCAAATCAAATCCTTTTTATGGCAAGTAAGATGGTAAAGTTTTAATCTTTGAAGGATTTAATATTGTTGAGGTGTAAATTAATTTAGTTATGTATGGCCACTAAATCATTATTTTACTTGCATATTTTAAGAGTGAGGTTCTCATTTTACTGTTCACAAGTAATTATTGGTTGAATGCCATCAAAGTTGTACTACTAAAAATGTTCTTCTTATTTTTAAATCATTATAAGATGAAGCTGAAATGAAATCTAGCTTTTTAGATGTTTAATATTATTATATTATGATGTTTCATTCGGCATTCAACTTGCTACATCATTTGTCTAGTTCGAAAGAGATTGGAAGGAAATGTAACATATTATGTGAGGCCTCTTTACTCTTATTTGGCCTCTTTTGACATTGTTAAAGCTGAAAATTCATTTGCATTTTATCATCAAAGTGCAATTTTGATTTGCTAAATCTAAAGAAGGAAGCAATATTTTTGAAATTCAACTGAAATGATGATGAAAAGCTTTTTACAGCAAGGGGGTTTCAGTTATATATTATTCCATGCACATGTGAATGTAAATTTGTGAAATATGCTTCGAATTATTTCAATGCAGCAAAGAAACTTGTGCTATAAGTACTTGTTGTTCCAATGTCACAAGGAAATGTGATTTATGATAAGTACTAGTTCACATTGTTCCAATGCGGTGAAGAAATTTGTGATATAAGAACTTGTTCACATTGTTCCAACGTGGAAAAAAATGTTCTTTGTGATAAGTAACTGTTTACATTGTTCCAAAGCCATGAGAAAACTTGTGTTATAAGTACTTGCTCATGTTGTTCCAACATGGCAAGGAAATATGCTTTGTGATAAGTGCCCATTCATATTGTTCTAATGTAGTGAAGAAATTTGTTATATAAGTACTTTCTTATGTTGTTCAAATGTTGCAAGGAAATTTTCTTGTGATAAGAACCCATTCACATTATTCAAATGCGACAAAAAAATTATTATATAAGTACTTGTTCAGGTTATTCCAATGTGGCAAAGAAATTTTCTTATGATAAATACCCGTTCACATTGTTCCAATCTAATAAAGAAATTTGTATATAAGTACTTGCACAGGTTGTTCCAACGTGACAAGATGCTATGCAAACCCATGTACGCCTTTCTTGGCGTGGTGGGAAAATAAAATTTTCAGCCATCGTGTCTTATGACACCTACCATGCACACCTTTCCTGGCATGGTGAGATGACCTAGTCTCCGGAAGGAACCACTTATGCGGGGATGACGCTGAGAGGCTACCAAAATTTTTGATAAAAAAAAGAAATCATGCAAGGGATAGAAAAGAAAATAATACACTTTAAAATCAAGATGATTTGGGCAAAGTATTTGAAATTCATAGCATCATGATTCTGAAATGTCTAGTGATTACTTATAATGACAATTTTGAAATACATTGTGATAAGTAACATTTGGGTGAAATCCTATTTAATTCATTCCTATTAAAGGTTGTTATTAAATCCATGCATGCCTTTAATTTGATGCTTAAAGGGTTAAATGTTGTAAGCTTTGAAATTGTCAATTGTTATTTTACTTGATTAAATCTTGTTTAAATTGACATTATGAAATTGAAATAAGGTAGAAAGTGCATGGGGTTTAACAATGAGCTAAAGTCATCATTTCCATGTGAATTTGTTGTTTTTACCAAGTGGTTTTGTTGGTTTTCACCTTTCATGTGACCAAGTTTTCATAATATCTTTAGTTGAAAGTTGTTGTGAAATGCGAAGAAGCCCAAGCTTATTGGGACTTCCAAATATAAGCTTCATTATATTTTTAGATTTGAAGTTATCATATTACATCTAAGTGAATTGAATATTCCAAGGTTTAGAATGGCTACTTATTGTCTTGCTCAATTAAACCTTGCTTAAACTCTAATATCACTGTAAAATGTATGGATTTGACATTGATTTAAAAGTGGTCATTCTATTGTTAAAATTCCCTCATTTTTTTATGAGGCTTGATTAAGCTAATTATTATTACAACTTATTGATAAGTTATCTCATTATGAAATTTGATTCAAAATGGAGAAATGGATTTCAATATGTTTAAGCTAAAATAAGAATGAATGAAAGGGACTGTTAAAGAGGCATGTCTATACAAAAAAGAGATTTCTATGTTTGCTACCCCTGAACAATTAAAAGCTGAAATCATGCAAGTTATGTTATTTTATGCCTTTTTGTTCTTAAAGTATGAGCATATTGTGATAAAGAAATCCTAGTTTCATTAGCTTAAGCATTGCCATCTTTGGAAACTCAATTTGGCCATTGATTATGGGATGCTTGTTTCTTTCTCTTGATTTGGGAAATAATGAAAAGAGAGCAAGTGTTTTTCTATAGGCTTATTCAACTCATGCTTAACTTGATTCCTACTTGAATCTTGATGTCATGTGGGCAATTACATATTTGAATCCATATTTTTACTTATCTTGTGATAATCCTCTTTTTATGTGTTATATGAGTGAGTTGAAAGTGGGAATGAGGAACCTTATGTGTTGCATGGCTCAAACCTTTCCTTATTATCAAACATCCATTCATGTTATGTTGTTTTGCCTTTGTCTAAGTTATGTAATAAGGTTAAAAAAAAATCAGCAAATGGGTTCATTCCTTGCTTAACTTAGCCATGTTTAACTTGTCTCCTACATGAATCTTGATGTCATGTGAGTAATTTCTTGATTAAGTCAAGAATTTTAGATTTATGTATTATAGATTTGGTGTGGATGCTTGATCCATATATAGTCATGCTCTATTTGCTTATCTTGTGGAAAGAAAGGGAAAAGGGGAAGGTGAATTTAGATTTTGACTTTAAGTTTGCTCTTTTGGCTATGTTTACTTTCATAATAATCACCATGTCATATGAAATGAGTTTTGGCTTGTTCTTTTGTGAAAGTCAAAGGTTCATTACCTCATGATAGTTGGTTTTGAATCATATTAAATGGTGAACTCATCATTATATTAAAGTAAACTTGATATTGATAGGATTCAAGAAATATATTTCTTCTTCTTTTATCAAATCAAGTTCTTCTTTATATGGTATGACAAGATTTCAATTTTTCTAAAAAAAGGGAATATCACTTTGCATTTCTCCCATTATTTGGAATTGAAAGTTTACTTGTGTACGGTCATCCAATTATATCATTTGCTAATTCAATGGAAGGGTATTGCCATTTGCTATGAAAACTTGTCATGTGATGTTTCTACTCAGTCAATTCTTACCTAAAAGTTATGATCATTATGGCATCAAAGTAAGATCAGCAAGTGCATGACGTTTAAATTGATTTAAACCCCTCATTTTTATGTGAGTCTCTTACTTCTTTTATCTTGCAATTTTGTTGGCCAAATAGAACATCAAATTAAACATGACTTATGGATTGATGCGATATGATTTGAAATCAATTCCAATTATTGGCAAGTTTCTTTAGAAGTTGGTAAGCTCCCTTAGTTTAGAAAACTTTAGACTTGCAATGTTCCTTGTGAGAAAGATGTGAAGGAAATGGGAAAGTAAATCTTCATGAGGGAAAAATGCTCTCATACTTATAATACATAGTAGCTTACTTAAGTTTTCTTCCTAAGTAAAATGTCATCCAAGCCCCTTTGGATGAAGCCAAAAATATTTAATATCATATATGACAAAATACATAAAGAGGATTTGTGTCATCCCATTAATGTCCTATGGATATTTTTGCATGATATTAAGGAGGAGAATTTTTTTTCTCCTCCCTTTTCTCTTCATGAAATCATGTCATGTAAAAAAAATATATATATATAATAATGCATATATGCATTAATAAATGACAAAAAAAGGGGTAGGGAAGAAGATTCATCGCTTTTAATTTCTTTTATCATTCCTCTTTAAATTACACATGAAATGGGATGGGTGACAAAATACATAAAGTGGATTTATACAACAAAAATAACTACAACAACAACAAGCCTTAATCCCACTAGGTGGGGTCGGCTACATGAATCCTTCGTCTCCATTGTGTCCTATTATGTGTCAAATTATCATTTAAATCATGTATAATAAGTTCATTTTTTATACATCTTAACCATGTTTTTTTAGGTCTACCTCTAGCTTTCTTAAAATAAGGCAACTCTGATGCATCTACTCTCCTAATCAAGTCATCGGACGGCCGACGCTTTATGTGGCCAAACCATCTAAGGCGACTCTCCCTAATCTTATCTACCACTAGAGCTACTCCAACTTTTTCCTGAATATACTAAAGTGGATTTATGTCATCCCATTAATGTCATATGGCTTTTTGAATGATATTAAGAAGGACAAAACTTCATCTCCTCCCCTTTCTCTTCACAACATCATGACATGCAAATTAAAAAATATATACAAAAATAACATAAAAAATAGGGAGAGAAAATCCATCCCCCTTTAATTTCCTTTATCATTCTTTTTAAAATTACCCTAAAAAGGGCATGAGATTAGGGAGAAAGAAAGAAAGGTAAAAAAAAAAGAGGGAAGCTTCTTTCTTTTCTCAATGGGATTATGTCACGCAAGGAAAAAAAAAAGAGAAGTGTGTGGATAAAATCAATGAAATATGGATCTTTTTCCCTTTCCATTAATTACCCATAAATGGGTGTTATAAAAAAAAGGTGGGGAGGAGAAGCCTCTTCCTCCTCTTTATGGGATCATGTCATTACAAAATAATAAAAAGGAGAGAGAAAGAAATGCATATAAAACAAAAAAAAAGAAGGGGAGGTGTCATGATAAAAAAATGATTATGATAATGACATGAGAGTTTGAAATCTCTTTTTTCCATTCATAACCCATCTTGATTTCCTTAAATGGGCTTACTAAAATAATTTAGCCTGCTTGAAATTATGAAGCACATATTCTTTTTATTTCAAGAGGCTCATTAGGCCAAAATTTATAAATGAGCTTATAAAAGAGAGGACTCCTCTCATGAAACATTTAAGCTTATAATTTTCTCTTATGTCAAGAGACCTAATAGGCTTTAATCTATAAATGGGCTTATAAAAAAGAAAACCCATCTCATGAACTCTTTAAGCGTATAATTTTCTTTCGAATCGAAAATCCCATTGGACCCAAGTCCATATGTCAGCTTCAATTAGATTAATTTTTCATACTTTAAAATTCTAGTTTACATGGAAGGATTTGAATGTGGTATATCACTTATATATATATACATCATTCATTTTGATTTCATATGAATATTGCATATGAATTAGCCATAATGAAGATCCACACTTGATCTAATGTGCATCTAAATCTTTATTAGAATTTTAATAAGATAGATACTACACTTGATATTTAGCAAGTGTTTGGAATAATTGAATATACATATTCCAAAACATATCCACTTGATTTATAATAAGCTTAAAAAAGATTAAATTTACATCCTATTGAACAAATTTAAACATGATTTGAAAATAAATATTTGATATCCTCTAGCATAGATACATGCTTGATCATTTAGAACAGATGCTCATTTAGTTTGCAATAGGTATTTGAGAAAGTTAAGCTCATATTTTAGAGAACATATCTTCACTTGATTTATAACTAGTGTTTGAATGAGTTGAAATGCTCATATTCTACAAAATAGAACTACACTTGATTTGTGATTTTAGGTATCAAAATCTATGCTTATTATCAAAACTTATTCTTGTAATTTGACAAATATGTCATACCAAACATAACTACATCAACTTAGACATCTTAATGTCCATAAAAAAAAGAACATATACTTGTATGTATGTTGAAGTGTTCACTAGATCAAACATCTAAGGAAATGTGCAAGTCATATGCAAAAAATGAATGATAATATACCCCAGTTGTGTCTTAGGACCTGGTCCGAGTTAACAAAACATAAAAATAAAATGTTTTTATTATAATAATTTCAACTTAATAAAATATGAGAAGCTAATTCTGTCATAAAATGACAAAAGTTAAATCTATCAGCATCATTATTAATGTAACTTCTCATTTTAAAGCTCTCAAGAGGAAAGTCCCAAACCCGATCCTCTATGCTCAAGCTAGAGTTGAAAAAGTTTGGAGGACTATAAATTTTAAAATAATGAATTACCCTGATTGGGTCTTAAGATAAGGTTTGCGTTAACAGAACTTAAAAAATTTAATAATGTTATTATAATATTTTAAACTTACTAAAATTTGAGAAGCTAATCCTATCATAGAATTATAAATGATAAATCTATCAGCATCATTGTTAATGTAATTTCTCAAGTTTAAACCCTTAAGAGAAAACTCCACAACCCAATCCTCTATGTTCAAGCTAGAGTTGACAAGGTTTGGAGGACTATAAATTTTGAAGCAATAAATCACCCTAGTTTCGTCTTAGGACCGGGTCCAGGTTAAAAAAACCTAAAAATTAGATTATAATATTATAAGAAATTTGATAAAATCTGAGAAGCTAATTCTATCATATAATTACAAAAGATAAATCTATTCACATAACTTCTCAAGTTCAAGCTCTTAAGAGGAAAGTCTCAAACTCAATCTATGCTCAAGCTAGAGATGACAAGATTTGAAGGACTATAATTATGAAAGTAATGAATTTAGACAAGATCCCCTATAAGAAAGCAATTGAGTTGATAATGGCTACTACATTCAAAAGATTATCATTATTATGGTTTAAATGATTAATAATTATATATATTCAAATTTAAATTAATTACAAGATAATCATGTGTTCAAATAAAAAAATTTGAAAGTGCAACAGTCCGAGAATTTATTTGATTGGACAAAAATCCATATGTTAGCTAAGGTTAACCTATATTTGTGCCCTTAGATAAACTCTACCCTAGGTCTACAAATACACCTTGGAAACATAACCCATGGTTTCTAATAAGGATCCTTCAGTCAGGTTGGGTCGTCTACCTCCTCTGACTAAGTGAACTAGGGACCGCAACAGCCCGGGATGAGGAAACCATGGGATCTTGATCAGGCGCATCATCATTCCCCTAAATAAAAGTTTTAAATTAAAATAATGAATCTCATAATATTCAAACTCCACTCACTGCTATTATACACTTTTTATTTAGCGATTCATCGAAAAGCCTTAATTGAAAGTGCTCTCTTAGTATTGGGAGGAGTACTTAACTATAGGTGCTCGTGCCTACAAGAAACCTAGAACTACGTCTAAAGTATTCGCAAAATGATGGTGAAATCTCTCTAGGTAGTGTCTTATCTACTATTCCATCTACCTTCTAAAAATTTCACCGACATTTTAGACATAGTCTTCATCATGAGAGGTTGGTGGTCAATTTTTGGAGTCCACAGATTTTTTGCAACTCCACTGGGGATATGTTTCTCTTCCATCTTTGGCTAGTTGAACATAATCTATAATTGCAATAGAGTATAAAAAAGGAAATGATAAATAGAAATGAAATTGAATATAAAAAATTAAAATGGATCACTAAAAAGAACTATTAATAAAACTTAAATGCTTTCTAGATAGGGTCTTGAATAACTTAAGAGCTTATTTAGCGCTTGTATTTTAATATGTTTATTTTTTATCTCCACATTTTGGAGGACTGGGGTGACATATTGATTTTTAATTGCTAATCCTTATCTTTCATCTCGATAATGGCTATGCAAAACACCCCCTTCACTATTTCCCTTGGAAGTCATGCCAACATCCAGTTGGCTAACCCCATTATTAACACTAGAAGTGCTAGGGCTACCATCCAGTTTGATAACATTAACTTCCCAACTATTGTAGCCCAAGGTCAAGCTGTCAGGCCTCAATCTGCTGAAGCTTGTGCACATCTTGCACACAGTGTGTAGCAAGCTCTGTAGCGGCCTGCTAAAGCTACTACCTTTTCTGCTACTGGGATGCCTCAAAAGAAGCCTTCTATCTTTGAGAGGCTTGGCCACTCAAAAACCCCTATCATGAAGAGAGTTGTTATTGGGAGGACTATCTCTTTAGTCTCGCAAAACTACATAGTCCTACCAACGGAACCCTTCACCCTGGGGAGGCACGATGCTAAAGCTTCTTCATTTGGAAGCAAGCCCAACCAGAGGCAAAAGAAAGAGAAGCATTGAGCTTCATGCTTAATAATTAATGTATGTGCAACTAGCTGCACAACCAACTGTAGAACTAGTAGTGAGTATTCTAACCCATAATATGTTTCACAGCCAAAAGTGGGTAAAATGATACAACTCTACTGGTCAGATTAAGTAGTCCTTCTGGACCCACAACATCAAGTTCCAGCTCCTCCAATGATGAATCTTGAAACTATATCTACAAGAGTGCATCGAGTCCTCCGAGTTGTTAAGGAGAGAGGACTGATGAAAAGAAAATATCAATGTCATGTTATCAGGGAGTCTAGAACTTCTCCTCCAAAGAGATCTTATCCCATAATCCCAACAAGATGCCAACCAATTCATGTCCTGCATGGTGATCATCGAGGCTTGACACTTGGACCACGTGTCCAGGAATCCACCGCTGAAAGGTCTTGGTGGAAAGGTAAACAGATATAGAGGCCTAAGTCTCAAAAAGAAGTTTTGGAGAAATGGCAAGGCGTGACATCTAGTGTGCCCTCCTGGAGACCCACCCAACTCAAATTTATTAATGATGAAAGCCTAAATAGAAGGGCCTAGATGATAAAGCATCTGACGGTCGACACTCTAGAGAATCCTCTAAGGGATCCCGTCACCAATCAACTCCATCCTGGTGAGAGGAGGTTAGCTTTGGTCGAAGCCCTCCAATCAAAGAAGTCCTAATTCCACACTTAGCACCTCCCCCTCAACCTGGAGAATAATAAAATATCCAAGTAGAGGATGCATCCTCAAGTTCTTTAGAGGAGGGACAAGAAGAAGAAGGAGAAAGGGAAGAAAATCCCACCTTCACTGATGCAACCACTTTGGCAAAGGCACAAAGGCAAATTCAGTGCCAAATGAAAGCTAAGGATAAAGAAATCGCTTAGTTGAACACAAAATGAGAAAAATGATGATGCAGATGACTACGATGATGCAGTTAATGCAAAGAAATATTATGGTGGTTCTAGTACCAGTCCCTCCAAATAATCATCAAGCCTCTAAAAGTGCCCATGACAATCCTCTAATCAACCCAATCTCATATGCTTTGAGAGTGCAAATTGAGCTCGAAGTGAGGGTTGAAGTAAACGAGTTGACTCGCCAGCCCGCTTCTCAAAATGTTTTGAGCACATCTAAAGCTGTGATAGCCTCCTATCTTGATACTATTTTGAAATAGAAGAACAAAGCTATTATAGCTATAGAGTAGGCTAAAAATTTAATGAACAAAGGTCATCCATATCCTGTAGAGTACGACCAAGTTCCATATCCAAAGGGATACTCAATGCCAAAGTTCAATATATTTGACGGTAATGGTAACCCTAAACAACATCTAGCCCAGTTCAAAGCATCCTGTGGTAACATAGGGGGTAATGATGCATTACTGTTCTGCCAGTTTGTTAGTAGTTTGACTTCCACTGCTTTCGAATGGTATGCTGAGTTACCAAATGACTCAGTTAAGACCTTTACTAAACTTGAAACCATGTTGGTCAAAAGGTTTGCTAGAACAATTAAGAAGACAATTGTTGCTGATCTCACCCTCGAGAAAAGAAAAAAAAGATGAGTCAGTAACTAGGTATATCATGCGCTAGCAAAACATGAGCATAAAATTTGAACAATGGCTAGAAGAAGAGCATACAATTCAATTACTTATGGGCAACATTGATGATAAGATGGCGCCTTATCTTTGCATGGCTTCAATTACCACATTTTAAGAGCTACTTGATAGGGTGGCTAAATTTGAGAAATTAAACTTATCATGCTTTGATAACCATCCAAATAAATCCAAAAGAGGAAAAGCTCCAGATCCAAAAAAGGGTGAAACACACTTCACTATCTTTAAGAAAGATACAAGAAAGCGGATAGTCTATAACGTAGACAAAGGAAGGCTACCTGCTTACCAAGAAAGACTAAAGAAGTCATTCAATCCTGCTCCACAACCCAAGCTCATACTTGGAGGTAATGATGTGCTTCGAGGTCGCTTCAATGAAGGGGAGTGACCAAAGCAAACAAAAGGAGTGAATGACTCAATGGCCCTAACCCTCAAGGAAATGTTGAACAAAGAGTATTCCTTCTAGAGGGAAAGTGTGGTTAAACTATTCAAGCATGCACTCAAAGAAGGTCTCCAACTAGTAGAGTGTAAAAGACCTAAAGAACCTGGACAGGTTGATAATCCTAAGTATTTCCCATACCATCGGGTACTCAGCCATCCTATTGAAGATTGTTAAATATTTAAGGATTGGCTAGAGAGAAAGTATAGAAATGGAGAATTTACATTATCGGATAGTGTATTGGTGCGTCCAAAGAAAGAATCCACAAAGGTGATTATCTCCTCTCCAATGCCATCAAGCAAAGTAAAGGCAAGGAGAAACCAATCAATGATGAAGGATGGCAAGTTGCTTTTTTTAAAAAGATTGCAAAGATGTTGAAACAACTGGAAAGCATTCCAAGCATTAAGTGGAAGTCACCAATTGAGCCCGTACTTGAGTTGAGAGAAAACCTGAGTTATGGAAAGGCTAGCTCATCTCATGAAATACAGTGTAGCCAAGTCCCACAAGGGAAGGCCAAGAAGTATGCCAAGTGAAAGAATAAATCAATGAAAAAGAAAAAGATTGTAACACAAAATATCATCAACAATATGGATGATTATCAATAGCTAGCAAGATGACCCATCACACTTGTTGATTTCATTACCAAGCTTTAGATTAGTGAAGAAGCAAAGGAAGAAGATAAAGAAATTTCCACTGAATCCTGCTTGATGGTACATGAAGCTGACCACAACTCAGGGGAACTCTATTTCCTAAATGAAGATGAATCAAAGCTTATCATGGTGGCTGACATAAAGAATGTAAAATTAGGTAGTGATTCTGAATCTTCAAGCCCATCATTAAATGGAGCGAAAGCCGATGATGAAGTAGTTGATTCATTTGAAGATTCAGATTCAAATGAAGTAGATCAAGTACGGTTGAGAAGTGATCAATGCTACCATCTCAATAGAGAAAAGGGCCAATAAATAAAGATAAAGATAAGTAAATTAAAATCAATGAAAAAGTCATCCTTAAGGATTCAAATAAGAAGTCTCGCCAAATAAGGGGATTGACTACAACATTCTATCCCACTTAAGAAAAATTCTAGCATAGCTCAGTGTCTATGAAGCACTTATGATATTAGAAGATCTCCGTAATATTCTAATTGAAGCTGTCAAAGAGCTAGAGAAGTTTGAAGCATATTTTGTTAAGCATTGTATAATAGAAGCTTTGCATGTTCAAGATCCTCCAGCCATCAAATTTTTAGAAGAAGATCTTATGCTTGGAACTACAGAGTATAATCACCCTCTGTATGTTATAGCTGAAAGTGATGAAGCTATAATACAATGAATCTTGATTGATTTTAATTCTTTTATAAATCTTATAAACCTAAGGACACTCAGGTGGCTATCTTTAGATGTACAACATCTGCGATGAGATAAGGTATTGGTCCAAGGTTTCAATGAGAAGGGATAGAAACCTACTAGGTCATTCGTCCTCACTCTCAGATTCGAGGAACTCTACACAGAAGCCAAGTTTCACATGGTCGATGCAAACACCTCATTTTGAGGTCTTCTGGGCCAACTAGGGCTTCATGAATATGGCATTATCGATCTACACTACATCAATGTATGAAATATACAAAAGATGGAGAAGAATGCAAGATTGTGGGTCACATGCAACCTTTTGTGGTGCATAAAATGAAGATATATTAAGATATCAATTACTTCTTTTCGAGGGTATCAAAGCTAACAAACAACTAGAAAATACTACACCTACTTCAAAATCCATAAAAGAATAAGTTAAGAAAGATGGTGAAAGGAAACGAACTAAAGGAAAAGAGAGCATTCCAGGTATCTCTAAGGATATAAAGAGCAAGTCTAAAATAAATAAAATTGTCCCTCATTTGGGTAGTGATACCGAAGAAGGAGAGGAATGTGCCTCTTCCAAATCAAGAGGTCCACATAAACCTTCAAGAAAAGTGCTGAAGGAGGAGGATCATTTTGACTCTGATTATGAGTTCAAATCTTCTTTTGAAGGAAAAGTGCAATGCACCTACTTTAAAATAATCATAGATCCATCAGCAGTGGAGACTACCCTTGTAGTTACTCCTATTCCTCCCCAACATTTCAAAGAAATCACCCCTCCCCTTGAGAAATCCACAATGTCGAAGAACTGGTGACCCTATGGTGACTCTGTAATTGTTGAAATCCATGAAGGACTTTGTGGTGCACACCAATCAGGTCATAAAATAGCTTTCAAAATTGAAAGAATGGGATACTACTGGCCATCTATGGTAAATGATTATATTGATCATGCCAAGAGATGCATGAATATTAGGTTAACGGTAATATCATTCATCAGCCTCCAAACTTATTGCACCCAATGATAGCAACTTGGCCATTTGAGTGTTGGAGAACAGATATAATATGACTAATTGATCCACCATCATCAGCTGGTCAGCACTTCATCTTAGCAGTCACTGATTATTTCTCTAAGTGGGCTGAAGCCGACCCATTCAAATAAGTCACAGTCGAGCGTGTGACCAATTTCTTCACCCACAACAATGTCTACAAATTTGGCGTGTCGCACTGAATTATCTCAGATAATGTTCCAGCATTTAGAAGCACTAAAATCTATAGATTTTCTAATCAACATAAGATTTATTGGCGATACTCATCGATTTATAATCTGAGAGAAAATGGCTTGACCGAGGCTTGCCATAAAACACTAGTCAAGTTACTTAGAAAAATCCTCAAAAGGAATAAAAGGGAGTGGCATACCAAGCTCATGGAAGCATTATAGGCTTACCACACCACTTACAAGACTCCCATAAAATTCACTCCCTATACACTAGTATTTGGCATTGAAGTAGTGCTGCCACTTGAAGTTGAACTACCTTTGCTTTAACTAACCATTCAACACAATCTCACTCAGGATGGAAATGGCCATCTACAGATGGAAGAGCTTGATGTTCTTGATGAAGTTAGGCTCCAAGCTCAGAAAAATCTAAAAGTTTAATGAGCGAGGATGTCCAATGCATTCGATCATACGTTGCGTCCTCGAACCTTTCAAGAAGGGGAATTGGTCCTGGTGCAAAAAAAATTAATTATTCCTCAACATCATTACATGTGTAAGTTTTGCTTGAAAACTCTCTTGTAACATAAGAATGCATCTCCAAAATAAAGCAAACATCCCCCTATTAGATAGGGGTCATTTTTTAAATTTTATAGTAAAATGTTAGGCTTTCTCCTGTAAGATAGAGGGATTCCTTTTGTATTTTAGTTGACAACACGCCTATGGCCGAGATTCTAATATACATGTTCAAATTATGTATTCAAATACATAAGTTTCAATGTCTTACTGACCAAAAAGAGAAATTTTCAAATTTTAAATTTTAGTAAATCAAGTTGGATATACATCTTCAATCCATACATCAAATCTTGGGTTCGAGTTGATGCATAAGATCAGACTCAACATGCCCAAATATAGTCGAGTCGCTGATAGGTTTGCTTACTCTATACTCCACAAAAGGTCATAGTAAGGGATCCTCCTACTTCATTAGCTCAAAGATAAGAGCATCCACATCTCCAAATCCCTCCAACTTGGTGAGTTCAAGTGGCCTAGATTGAGGAATCATCTATAATGGTCGTAAGGTCATTTTCCAAAATACAATAAAAAAATTCTCACTCAAGAAAGCATTAAGCTCAGTTTAGTATCAAAAGAAAAAATATGAAATCTCAACTCCATCAATAAGTCTGTTAAGCAGAAAGCAAAGACTGAAGGAAATTCTTCTTCAACAAGTCCAACCAAACAAAAAGCAAGGGATCAAAGAAGTCATCTCAATATTTGTACAAAGCCAAAGGCCGAACTAAGGGAGTTACGTAATTAACATGTCTATTACGCACAAAGCATAGGACTGATTACTCTTCGTCACTGACCCAACACAAGCTCTGAGGGCTAAGTCATCGACAAGCATCCATCTATAAGCCCATGAAAGCAGAAAGCTAGGGCAGAAGGTAATTTTGTATCACCTGACAAGTCTTCAAGATAATTCTTAATTTTCCACCATCAAATCCGTCAAGGCACGAAGCCAGGGTAGAATAAAATACAAGATACAAATCCCCGAGATGAAGTCTTCAAGTCCATCAAAGCACAAAGCATAGGACCAAAGATGTTCTCATCTCGCTAAAGAGTCATCAACTCTATCAAGTCCACCAAGGCATAAAGCAAGGATAGGAGAAAAATACAAATTCCAAATTTTAAGATTGAATCTTCAACATGTCCATCAAAGCACAAAGCATAGGAGCAAAGTTGTTCTCATCTCAACAACAAATCAATCAACTCCATCAAGTCCACTAAGGTACAAAGCCAGGCAGGAGGAAAATATAAATTTCAAAATTTGAGAATTAAATATTCAACAAGTCCATCAAAGAAGAAAGCATATGATAGAAAATATTCTCATCTCAATAATAAGTCATCAACTTCATTAAGTCTACCAAGGCACGAAGCTAGTATAGAAGAAAAATACAAATTTTAATTAGAAGGAAGTCTTCAACAAGTCTATCAGAACACAAAGCATAGGACTGAGGACACTCCACATTCTCTTGACAAGTCGATAATGATAAGTCAAATCATCTCCTTCATCTAGCCCATCAAGCACAAGGCATTGGACTAATGATAACAACTATCGGTTCAATGAGCTATTACAGCCGAACCAATGAAATTCAAATGCTTGTCCAACCTAAGAGTTATATTCACTTCTATCAAAGGGCATCAATCAGGTATTGTTGAAAGTTGTCGAAATTACAACTTCAGCATGACATCCAAGCAAATCTCTTGGAGATCCGCAAGGTCAACTTATTCGCAACAAACATGGTCTGCTCCACTCATGCCCCATCTTTATTAGGGGGAATTTGTTGACCTCCACATATGGTTCACAAGTTAAATGAATCATACAAGTTAAAATAAATAATTAATGAGAGGAACATCACATGAATCAGGTTTAAAATGCCCTAATCGCGGTCGGATTCGATCAAAATCATCTTGATTTAAAATTTTGGCTTTGTTATTGCACTTAAAATATCAAAATTAATTAAAAAAAATATTGGATCAATTAATAACCAATTAAATAATTATAATCAAAATTTTATAGAAATTATACATATATCTAGATCAGGAAGCCCCGACGACATTCGAACGACCTCCGTTCAAACAATTGTCTATGTCGTTATTGCTGAAACATCAAAATCTATCAAACGACACCTTCCACAATTGATTCAGCCAAGTCTACGTGATCATCAAGCGATTCAAATGTGACGTCGCATAATTTAAGCCCAATTTCACCTCGATCGTCTCGACCTGGTCCAAATGACCTCTGATCAAGAAATAGAAATCACCGTTGTGTCTGGTACAATGGAAATATCTAAAATTGATAATCATATTAATATGGTTCATCGTAAGAGATCAATTCATAATATTTGGGATGAAATTATTAATAATTATATTATTATATTATTAATTCATAATTAAGCAACTAATAGCTACTTAAACTCTCCAATCAGGCTTGCCACCTAGTGCATGCCATTGGATGCCATTTGGGGAGCCAATTGGAACACTCGACTTACCCTAAATGCCAAAATGAGTGAGAACCTCCCCCATTCATGTGACATTCCTCTCTTGCATGGATTTCCTCTTACGTTGTGTCCCTCTCGATTGGCTAAATGAATGGGCGACACCCTTGCTCATTCCATCCTTTCATCCTGGTCGGTAGGTCAAACTCTCCTATCCATTCAAACTACCTTCTACTGAAGCCGAATGAGGCTCCTTCTCCCTCATTCTGATGATGCAAGCCAGCAGCTAAAAGTCATTTCCCTCTTCCATTCGGCCACTTCCATTAGTATCGAGTTCCCCTCTTCCCATCCATCCCAAACAGCTGAGCAGCACTCGTGATTTCCCTCTCCTACTTTGGTCATCTTCAGCAGAACCTAGCCAAACCTCGAATCCCAAGTCGCTGGAAGCCATCCTTCACCTGTCAAGGTCCAACCCAAAATTGATCTCATGCTCAAACATTCAGTATCCAAAAAATCCATCGCCACTCCAATTCTCACTCTTGCTTGAGCTCTACGATGTAGAGGGTTGAACGTTTGGTCACCAGGCTCACCATTTTCTTGAGGATTCTCCTCATATCTCTAATCATCACATAGAGATATTTTTTCCTGCCCTATGATTCTTTAGCTCGACTTAACCCTAGTTGTATTTCCTCTTCTTCCACCGCCATTGATCTCTTACAATTGCTAGAAGTTGATCGAGTCCTATGCCAAAGTATTCTAATTGTTTCTTTAACCAATGAACCTAAGCAACACAACTTACAACACCTATGTACTTAATTTCAGTAGTGAGCAATAGAACTCTTTTTCTTATAAGACCAAGATACAATATATAATCCTAAAAATTGACATATGTTTGATGTGCTTTTTCAATCTATTTTATAACTTACAAAGTGAGCATCAGAATAAGCAACCAAATTACATGATAAAAAATTACAGAATACCACAAACATAACCTAGAAGTGCTTATCATATAATAAAATATATGCTTGATTATAGTTAGATGAGATTCCTTAGGAGTAGCTTGAAAATGAACACATAAATAAATAATAAACATAATATCAGGCCTACTAGCAGCAATTTATAAAAGTACACCAATCATACTCTTATAAAGCTTTTGTTCAACATGTTTACTTGATTCATCTAAGTCTAATTCAGTGGAAGGGCTCATGGAACTTTTCCTAGATTTGAATTTTTTTATGTCAAACCTTTCAATCAAATCATTTATATACTTAGTCTGACACATGAATGTGTCATTTTCTTATTATCTCACTTGAAGACCTAAGAAAAGGTTGAGTTTTTCCATCTTACTCATTTCAAATTCTTTAGACCTCAAAGATGAAAACTTAAGACAATGATTTAATTATACTTCCAAATAAAATATCATCCACATATATTTACACAATAATTAAGTTATCACCTATATTTTTGAGAAATAAGGTCATATATACTCTACGGTTTATAATTCTATAGTTAATAAATACATGATTCAAGCTATCATACTAAGCTCAAGAAGCCTATTTTAAATAATAGAAAGTTTTCTTCAATTTAACATGACCAGGAATTTTAGGCTCTCAAAACTTAGGGGTTGCTCTATAAAGGTATCCTGGTCAATAAACCCATTCAAGAATGCACTTTTTACATCCATTTTAAAGAGTCTGAAATTTCTATAACAAGCATAACCAAGAAGCAATCTAATGGACTCTAATCTTGCTATAGGTTAAAGGATTCCTCAATATCTATACTCTGAACTTGTGTGTACCCCTGTGCAAGTAACTTAGCCTTATTTCTAATAATCTATCATGAGTCATCTAATTATTTTTAAAGACCCATTTAGTTCCAACAATATTTTGATCTTTGGGTCTAGAGACTAACTCCTAAATATCATTCCTAACAAATTAATTCAATTCCTCTTCCATAAATACAATCCAATAATAATCTTTCAAGGCTTCATCAATAGACTCAGGTTCAATCTTAGATAAAACATTAGTCCTTAAAATATTTTTTTAGTCTTAACACCTTAGGATGGATCTTCTATAATCAATTCTTTCTGATGATTTTTATTAAATCTCCACTCTTTAGGCTTAGAATCATCAACTTTTTCTTTCAATTAAATTTTCTTAAAATCTCCTACCTCATCATCAACTAAATCATCTCTAACAAAATCAACAAAATTTTCATCAAATATTACATGTACAGACTCTTCTACAATCATCTTTCTCTTATTAATTACTCTATAAGATCTACCATGAAAAGAATAACTCAGAAAGATTACATCGTCTGATTTGCTATCAAATTTGTTTCCATTATTTAATATAAAACACTTGCAGCAAAAAAAATGAAAATGACTAATCTTAGCTTTTATTATTCAACGAATAACTCGTAGGAGGGTCTTATTCAAGATAGGTCTCAAATAAACTCTATTGATCACATAATAATCTGTATTAATAGCTTCAACCTAAAAGTATTTAGGTAATCTATAGCCATCCAACATGGTTCTACTCAACTCAATCAAAATTCATATTTTTCCTTTCTATAACACTATACTACTAGAGAGTCCTAGAAGTACAAAAATTATGCTTAATTCCACATCCATCACATAAATCCTTAAATATAATTTTTTTTTCAAATTCTCCAAATGATTTATTTGAATTCTACTAATCAAATAGCATCAATATCATTGAATATATTTAGTAAAATTTCTAAAAATAACAAATGCTTCATTTTTATGCCTTAAAAACATAACCTAAGTGAATCTAGAATAGTTATCAATAATAGCAAATCCATAAAATTTACCTCCTAAGCTAGCAGTGCTAATAAGTTCAAGCAAATCCATATGCAAATGTTCTAAAGGTCTAGAAGTAAAAATAATATTTTTATTTTTAATAAAATGTTTTGACTATTTCTAATATATGCATGCATCACAAACATAATCAAAATAAAATTTATTTTTTTGGCAAATCATTTACTAAATCAAGTTTTGTAATTTTATTTAAAAAATACATGTTAATATGGCATAACCATTTATGCCACAACCAAACATCATCATGTGTACTTTTGAAAGAAAGAACATTTAAACTAGCACCACAACAATTCTCAAAATCAAGTAATATATATTTTTATGTATATCGCCTACAAGCAAAATATTTTTTTATTTTTAATAACACAAAAAGAAGTGTGAAATTCAACATTTGGACTTTTGTCATATAACCGGTTAATTGAAATACCTGCCTAACTGAGGATTTGATGAAGCAAAGATTAGTACACTAATTACTCACCTTGTTTGATAGACCAATAATCTTTAAGCAAACTATTTATGGAGAGAAGACGTCATAGTAGATAGTGAAGAAGAAATGCTCAATGGATCTTCTACTCACCAAAGTGAAAGAAATATGAAGTTATACTCACCAAAGTAAAATGATAATGAGAAATCACCCAATCCCTAGGATAGCCAGCCACTAGGTAATAGTAGGTGTTTAAATAAGTACAATCCTCAAAAAGATGTGTCCCTTGAGGGAAAAAACTATCAAAAAAATTTAGAATCTATCTTTTCGTAGCACCAAGGAACTACATTCCAAAGGTCTTTGAGGCACTGATCTAGTCTAGGTTAGCCCAAGCATTAAATACAATAGAATGTTGTGTCAAGGCCCCAAAAAGGCAGTTCCTAGGTGCTAGGTTGATACCTATATAATTTAACACATGAACTCATATATTTTTAACCACAACTCTTATACATCCAAAATCTATTATGCACATATTACATAATACACATGAGAGATAAATACCACAACACATAAAGTCTAATAAAAATCCTTCTAAGTTCAAGCTTTGGTTTGGAACCTTGTGTTGACCTCACTTTTGGAGTGAGCTCTCAACCTTCTCTTCGTAGACTTAGGACTCTTCTAGATATTAAGTGCTCCTTAGTCTTAAGACACTTCTGGTGTTAGGTGAACACTTAACTTAAGCCTAGAGACTTAGAAGGGTCATCATAGGATTAGGCCATGCCTTAGGACTTAAGAGAAATCTCCTATCATATAGCCCAAACCTAGATTCAAATCTCAAACCAAACCTCAAATTTAAATTCAAATTCCAAATCTAATTCCAAATTTGACTCCAAATGATTGAAACCCAAAATCAAACTCAAACCCCAAAATCCTTCTTAAGCCATTTGAGTTGGTGCCATGAACCTATCCAAATATTAAAACCAAAATTTGATTGATTTCTTTATAAATTAATCACATCTTCAATCATCTTCATAATTTAAACAAAATCTACACTCAAATCATCAAAACTTAATCAAACTAAATCAAATCCCCTTCTAAGACTTATGACCTACCTTCATGAGCTTAGCTAAATCTACCTCCAAATCATTACAAATTCAATTGATTTTTTCATGAATCATTTATATGTTCATTTATATTCACAAATATAAATGAAATATAAATTTAAATATCCAAAACTAATGCCAAATTAAATCAAAACCCAAATTTAAGCCCTTTGAGCCAATTCTTTGGACTTGGCCAAATGACATCTAATTCAAGCCAAAATCAGTTGATTTTCTCTTGAATCAAACATACCTTCAATTATCTATCCAAATATAAATGAAACCTACAATCATCAAACCAAATCCAAGTCAAGCCCAACTTAGCACGACTTAAAACTTTCAAATGAACCGAAGTCCATTGGACTCCAAATTGATTGCAATTGAATTTATATTTCAATCCTAGGCTCATATATAAGTTTAACTAAACTTAAATTAAGTCAAAACCAAGCCAATTGACCCATTTAGGCTCACTTGACCCAAAGTGACCTAAAGGACCCTCTTGAACTAAGTTATAATCCAACCCAAATTGGATTTAACCAAGCCCATTAAAGCCTCATACCATGGCATTTGATCACCCTAGGATGACCAATTGCCATGAATTGGGTCAAACCAAGTCAACCTGATCACCTGACCAAGTCAACCCTTTATCTGAAATGAATCAAAACTAACCAAAACCCATCCTACATCAAATTAATTGAAACCAATGATTCAAATTAACTCAAAATTAATATTTGAACATGAATTGACCACCTATTGAGCTAAAAGGACCAAATTGGTCATTTGACCAAAGTTGACCCAAACTGGCCTAGAGGACCAAATTGGGTCAAATCATGATCTAACCTAAATTGATTGCAAGAAATGGCTCGAGTTCATTCCAAATTGATTATTGAACTTGACCAAAGCCATAATTGAACCCAATTTGATCAATTGGGCCCAATTGAGCCATTTAGCCCAAATTGACCGAATGGGTTAATTTGGCCTAAATTCAAATTAAATCTAAATTGATTCAAACCATAGACTACATTCATCTTCAATTAGCTAGTTGAACATGAATCAACCCATAACTCAAGCTAATTTAGCTAATTTTGGTCAAATTGGTCAACTTGACCCATTTGACCCATTTGATTTCAAATGAGCCAAAATAAATCCTAAGACAAATTAAATCAAATTGATCATACCAAAATACTTAAAATCATCATTTGAACCTAACCTAAGCCATGGTTTGTCCCAATTTGATCAATTTGTCAACCTAACCCAACATGACTCAATGTGACCCATGTGACCCAAATTGAGCCAAATCCCTTGAAACCAAGCCATGACCCATTGGGAGCTAATCAAACTCGACCCAAACCCACTTGAGATCAGCTCCAAATTATCTCAAACCCAATTGGAGCCAAACCCAAGGTAATCCCTCTTGGAAATGAAATCCCACATGTGATCTTACCCAAAGAGCAAAGTCCACTCCTCCCCATCCTTTGCATTCAATGTAGCTAAACCTACAACTAAAGATGAAGACTTTGGAGCTATATCCAAAGTCCTCAATCAAGCCATCACCATCACAACCACCTCCTCATCAACCTTAATGGAAAACTTCGATCATCCCCTTCAAAGGAGAGAAAGAGGCCTCATTCCAATAAATCCTGAGCTCACAGACATTCCAAGAGCTTCCCCAAGCAAGGAACAACCTTCCCCCACTCAATTTGAGCCAAAAAACATTAAACTAAAGCTTTTTCGGTGAGGAGGCAGTGGCCATTAGTGAAGACAACGTTCCAAAGGGAGGCAAGGGTTCAAACTTATTCCAAAGCTTTCTATCACACCCAAGAGCTTGCTCAAATCTTCATCCAGATTATTTTCATCAAACTTTCAACTTTTATGCTTTGCTCAAATGTATGCACAATTTTACAAAATCTCTTTAGATTTCCCATGCATTTTTAATTTTACATCATCGTAGTGTGAATCAGTGTGTTTTTTGGTGAGATTCACTGGAAAATTGTTCCCAAAATTGAGCTTGGTGCTCAGTTTCGCCATTCGGATGGCTTGATTCATTAGTTTCATGGGAGAAAGGATAGCAGCCATCAGATCTCCCCTTAAAAGGGTTGGACAGCTGTGATTTCACGTTCGATCCACCAGATTCTAGCCATCAAATCAAGTGGATCGATTTGGACCGTCTGATCTGAACCACGTGCGATCCCGCATTTTCCTGCTCAAACACCACATGGCACCATGACGCTTAATCGGTGCATGCCACGTGGCCCAATTGTATGGCGCCATGTGGAACTGCATGGTCCAGTCACCACCGCGCGGTGGTGGCTGGGATAAGTAAGAAATTAGGCCTTTCTTATTTTAATAATTATTTAAATTATATGAAAATTTGAATTTTTTTTTAAAAAATACTTAACAAAAAAAAGTTACAACTAAGGGCTCATTGGATTCATCTTTTTGAGAGGAATCGAACAAAACAAAAATCCTGAGATTTCACTGAATGGTTTGAGCTTAATTTGAGTTTTATTGAAAATAAAATTTTTTTAATTAAACCAAAAATACAAATCCGATTGAGTTGAAATTTTCAGAGATTGAAATTCAAGTTAAAATGCACCCACCATAAAAATTTCAAGTCAAAAACGTTTCTAGATTGGAAGATATTGTATTCTGAAATTCAAGTAGTGAAAAGAAATTAATGGACTTTATAAAAATCATGGAAAATCACTTAAATCAATTGAAACTTTGAAAAATTATAATAAATCATTGAAAAATCATAAAATAAAAATAAATACTCATTTTAAGGGTATTTTAGAGGAGGCTAATTTAAAAAATTCCAAATTGATTTTAAATAGTAATTAATGCTTAATTTAGGCTTAATTGAAAACTTAATTAGCTTAATTACTCCCTAATTACTCAAGTAATTAATTCCTGACTTTCTAAGTTTAAATAATGGTATGACCCCTACCTTCCATAATTTTCTTGGGATTTATTATTTTATTAATTAGGGAAATAAATTATCCTAGCCTTAATTACTTCCTTAATTAGATGATTAATTGACATGCTAAAGAGTAAGAAAATTATTAATTAAGCTTGCTAATTATTCTATAATAGTGAATGAGCATAGAGAATAAGATTGGGACCTCTTTCTTAATCTTTTACTTTAAGTTTATTTCATTTGAATGGAAATTAATTAATTTTGGATTAATGGTTTAATTCATTAATTAAAAATAGCTTAATTAATTAAATTAAAATCATAATCATTCTAAAACTCATTTAATTAAGTTTCTTGGGTATATCTTTAGGTGTTTAATAACCTAAAGTTATTTAAGGAAATTATGGGTAACCTACATGGGTGGGGAAGCCATAAGAGTACTTAATCAAGTACTTTAATCTAATTAACCACTAATTGTGAGCCAATTGAATTAGGTCTTTTCTTTCTGAGGGTCATTGCTGATTTAAATTTCAATTCATGTGAATATCATGTTGGCTGATAATTAATTGGTTAATTACTTTACGGTAACATAGGTAAGGGGAAATTAATGGACTTAACTCATATTACAACCTAATTAACTCATAAAATCAACTTAACTTCTTTTAATTGAACCAAACTAATTAACCAATATTGAAATGTGTTAGAAGCAGCAACTGATTGAATCTCCTTTCTTCTTTAAATCAAATCAAACATCCAAAACTAATTTAATAATAAACTTTGGTTTATTTTAAATGATTGTATTTGATATGATTGTCCTTAGGAATTAATTTGGTTGAATGAAGTCATGTGTTTTATGTTGCTTATTTATTTCCAATCATATTAAATATTGTATGTCACTTGTAATCATGCATTCATCTTTTTAAAAAATCAATTAAATCAAATGAAATTTTCTTTATGTTGAGCTTGCACGTGTTGAACTTAATATACAATATGTGTGGCTATTATCACTATAAAATCAAAAATTATTTTCAAAAGCTTATATATCAATTACAATATTTGGAGTGGTATTAATCATAAGTATATGTAAGCTTGTATGTGTTCTAGTTTGAACATATGATGTGGAGTTCTCCTTCTTTAATTCACATGTATATTTGCATAAGTTTGAACATACATAAGTGTATAGTCTATTTAAAAAGACAACACTTATTTGAATTCATCCTTACACATTTTTATAGTAGAATTTGGATAGAAATTTAACTCATATGCATAAAAAAATTCAATTATGAAAGATACAACTTTTGCATGATTTTCCATTATTTTAGTCATTTGTACATTCATGTGTATTTAAGAGTAGCGAGTATATCTAGTCTAAATATTCCGGGGATGCACGTCTTTAAGTAGCCCCAAGGAGGTCTTTACGTCACTCCCCTAGTTAATAATGGCGAAGTACTTTCTTAAAACATTTATACACTTGAGTGTGCATTTAGCTAATGAGTGAAAATCTCCTTTTCTAAAAAGTACACATATGCATCTTTCATTTAAAGGGTGTTAAAGAAATGTATTGAATGTATTAGTCATACTTAGGATTCAATGATATGCATGTTACATGTAGGGGTGTAAACAAGCCGAGCTTGAGCGAACAGAACTCTTGTTCGTGTTCATCTCGTTTGAAATTTGTTTTGTTCGTGTTTGGCTCATTTATATCGAGCTTGAAATGTACGTTAAATTGTTTAGGCTCGTTAATAAAAGCGGAACACAATTCCTCAGCTTTTTGATAGCCCTATATGAGGGAGGATTCAAACATGGATTTAACCACTAAGCTATGCTTGCATTTGTGATATGTAAATGTGTTCGTATGTATATATAATAATAATAATAATAATAGTAATAAATAATAATAATAAATAAAAATAATAATAATAAAATAATAATAATAATAATAATAATAATAAAAATAATAATAACAATAATAATAATAATAATAATAATAAATAATAACAATAATAATAATAATATAATATAATTTTTTATTTTAGCTAATGAACACGATCGAACAAATGATTTTTCATGTTCGGCTCATTCATAAATTGAGCTTGAAATGTATGTTCATGTTGCTCATTTTTCAAAACAGCTACATATAACACGAACAGCTATTCATGAACAACGAGCTTTTTTGACAGCCCTAGTTACATGTGATGGAAAGGAATAATGTGATGTAAGTCATGTGTTAGTAGTTCATTCAAATTATTTTTAAGATGCATTTCATATTGAATGGAATCATTTAAAGTGAACCTAACCTTAAGTTTAATTTAAAATGTGTAATAAGCCGTTAACTAAAGAGAACAAATTAAATTAACATGCTTTTGAAAGTGGCTTAGGGTAGGGATGAAAGAGAGAAATTCTCTTTCCTCTCTTTACAACACTTAGTTGCTAAGTGTAAGGCATATGAAATAAAAGAAAATATTAAGTAAAATTATCAAATCAATTAAACCACTTAAAGTGAAATCAACCTTTTATGACTAAACATCCTTTCACATTTAGAAAATCATAACCTTAATGTCTAGTTAGGACTTACCACACAAGCCTTAACACACACATTAAAATTAAGTCACCACTTTTAGTCCTGGGTTAGGACGGTGTATGTTTGATGTATGTTTTGTTTTGTGATGTAATATTTTAAACTAGATATTCTTTATGTATGCCAGTGATTGGATGTTAGGAGATTAATCTTATTTTATGGGGATTATGCTTGAAGGGCCACTTAAAATAAATATAAATGCTCTCTTTGCACGTTGCGTATGCCCCTAAGCATAATCTAAGTTAGGACAGGTGGGCTTGGCTAACCATGTGTAAGGTGCTAAGTCCAAATTATGATATAACTGCTTAGGTTCTATGTGTGTTTAACTAACACTTTTTTTGTAGGTGTAGTTAGATTTACTTTTCCTATTTTTAATATAATTTTGTATTAGGAACTAGGATTAGTGCTATGGAGGTTTAGGATGAGCATTTGCTAGAAGGCTTAATATTAGGGTGACATGTGATGCCTTGAAGCCCACCACATCAAAGGGAGCAAAGATATGATGAAATGAAGGAGACTTGAAGAATGAAGACTTGAAGACCCCCCATAGCATTTATTACTTGTAATTGTAATTATTCTTTTATTTATCGGGTTGAATAAGAGTATAACTCGGCTACCCATTTTCTCTTTTTGGGATGTAAGGCAGAACCCGACCGCACTGGTCTTTTATTCTTTTTGTGGTAGTTTATAAAATTTTTTGATGTTGTGTTTAGATTGCGCATTAGAAATAACATGCTTTTCTTAGTTTCGTATATGTTTGATGCTTTAATGTGTGGCCTAGATGCGATTAGGCTCTTAGAATAAAATTAATTTTTCTACTCCAATTAATAACTCATAATTCAAATTTAAAATAACTCATAACCTCACCATAAAGCCTAGGTTTTAAATAAGTTAATTAAAAGATTTACCAACCCCTTAGCAGAATGGTTGAATGTCTCACAACATGCATACATAGTTTTTCTCTCTTGAACATGAAGAATCTCCATCCTTGCATGATAGGGGAATGCTTGACCTGTGAGGGAATCCCTTATGGTGGAGAACACCTTCTTCTAACTGATTTGGCCCATAACTTATTTTCATCATGCATATAGGCATCAAAATCCTAAAGCCTTTGTCAAAATGAAGTGTCAAAATTGGAATAAAATTTGAAAAGATTTGCATTTATAGATTAAGTCATTACTCATACCACTCATGCTAAAGTGTCTTAGAGAGTGGGTTTAAGGACTTTAGTCTCTTTCAAATTAAATAATGGCCCAACTATCATGCACTTTCATAAGACCAGACTACATGATTTTGAATCATAGGAGGTGTTAGCTGGCAGCCATTCCAGGCGGTTATAAGTTTAGAAGTCAAATAATTTATCCTCTATTATGGAGGTAAACCATTATGTCCATCTCTCGCTTAGATTTAGGTCAGTCGTGTTTTAGCTTATGCTAAAGCTCCTTAGATTTAGGATATGAGGTTGATGTTTCCTGTGGGCTACAAGCATAAATCCTCACCTCTTAGGCATTTCCATAATCTTGTGTTGATAAATTATAAGCCCTACCAATCTAATAAGATTTCAACTCAAACAAATAATTCTCTTCAATTTCAAATATATAAAGCCCAGCTATAGGATAGATTGGAATGCTCACTAAATTTCCTAGTAACATGAGAATTTCCAACTTATTCTCTTTGGCTTTAGGAAATAAGTCTTCTCCTTAAACAATCCCACTTGAGTTTCTAATATAACCAATTTATTGATAGTCTAGCCTTGAAATATTTGGAGACCCTATTTTTCTACTTTAATCAAGAGTAATCTTAAGGAATTCTCATTCCTTAGGATGTAATTAACTATGGGGGCTTACCTCCATAGGGAACTTAACAGACCCAGCTTAAATAAACCCTGTTTTACTTTTTCATGTAAAGTGTGGGAAAAATCTTTGGTATATTCGAAGACCCATTATGCCTTAAGAGTCTTTATTAGGTGATTAGTTCCATTGAAAAGTGGTGCCTCTATCTTTTAAGATAGTACATCATACCTCAATGTCATACGATCACTTCAATAAGTACACTCTTAGATCTACGTGGTGTCTGCCATATACATATCAAAATAAACACCACACCTTGTGATAAGTCCTTTCCTTTTTTAATGTGCTACATCAGGATTACTTACCTTATACAGGCATCCATAGAAAGGGCACACCATGAAGAACTAAGGATTAGAGAAAATGATGGATCCCAAAAATTGACCACTTGATAGGCTCGTCGAGCAAGAAAAGAACTGCCAAGGATTCCTAGCATGAACGATGAGTATTACACTATGAGTGGAGAAGAAAATGGAAAACAAAAGAAATAGTCACAACCAACTAATTCTTTCTCCATGAATATTGCTAAAACTCAGCCACCCCCCGACACTAGTTCAAGGTCTCAGATTTTGAACCATACAAAGGTCAGATAGATCTAGCAAACCACATTGCTTACTTCAAATCAATGACATTGCTACTAGATTTTGATGATCTAATGAAGTGTCATATCTTCTTTGCCACTTTCAAGTGATTTGCGCCTCGCAGTGGAGTCATTACCTTATTTGCTGAGTTCATGAGGATGTTTGCTACGCAATTTGCAAGTGCTCAAAAACCATTGTATCTTTCCCAAGCCCTTCCATAAATGAGGTAACAACTTGATGAGTCTTGAGAAAGTTCATCAAACATTTGTAATAAGAGATGTTAAAAATTATAATTTTGGAATCCCCAATTGGCCAAGCTGCACTTGCTTAATGACTAAAAGAATGACCCTTTAGATATGCTCTCAGATTCTAACAACCAAAGACACTCGTCAAATATTGGAGTTGGTAAAAAACTATGTAAATAGGAAAGAATACAATGAAGTCATTCAACCAACACCATCACTCCGAGTAAAAAACTCAGCAAAGATATCTCTTCGAGAGCAACTGATCAAGCTAGAAGAGAAGATAAAAGAAGGCAATATGAGGCATCACCAGCTAGGGGGTTTAGGAATCTTACAACTTGTTACCAAGGAGCTAAATACTCATAACCCACATTGAAAATTCCTCTCAGAGTATTAATGGCTGAGTTAGTAGAGGCTAATTAAAATATGCAATAATTTAAGAGACCGCCAGCAATGAAACTCAATATAGTTCATGATTGATCAAGGCACTATGCTCACCACCATGAGCATGGTCATATGATTAAAGAGTGTAGACACCTAAAAAGTCTAGTTAAAAAGTTGATTGCCAACTATTAAGTTAAAAGTATTTTTATCAACATAAGAAGCTTGGCCAACATAATCATTAAGTTGGTATTCAACAAGCTAAAATTAACTAACTCTAAATTCACCCCACTAGGAATTGCTATATGATTTCTTGGGAGAGTGAAGAGAAATTAAAGGGATGATTACCCTCCCCATGACTTAAGGAGAAGGGAGTAAACAATTCATTAGTATGACTAACTTTATCATGTAGAGGCTTTACCACCTTGTCATCTTTGGTCGATCTTTACTCAACACTTTTCAAGTAGTGTTATCAACTTTCCACATAACCATCAAATTTTGAACTAGATGTGATGAAACCAACGTTAAACTAAATCTCAATCAGTCTCAAGCCTGCTACTTAAAGGTAGTTGGCAGATCTAGTAAGAAAGATGGAGTATTATAGCTAGAGACCACAAGAACTAGAATTGAAGTTCTCAAGGAGATAGAAGAGATTCCCCAAAAGAAGGATTCAGAATGAGTTCTAAAGATCAACTCAAACTATTGTATCACCTTGCTAAGGTCAGAAACTTAACCATAAAATAAAAAGACTAACACTCTATATGGTGAGTGATTATAATGTAAGACCGACTCCTTGTGAGGACAACAATTAAACTTTTAAAAAAAGACCAACTCTCTATGTGGTTGGAGACAATAGTGTAAAATTGACACACCATGAGCATCAACTAAAATGCAAAATAAATTCACCATTAAGCACCTAAATTTTTTACTAGCTAAGTCAGAATAAAGAATTTATCTAGCTAATAGTAATTATAAGACTACCTAAAGAAATTTAATCAATGTGTCTCTCAAGTCCCGAATAGAATGCCAATAAGGAGTATAACACCAATGACATGATTAAGTTCTTAATTCTAGCAGGAAGCAGCCTTCATTATCACTCAAGAGAAAGGAGAGCATATTTCAAAGTTGTACTTAACATAAAAAAATATTTTTCATTCATGAAGTAAAATATCATAAAAAGAACGAGTAAAAAGTACATATACACTTTACACTTGCCAAAAAAAAATGAAAGAAGTCAGCTTGCGCTACTCTCAACGTCATCATTAGAATCTAAAAGGGTTGATACATTAGAAAATTCCAAGAACTTAGCATCCACCTGACCATGCTTCACTAATTTAGCATTAACAAAGTCGGTGCCTATCTTGAATTTTTGCTTAAGAAAAACATGTTACTCATTAGAATCTAAAAATCCAGTGAACTTAGTTTCTTTCTCCTAAAACTCTTCGATACGATGAGAGAGCTCTTCATGCAACTCTCTATTAGAGTTGGCCAGGAAAGTAAGCTCTAAAGTTTCTTTATCCTTCTCTTCCTCCAGCTAAGCCACCTCAGCCTAAAGATCTTTGTGCTCAGCTTCTAGAGATAAATGATTTTTCTTCATGGTTGACAGCTAAGACTTTATATAGTAAGCCTCCTTTCTCTTGGCAAGAAATTTGTGGCAGATTTTCCAGGTCACCTACAATGCCATTGCCTGAGTGGTCATGATGGAATAGGGAAGTTTCCCATTAAGAATCTCCTCCAGAAGTTCATCAAATGCCTTGGAGTAGACTACCTAAGCTAGTGTGCTTTATTGGTTAGCACAGTTAATTTTATAGTATAGTTTTCTTCTGCATACTCATCCTCATCCTCCTCCTCTCCCTTAAGCTTTCTCCTTTGCTAATGACCCCAAAGAGCAAAGCTTCTAGATCTCTTCCTAGACTTTTAAGGAGTTGTACTCAGCCCGACCTAATTAGTTGTTAGAGCTATACTCAACACTCTTCTTCCTCCTCGACAAACTCACCATCGTTGCCAAGCTCCTTAATTTCATGCTCGCCCTCCTTGAGGAACTTAACCATGCCAGTATTAAGCTTAGGGGCGATAAGGTCTCCTCTACTATAGTCAAACATGCAAATATAATTGATGAGATTGACTAATAAAGATAACTATCAAATTGTGAGTAAAGAAAGAAATACTCACTACAAAGTAACATTTCTGAAGTGGAGATAGAAAAAGATATTTAAGGTTCGACACCGCAGCTATCCACTGCCGCACTTTCTTGAGCATCAAGCTCACTAAGCTTGGTCTCATTACTCACTAAGTAGGGAAGAGGGAGAGAAAAGTAATATTTTATTATACAAACATAAAAATACAACATACTCATTATAACCCAATACATCAGTTTTTGAGAAATCCTAATGGGGCAGTGCCAATCATTAGCAAGTCCACTTTTCTTACACATATAATCATACAATAAGTTTGCACTAGAAAGGAGGAGGGAGGCCCCTTGCAACTTGATCGAACATAAAAGGGGTAGAAATTTTTAGAGACTCCACCCAAGGGTGGAACCAAAAACTTTATTTAGCAGAGGCACAAATCAATAGTTATTTTTTACAAAAAAATTCTTATTAACTTTTATCTAACCTTAGATCCTACATTGGTGGTTTTAAAAATAACTTTTATTAAAGATTTCATATAAAAAGATAAAATTTAAGTTCATAAAATACTTATACTTAAGAATGACACCTATAATTTCTCCTTCAAGCTTTTATCATAGAATCTCTAATAAGATTGTGCAAGTGATTCTTTATAATCTTTATAATAATGAAAATGTATGTTTAATTGTTTTTGTGACCATTACTTATATTAAAGCATAAATATCATTTTTTTCTAGTCTTCACTATTTTTTGTGTGGTCTTCAATCACTTTTAACTTCAAAAAATCAATAATTGATCTTATGTCAATGATAAAATTGTCAAGTTGAATGTCCAATATAATGCAATTTATATTTGGCAAAATTACAATCTAACCAACATTTAAATTCATTAAATTATTCTATATTAAATCTATATAATTTATTTGTAATGGTAGCAATAGTTTTTATTTTATTATTATTATTATTATTATTATTATTATTTGAAAGTTTCTCTCGATGGAATTATCTCAACTATTTTTGGTAGCTAGGAATTGGAAAAATGTAATTACTGACTTAAACAACATGCTCGCCACTAAAAAATTAACTAAAACAAATGATTAAAGCAAATAAATATTTTCTGCCGACAACACTTAGAATTCATAAGTTACATGAAGACATCTAGTAGCAAAATAAGTTAATTATTAATTTATCAAAATTATTATTTTTTAACTTAAGTAACATGACACATTCTCAAATTCTTAAAAATTTTAAGAAATTGTTAATAAAAGCTTATTGGTTTGCTATAATTTAGTAATGTACTTTGCTGCACTTTTTTTAATTAGGTGTTCATGCTTATAATTCTTCACTGATTTGGTATCATGGTAGAACTAATTGCAAACTTTAAGGATAAAACACTTCTTCTTTTATGATATTTCTTAATTAATAATTTTATTAGTATAAATAGAGCAAAAAATCGATTATATACTTAAAAATTTCATGGATAAATGGTTTAAAATAAATTTAAAATGGTGCAATTTAAATTCATATCATAACGAAAAAAAAAAATTGCTCTTTTAATTGAACTCCTCAAGTAATGCTCAGATATTAAAAAAGATTTATTAGTACTTTTGTCACTTATTTACATTATTTAATGAGATTTGGAGTGGGCCGAGCAAGATTATTGCAGTTGATGATGTGAATTATGAGACTGGTGCAAGTGGCTGTGGGATGAGGGGCTTTAGCAGACTTTGACAAATGGACGGAAAGATGAGCCATCACAAGTCAAGCAATAGATTGTTGGAAATTAAGCTGGTTGGATTGTTAGTAGTGCCCCGACTATTGCCCAGCCATTAACTCCACCTCTACATACTACCTTGTTAAAAGGCTACGACACTTAAGAGGAGAGGTGAATTGGATATTTTAAAATATTTTCAAATTAAAACTTAGTATTTAAACTTTGTAAGAAGTTAATTATAAATTATGATATTAAAATAGAGCACACTAATAAATTAAATTAAATTTAGAAATTTAAGAAGATAAGAGGCATAAAGATTTTCATGTGGTTTGACCAAACATAAAAACTGGCCTACATCCACACCTAGTCATCCTGACTAGGAATTCACTAAATAAAATGAGATTACAACTAATCTCCCATACTTTTCTACTTTGGGCAAGTCCAACTCCAAATGTACTTTTCTACACCGAGAAAGGATAACTCCAACACCATACTTTCCTACAATGGGCAAGTACAACCCCAAATAAAAGAGAACAAAAGAAGAAAAGATACAATATAAACATCTAACTCTCAATTTAAAATAATTTTGCACTCAAGTCCCAACTAAAATTATATTGAGATAAATAATAAAGAGAGTTCAAAGTGAATATATTTCTTGTTGAATTATCTTTCTATGAAGCACATGAAGAAAATAAATCTTTGAAAAATATTTGACTTAAAAAATGGTAAAGTTTTGAAAAATAAATGAACTTGCAAAAAACTATATGATATGGAATCACTTGGATTATTTAGACATATTTACATGAATATGTAATCCAAAGGACTTGTGAAATGAATACATTCAAATAAATAAGCTAATGTGAATTCCTTAGTTAAGAAATTACTTTGAAACAAGAAATAAAGAAATCCCTTTAAGATCAATGTACTCATATAAAACTCTTTTATGATACAAAATCTATAACACTTGCATGAAAAAAATGATTTCAATCCAATAAAAATAAATTGTTTTTCAAATAACTTGAGATGAGAATGAAAAATCTTTAGAAGAAAAACTTTAACAATAATTCATAAAAGTTCTTTCCATCCAAATCAAATAATCGAAAAACTAAAAATCATAAGCATATAATGGATTCAAAACTCTTACTCAAATCTTTATATATGTAAGCAATGAGGGCAAGACTTGAGTTGATCTTTCAAATCTTGAAGAAGAAACAAAGTGAGTTTTGGCCAAGGAAGAATTCAATGGGAATTGTTAACTTGTTAGCACTTTGAATCTACCGAACAATTTGCAAGGTTTTGGCCAAAGGATTCCAATGAGAAAGAAAGAAGATTTGACACTTAATCTTCAAGAGACATTTCAAAAAAAATTTTTTTGCAAGGGTTTGGTCTAGAGAGAGGAAGCAAGAGAACTAAAATCCAAGGGAAATCCTCTTTAAATAAATAGAGGGTCAGCTATATTGTATTGGGAAATTATTTGATTTCTGTTTGAAGATCTCAATCATATAAGACAAAATTTTCAATTTGAAAATTTCAACCAAGTATGATTGGGATGAGAGAGAGATATGAGGAAGAATATTAATCAATCCAATCAAACAAAATTAAGAGAATAAATCAATGATTTTCGGCCAATTAAGGATAAAGAGAGGGAAAATTGATTTGGTAAAAATTCAAACTTGAATAATTAAGCACATGATTTAATTTTTAAATCTAATTGAATTCAAACTTTAATGATGTCAGCCATGCAAGGGTGGAGGGAATTATTTTGAATCCACTTAACATAAACAAGTTATCCTTAATTAATTAAGGAATCAATTTGGGAAGTGATTCAAAATAATTTAAATTTAATATATAGTAAAGATAAATTAGCATGGGATGGCCAAAGCATTTACAAAAAAAATTCATCCATGATTTAATGCAATAAATATGAGGGACCAATTAACTAATATAGATTTGAAACATTAAGGCAAGTCATGGAATATAAATAATAAAATAAATTAAGAAAAATAAACATGGATTCCATCCACAATGTTATCAAGTATAGATTCAATATCCATTTAATACAATTGATCATGAATAAATTACAAAAAATCAAATTAGAAGATATTTTAATTAATTTAAACAAATCAAGTTACTCCGAATAAATTCCTAGAAGGACATATATTTTCATAAATAATTAAATTAAAAATAGAAAGTGTATAAATAAATGGATCATTTAAATTTTAATTTAAATTAACTTAAAATAAATAAAATAAACTTAAATTAACTTAATTCAATCATGATAGGGTCAACCAAAATAATTCATAAAAGGATAAATATCAATTTTGCAACTTGTGGCAAGAACAATTCATTTTAAATTCAAAACTCATTTGAATTTCAAAATTCAAATAAAATGAATTTTAAAATTTAAAAAATTTAAAAAATATATTATGACAATAAATTCCATAACTCCAATAACATTTATCATGCCAAAAAATCATAAAAAATTTGGCCAAAACAAAATTGGGATGACAATTATAATATGAGAGAGAAAAATAAAAGAATAGGAGAGAGAAAAAATAATATGAATAATTTATGAATAATTTCTTTCTAATGCATAAATAAGTGGATAGTTAATAAGATAAAATATGGAATTAACTAAATGAAGTATGAACTAAATCTAACATACTTTAAAACACAATGGATAAGACTTAAATGCATGCAAGTAATTACATTATCCAAAAAGAATAATTTAAAGAATAATTAAAAATATCATGCAAATAAAATATGAAAATTTATGCAAAAATTAAAAACATTATATGGAATTATTAAAAAAATATTTTTATATTATTAAGCTCTTAATTGTCATATTATTGCATAACATAGAAAGATTCTCAAACTACCCCAATATAGCAGGTATGACTTTCCTGATATATGGAAGTTGAGTCTCTTCAATTTCCTGAAATACTTAAAATAAATAACTAGTAGCTTCAAGAATATATATTTATCATTAATAAAATTCTAAATTAAGAATGATGATCGTAATGATTACTGTGGATAATTTATCTTACAAAGAAATTATTAGTTTGTATTAAACAAAGTTTGTTATCATCCCAAATCAAATTGTTAGATACACAATGTGTATACTCAATGCCTTTCGATCTAACTATAAAGTTGAGTCTTGAAATACTTGAAATACTTAATATAAATAACTAGTAGCTTCAAGAATATATATTTATCATTAATAAAATTCTAAATTAAGAATGATGATAATAATGTAGATAATTTATCTTACAAAGAAATTATTAGTTTGTATTAGACGAAGTTTGTTATCATCAAATCAAATTATGAGATACACGATATGCATACTCAATATGCCTTCACTATGACGCTAGATTTAACAAAGATTGTAGCTAATCTATCTCTCGCATAGACAAGTTCAAAGCCTCCCTCAAAAGTTCAACCTCCCTTGATAGGTTAACAAACTCGAAAGAGTTGCAAACACACATGGTTCCTCAACGTCATCCCTATATGACTGGGTGGACTCACCTTTTACAGACTCGCCACTGTCTCGACAAGTAGGAGAGGGAAAGCTCACCAACAATTATTTATGTTAAAGGAAGTGAACTTAGTTATCATGGTGCCTTAGTGGTTGCCCCTATGAATGTAAGCCCTCTTTAGTGACCACGCCCACAACGCCAAGTCAGCCCATGACAAGATTATAGTCACCACTGAATGGTGAGAAAGGAACTCATCAAAAATTAGAAATAAAATATCAATAAAGGGATTAACCAAAAGCCAAACCTTTAGAAATGAAAGCTATGATTAAAGAGAACAAAATTCTTTTCTACTCGGATCATGACCTAACAAATCTTTCACTGTAAGGTGAATTAGTTTCATAGAACTACCTAGGCTATCTGAAAAAATAAATTGAAGGGTCGACGAGCACCCTTCATTTCCCTTAGCCGACTCCTACACATTGGTCATGCTCATCTATGATCAACAAAAAGATTTTATAAGTTAAATAAAGGAATTCACAAAGTTAAAGTGGGTCTCAATTTGCCCAAACAATTTTATATAATCTCCCTTTCAGAGATGGTTCTCATCAATCGGCTCACCACAACTTTCTTGAGCTAGCAGATCAAAGGAACTTCATCTTCGTCCTCCTAAACACCCTCAGCTCATGTGGAGGGCAACATTACTAGTAGCTTTGTGCCTCAGCAGGGTGATTACTTAGTCCCTCCTTCAAATTCTATACAACCTTTAAAACCAGAGCCATGCAAGGTTCGATAATGATGGGGGCATGTATACTCACTCCAAACATAGAGGCAATAGTGACTTTGTTAGACCTATTGGCCTTCTTCACTTTCTTTCGTAGATAGGCCAAGAGTGTAGCAGAATCAATATCACCATGAGGCTTCTTAATGTCTATGGCAGGTAACCAAATACTTCTTGTAGATTCAAAAAAAAAGACAGTTAATTTAAGTGAGTGACATTGTGTATCATGATCTATTCCAAAGGAAAAATGAAAGGTTTTTTTTATAACCATTGAGAGATCAAACACCTTGAAGGAATGAATTCAGATAAAAGGTAATGTAACATTTCATAATTATGTAAATTTTTTTTCTTTGAGATTCATTAAATGCTTACAGACTAATGTTACTTTTTTATTCTTCTATCTTTTTACAAGTCACATTTAAAAGGAGCAGAAGAAGCAGAGAGAAAAATGTCAGCCCAATGGAACAAATAAGCATGAGTGATTTTGCTAGTATGGCTATTAGAATAGCCAAACCAGCAAGAAATTATACTTGACAATAAAGACTAGCTACAAACAGGTGAGTTGAAGACTTAAAAAATAACAAAAGAACCAACCATAGATTGCTCCTCCCATTGCGAGTAAACAGTTAGGAAGGTCGGACAACTGTCATCACTTAAACTCAATAGTCTGGCCACAAATCAAGCAATTGGACTAGAACGATAGTATACTCGCTAGATTCATTACTTGTATATACTCTCCTTAAATCAGGTGAATCAATCTCTGTGTCTAACTTACCATATATATTCTTATCATATGTATAGACCCCACTTAGGATATAAAAGGGGGTTACCTTTATTCTTACGTGGACTTTTTTGTTCTCTTGCTTTTCACAATGCTTATATGTTATAAAATTCATTTTACTTTTCTGCTCTTTTGACCTCCCAGCTTTACTCTAACCCTATTTTCTAGGTATCTAAGAAGGCTCTTCTTCACTCCATGAACTAATTTAAATCTAACAAATTCACAGTCTGTATTCCTCTATTCGTTTTGCAAGATGCCTCTATATGAAGCAACAAAAATGGGGAGTTAAATATATAACATATAATGCACATGAACTCGACGAGCCTCCATTAATCACAAAGGATCAAGTAAGAAGCTTTCAACAATGATTTAAACTTTGGAAATGTGTTATCTTTATTGACTCAAGTTTAATGAAATAATTTTTGTAACATGATTTTTATATTTTTAATATATTTTGATAGATTTAAGGTCAAAATCATTTGAATACTTTAAAATACATTTCTTTTTTTTTTTAAAAAATGTTTTTTATAATCTAATTTTTTTATTCAATTAGAGAACGTACTTCAAATTTTTAATTAAAATTAATTTACAATTGGTTAAATTCGTTTAAATATTTAAATCAATAGGTTTATGTTTTAAATGTTAATCTTAAGAGCTCAATCATTTTAACGAAAATGTCTAGTGATGATATGAATTGTTCAAGTAATTAGAAGTTGGATTACCCAAATTTATTAACTTATTAGTGTTTAATAAATTTGAAAAAATATTAATATTAAATTTTAAAAATGATCAATTAAAGTCAATAATTTTATATTACTAAATAAGAGATACTTGAGCACTAATTGCCTAATAAAATGGTTGAAATAAAAATTTTCAGTTAATAACATTTTTAATTAGTGATACTTAGTGTAATTAATCATATTAAATTTAATTTAGGGCTTCGAATCCCAAATTGATGGACCTATGGTCCAATAAACTCTAATTAAATCATTATGATTGCCAAAATTAATCCATAACTATATTATCGTAGTATTAATTATAATTAAGTAGAAGCTTATAAAAAATAATTTTAATGATAGTTGATTAAAAAAACTATAAATTTAGTTTTAGTTTATAACTTTTAAATAAGTAATTTTAATAATTTTTTCTATAAAACTTGACTATTTGTTTAGCTTTAATTATTTCATATGTTTAAATATATTTACAAGCTAGTAAATCTAATGAGATGACAAACATGAAATAATAATCAATGATCAGCATTCATGTGTAATCAAGTTGTGTCAAGTGTGCCCTAACCAATAATACCTTTTAGATAAACTTCTATGTTTTAAAATTCAACATTGATTAAAAGAACAAGATGAAGTAAATGGTGGAAATAAAAAGCGAGGATGTAAAGTAGGTGTTCTAGTTAACCAAGGCATAAAGTAGGTTTAAAGTTTGAAGGACTAAATGTTATCCAATAGTCATTTATGCACAAATTTGATAAGGCACACTCATTGGGGATCTACAAAGCTATATGGACTTTGGAAGAGACTGATACAAAAAGGTGGAGTCATAATTAATTGAATCATACTATCCTTAAAGACAAATAATCTTAAGCTCTTATGATCCTAGATAAAAATTAATGCAAGATAAACTAATTCATGTATACTTTTTTTATAGTGAAATCCATGATGAGCTAGAATCATACAACCTTGAGAAGTAGAGAACAATTCCTAATATTAACTCAAGACACAAAAATATGTACAACTCACTAGATTTTTACTATTTGATGCATGACACTTTATATAATTTCTTTTGACTCTAAGAGGTTTGATTTTTTTATGGGCATTAAATATATCTTGAGTGAGGTATTTAAGACCTAACATAGCTAAGTAGATAACTATTATAACTAGTTTGGACCCTTTGATCGAATTAAGCCCAAATAGATCTATTTGATCTACATGAACAATTTTATCCATTTGTTTAAATTGACTATTACATGTTCATTAGAACTTTAATAAGTAAACTATATATGACTTGACCTTAATTACCCTTTATTATGTTGGTTTTAGTAGCAGTAAATGACCCAAATGGAACCTTTAAGGTCATTAGAATCAAGTTGATCAATTCAACCCATTGCAAATTTTTAAAAAAATTTAGTTAATTAATCATCAATGACATAGGCTCAATTTAATCATATATTAGCTGAAGTTTTTCAATATTTATTAAATATGTATTTATATACTTATATACTTAAAATATAATGCCTTAATTATTTCCTAATATATTAAAAATAGATTTTTTTTATTTTGGATAAAATTTCTTCAATTTAATTTTAATTTTTCTAAATTAATTTTTCTCCCAAACACCCTTATTTTAATTCCAAATTCACTCACTTGTTTTATTCATTTGAAGCAGATAACATTCCTTTTTTGATTCAATCACATGTGGGTGTTAGCCATTCATTATTTTCAAAGAAATTAAATTACTTTTATTCAAATTCTTTCCAAAATCTAATCCCTTCACCATGGATTTTGTTAAACAACAATTGCTACACCATTTAAGATTATTCAAAACTGAGCTTTGCAAGAAAGAAGAAAAAAAATTTAGTTTTTAATTTCTCTGTGGTCTTTCATGTAATATATTCTTTGATTCATCAAATTTTCGTTTCAAGAAAGTTGGCTCATGCATGAGAGAGAATTTTCATAAAGAATTGAGGTGATCTTTCTCTAATTTTTTTTCATTTAGTAAGATTATTTCTTCTTAAATTTAAATATGTTTGACTTAATTTTTGTGAAATCTAAGTCAACTTATGACATAAGTTTGGTGAAAGCTAAACAAATTTGTCTCAAAATTTAAATTATTATTTTTATAATTTTTTTTTTATCTCTTATTAATATTTATTCTACACATCAGAAGTTAAAATTCCCTTTATCATAATATTTGTGTATATAGTTGTGATCATTTTGTTTTGATTCAAAAATTATTTGGAATTAATTTTAAAAGAAAGCATTCAAATATCATTATTATTGGTTGAAGTTTCAATTGCTTAAACATTGATATTTTAAGGTGAGCATTAATTGCAATTTTAACATTCCTATTTGCTAAAAATAAAATCATTGTTTTGCAAAGTTATATTTTTTAGATTGATTAAATCATATATATATTTTTATGTAGTTACATTAAATAGATAATTCCATAACATGGTCTTTGATTATCACTTATAAAAAAAAATCATAGGTTAAGCACAAACATCACACAATTATGTCATTGTGTGAAAGGTTTTTCATAATCTCCTCATAATCTATTTTCTCCCTAGATCATTTGTATAGCAAGATCAACTAAGAGTATGTTTGAGATAGTTATAGTGATATGAAAATATAATGGTAGAGTTGCCATAGAAGAAGCTATTACCTAAGATGCAACCACTATAATTTATCAAATCAGGTTGAAAAATATAACTTTCTCACCACAGACTCTTCAAAATACAGTTAAAATATAGTTTTCCAAATAAGGCAGAAAATTACCCTAAATGCAACTTAAATATTTTATCAAAGGTGGTTAATTACATATTTTAGAAATCAATTCACTCTATTGATTCTATAAGATTTAATCTCCTTATTTATGCTCCTTGGGCTCCATGCAAATCTCTCATGTGATCATACTATCTTATATATATAATATTAAATTTAATAATTAAATGAATATTTTTATTTAAAATTATGAATTTATATTATTCAATACTCGTCTAATTACAATATCAAAATTAAACTTTACGCCTCCAAAACATAACATAACTAAGGGGAATTTTGGTCACATAACCCAAATATTTATAAATAAGAGGCCAAAGAGAATTCCAAACACAGTCGTCCATATCCATCTCTTCAGAGATGAGGGATGAAACCCTTTTTGTTCTTGGAAGGCTGGAAAGACGCTCAAGATCTATTCGGCCGTTTCTTTCTTTCTCCTCCGCTCGAGCATGACGAGACAAAGGCGGTGCTTCAAGAAGGGTCGACATTATGAAAAGATTGAATCGCATTTGAGGAAATCAAGGATGTAGTTGGACCAATGGTTAGGGTTTTCTACTAGGCTCTCATAATCTTTGCATGCTATTTCACTGGCAGAGACCAACGGTTACACCTTTCCAATCTGGTGGAGAAAGGGCGATTTAATTAGCTGTAGCCCATTTGGCCGTGTCCTCATGGGGATGAATCTAGATTTTGGTAAGCTTCTTGATGTAAAATAGGTTTTCTCTTTTATATCAAGTGCTTCTTTTTATTCTGCAAACGGTTGATTTCTGCTACAGTCATGATGCTACTTGGTTTCGATTTGTAGGTTTTGAACATAACTAACAATGCTTGAATGCGAAGGCCTATGTAAGCTTTTTTTCCTTTATTTTCATCTAAAATTAAATAAAAGCCTTGTCTTTGTCCTATTTAAGCTCAAGATCTTTCCTTTTGTTTCCATGCTCATATATGGTTGAAGAAGAGGTAAAACTTTTCAAGAAACTGTCGCATCCAAATATAGATGTAGGTTCTCTCCTTTTTGTCTTTATTTTGAATCACTTCAAAAAATTCATCTCTTTTTAACATCCTTCCATCAGAGATATTTAGGAACTACGAGGGTTGAGAAAATATCTTATTGGAGTTTATATCAGGAGCTTTCATTTCATCACTGATTGCAAATTTGGGTCCTTTCTTGAAATTCTTATGGTCTATAATTGTGTGTTCGTTTGACTTATCTGATAACTGATAACCATTGTTAGCCTGTTAGGGTGCATATGTTTTAAGCAAGTTATAATAATGTTGATGCTTAAATTTGATTTGACAATACCATAGTCAAGATCTGGGAGCTTGTCTTGATATGGAGTTAGTTAAATATTTATTTTTAAGTAACTTTTATATCATTTAGATTAATGATGTCATATTCTAGTCAAGTGAACATAGCATGTAGTTGATAGTCTTGTCAATGTTAAGTAAATGAAAAGCACTCCTTATTTGTTGTTCTAGGAATCCTTCTAATAAGGCATACCTTTTAAGAGTATAAAATAAGTATACATACTATTTTCTTTCACATAATTGAGAAATTATAACTTTCATCTTCTTGATTATTAATTTTTTGAATGATCTTATCATGCATATCAATGTAAATAGACGTTTTTGTATGCTAGGAAATTATGTGTGTAACATTCAAATTCTATATGGTTATAAAGCTAACATCCAACAATTTTATTTACAATAATATAACCCAAATATTAAAGAACATGATAAAATTTAACCCCATATTTGTTTTACTTTAATTAAATTCTTAATAAGTTGTTCATGTCATGTGCAAACGTGTGTTTATTATTACATGTAAATAAGAAATATTTGGATGGTATTCTTATTATTTTCTCAAAATTGAAATGATGCATTCAAATACATTTAGTTATGTGAATGTATTAGATTCGAACAAATAGATGCATAATTTTTGTACAACATGCATTTGTTTCCTTAGAAGTATTAGAAATTACATGAACCTTTCTATTATTATGCATTTCTTTTAACAAAATGGATCCGATATAATTGCAATATAAATATTAGATGACAGAGTATAAGAGGTTTTGGATTTCAATTCTCATCTATGTTTTGAAATATAAAGCTACCTATTCTTTTCTCGGTGAACAAATAATGGTAACATACATCTAATAATTTGTTGAATGTAGAAATATTTCAAACCTAAATATTGTTTTTGTTAGGAGTGCTCCTAAAAATACAATTAACATATTCTAATGCTAATCCATAACACCTCAATAAAGAATCATAATAACAAAGAACTACAAATGCATCTATATAAACAATAGAAAGGAAAAGTAAAGTATATTTATTATTCGTGTGAAATAACCATATAATAATAGTGATTTAGTAATGATTCCATGATGTTTGGAATATTGGTTTCTAAACTCAAATAAATGAAAACAATAATTAGGAGAAAGTCTATAAACTAGGCATTCATGTTAAGAATTGTTGTACAATCTTTTAATTGCATATTTAAATAAATGAAATAAAGATATTTAAGTTATTTAGCTTGAAAGTGTTGTCAGAATTCTACAAACTTATCTGTGTCATATTGTTGATGGTTTGGGGAGGATGTGAATGCTGTAAAGAATTACTCTTGGAATAGAATAATTTTTACTATTAAACTTTAGGGCTATAGTATTGGGGTCTTCATAAAGGCAACTTAATAATTTGTACTTGGAAAGAAAAAAAAATCCAAGGTAGTGTTTCTAAAAGCACTTAGTAGTCATTCTTCATCAAGAAGTATATGGCAAAGTAAGAACTTGAGCGATGAAAGTTAAGAGCGCTTCTCATTCACCTTTTTGTTAGCTTACTTATTTTTAATTTTTGTTATGTTAAATTACACATTTGTTTGTTACTTCTGCTAGAGCTCTTAGGTGTCATATGATTTTTAAGCTTGCATTATTATATGCATATTTTATAAATTGTGTTATAATTATAGTTCATTTTTATTTGTTGTTTACTTCTTAGATATAGTGATATGCTGTAGCTTAGTGATTATATGTGCTTTATTCTCTTAGGAAAATATATAATTTTTGTATTAGAGACCTCCCTAGTATAGCTATATATGTATAATGATTTAGATGGATATATGAAGCTATATGCTTCAATTTTTTAAAGTGTTTTTTATGTTTTAAAGTTGAAGAATCTTTACATGGCCATCCTTTTGCATAACATGCTTTCAAAATTTGCATTCTTCATATATTCATTATCTAGTGCAGAGCTAATTATTAAGTCTTGAAATATAGCTCATTCACCATTATCTATTGTTCAATAACTTTGAATGACCAATTTAAGGTTCTAATACCATATTTTCCACAACTAATATCAACCATTCAAGAATATTTTATTGTTCTCATTTTAAATTATAATTATTATAAATTAACTAAAAATGCAAAATCAATATTTATGTCCAATACTACATGAGAGCAACTACAACTTTGATAATCAATGCAGTTTATTCATCATACTAATATGCATTCAAATGAAAAGAAGCCATTAACCTAGAAGCATGTATATTTAGTTTGCCTATGTTACTTATCTAAATGCCATAAATAATACTAAAGTTAACCTCAAAGTTATCTTATCAATATTCTTAAAAAAATATTAATATAAATGAGCGTAGGAATCTGTTAATAATAGTTGAACAATATGAAATTTATATCAACTATATTAAACTGGTAATGTAGTTTTTGCACGAATGCTAAAAGGTATTACTAGACTTTAAAGCTCATAATTAATATGAAGGTTCAATCCTTTAAGCTAACTAGCCAATATTATTAAAAGTCATAATGTAAATTGCTATGAACTTGCTAATAATAGTATTGTATTAAGAATTTTTTATTAACTTAAATAATATTGTAGTAGGGCTTGTTGAATCTAAACTAGTTTATTGGGTGATGTAGAATCTTAGTTAGGCACGTAGAGAGTAAGGCAAGTTCATACAAGACTAGATAGAAAAAATGTAAAAATATAAGAGTTCTTTTTTATAAAAATATGAGTACATGCAAGAGATCTTAATATAAAAATCAACTTTCTTCTTCTCAGCAACAGTAAAAAGCTAGAGGAAAAGTCCCTCATCCCACAAGATTCTTCATTATATAGGATGTGAAGGTTGATTACAAAAGGAAATATTGTGAAGGGTTGATATTCAAAGAAATGATTCTATATATGGGGTTATAATACAATCGATAGCAACCTGCAACCACTAAAATACTTGGCTGTTGTATATGCGTGTCTTCTAATGTAGTTGCTTGTATGAGTTAGTAAGTCTAACTTTGGTTGCTTGGCTAAGGCAAATTCTTTCACACATTTACCCAGGTGAAAATGAGTCATCGTGGATGGTCGACGATTGAGTTCTTATCTCGATCTCTACTACTGGTTCGTTCGTTAGGTCCTTGTACGCTTTTTGGGGGTACAAAGCTAATGTCAGAATACTAAAAGATTTCATTAAACTTTGAAGCTTTTATTTGCAATAAGTCATTAATGTCAAAAATGTAGAATAAGCTAATACACTTAGTAACAATACTTAAATTATGATATAAATATATTTAAAAAAAATTAAAGATTGAATATGTGTCTTGTAAGGCCCCTTCAAGATTTTGTAATTTGATTAAGAGTGAAATAGTTTAGAAACAGAAAAAATGGGACAACCAATCCTCATGCAATATAAGTTTATTCTTTACTCTTAAAGTTGTGGAAGTTAAATCCATCCATCCACAAAATTGAGCTTCATTCTCTAGAATTAGACTTATTAATGTTATAATTGACTTATAAAATAATGAAAATCACACATATTATTTTGATCATATTAATTTAGATATTCTATATTAAAGGAGAAAAAAACTTAAAAGTATAGGTGTTCTCCTATTTTTTGATGTTTTTCACCAATATGGTACACCTAAGCCAATTGATTGCAAATGGAGTTCATAGATTCAAATAATTAGACTTGTTAATTTTAAAATTGGACCCATCAATCTCCAAAATAGTTTGTAAGAACATTGTGATCTTCCATATGATCATAATATAATGATATTTATTATTCCAAAAAGATAGGCTGACTAATAATAATAAAGTACTAAAATAGATGAACATTATCTCTTAATAACTATTGAAGTTGACATTTGTAGAAAATAGATGAACAACTCTTTTTTAATATCATTTTAAAAGAGTTTTATTCGAGACAGATGAATCTGCTTCTTAGTTAATCTTAAAGTTAAATGAATAAGAAGTTCTCCTTCCTGAAGATTTTGGATCAGGTTACGGATAAAATGATCTCAAGAAGGAGTTGGAGAAAAGCACATGCTCGAGAACAATGAAGATCAAATGAATGAAAAAATATATATTACAAAAAAATGCCAAAAAAAATACAAGAGAGTATTTCAATTTATGTAATTCAATAAGATCCATGATTGTACATAGAGATAAATGTTCACTACTAAAGGAAAAAAAAGGTCTCAAATATTTTCTCTTAAATACTTTTCTCACTTTTATCTTATTAGGATTCTTTCTTAGTTCTATTATTTCTCCTCCAAACCTAAGCATGATTCCTCCATCAACTATGCTTATTGGAGTTAAAGAATCCCATATTAGATAAGCCCTTATTATATATTTCCTCTTATGAAGGCCTCTGGTGCCAAAATGCCACCTTTGGCCTTTTAATGGTTATTATTGACTACCCAACAAAGAAATCCTTATGTTTGATACTGACTAATATAACAATAATTTATTTCCTATTAAGAATACCTTTGGTGTCCAAATGCCTCCGAAATGCCACCTTTGGCCATTTAATGGTTATTATTGACCCCTATGAAGAAATCTTATGATAATAATAATTGATTTCCTCTTAAGAAATCCATTGGTGTCCAAATGCATCCTTTAACCTTCTAATGGTCATTATTGACTACTCAACCAAGAAATCCCTATGTATGATATTGATTAAGATAACAACCAATCTTTGATGACTCCATTGATCACTTCTCTAACCTTCACCTTGACAATTGGTTGAATAAAAGAGAAGAATGAGTAGTGCCTTTAACTCTAGACATTATATAATGCTTGCAAATGATATGCAACCAAGGTTTTGAAAACCAGACTAGAAATTGAATTGAAATGAGAAGTTTAAGGTTTAATGATTCAACTAGAGTTAAATTGGATGACATAATAAATATTAAATTTCTTTTAATATGATTTAAATGATGTAATAATATTTTTATAATGTTAATGATTCTAATTTACACTATTAATGTTTTTAAATATTATTCTAAATTAGAATTTTGGGACATGATGTTTTAATTATTTTGTTTTCTTTTTATTTAAATTTTTTTATTTTTATTATAATCGATTAGCTCTTCAAAAATTGATTAAGAATGCCAATTCACTAGTTTAACACTAGATTTGTTCAGTTTTGTGCAGAAGTATTTTGGACTTGAATCAAATTGATCATAGGATTTATTCATGGTCGAATCTGTCGAATGGATCAATTTCATACAATTTTTAAGACCATGTATGTAATAATCTTATTAAGGTTAAGAAAATGGTATTAAGTGGTATGTTATATACTTTTATATTCAAGAATGTATGATGATTACTTAAAACAAATTTATATGATTGGTTTTTTAAAATTAAAGTTTGTGAGAAAATTATCTCCTTCTCATAGCAATGTGCTTTAAAGAAGCATCAAGTTTTTTAACATGGAGTTTATATTGTCTTCAAGTAGTGTTAGATGATGGAGGGAAGTTCATGCAAAAGTGGTGGTTCAACTAGAATAGGGTGAAGGCATAGTTGAAGATAAGTAAGAGTTTTGGTTTATAGTTTCTTTTGACTTGGGGATTTAGGTTATAATTTTAAGAAATGATAGAATTTAGTTTTACCTATTTAACCCAAGTTATGAAGGTTTTATTTGTTTATTGGGATGGACAATTAATAATAGGTGCTTGTGCCAATAAGAAACTTGGAATCATATCTAAAGTCCTCACAAAATGAGAGTGAAATCTCTGAATAGCATTTTATCTGTAGTTATTAGACTTATATTCTATGAAAACTTCTAGCAGCTAGTCCACTATAAATTTATTCAATAAATTTTCTCGCTGCTATGCTACTGAAACTAAGCAACTGAAAATCTATTGGATAGTTTGCTAGAAATTCCAAATTGTTGTAGATTTTTTTTCAATGGAGAGTCCATTAGCTTTTGATCTTTGTTCTATAATGATGGGATGGCATTAATTCATTATCCAAAATTTCAAAGATTTCTAAAAGGATAGTGGTGAGCAAATGCTAGTTATCAACCTTAGATAATGTACACTAAATCACTAGTTGATTTGTTGGTAAATGATGCTTGTTTGATGTATGAAATTTTGTTATTTTGTCATAGTTGGAATAGTTTTCATCCATAGTCATAAAGTCCTTTCATATTGCACTATTTTTATTTTATTTAATAGCTATATCTACTCTAGAAATTTGAGATACTTATTGCTAGTGTTTCTTTAATGTTTTTTAATTCCAATTCATTCCTTCTTTGGTTTAAATAGTAATTACAATATATCACATGTTTCTTTTTAGTTCCCTTATTTAGGGACCGTATTAGATATTAGAAATTTTTAACTTGACATTCTAAAAGCTCAAACTTATGACAAATATGTGATTTCATAAAAATGGGATCATATACACATTGTTAGTTACAATTAGATTGATCAAATCATTTCAAGTTCTAGCAATGGTTGTGTGGATCTCCTTCCTCATTCTCTCTTTTAGATATTTAGACAAATGTGCACTATGATATACATCCCTTTTCTCTTGTAACTATGATTACATAATTGGTTTTTAATAATTTTTCTACCAATTTTTGTATAATATTCTCCAAATCTTATTATTTAATGAACGAGCTAAACATGAGCCATTCACGAATAATGAGCTTTTTTGACAGCCCCATCCAAACAAAGGCAAGGCTATACTTGACATGCCATCAGTAAGAACAACCAAGATGGTGCAGTGACTCACTAAGCGAACTACAGATTTCTCTTAGTGTTGCTTATGATTTTTCAAGATATTAAGGAGCATCAAGAAGTTAAAATGGATTCCAAAATTTGAAAAACTTTATAATGATTTAAAAGATTTATTCACCACACCATCGCTACTATAAAGTCCTAAGGATGAAGTGACACTAATATACTTGTGAATGAAAAAACATGCAATAAGTTATGTGTTAGAGAAGATAGGGCTAAATGGGAAATGTATTTATTATGTCAGTATTAAGTCTAGTTGTATTATCCAATTATGGAGAAACTTGGACTCATGCTCCAAATATTAGCTTCAATGACTTTGGCTATATTTCCAAGCTCACTCGATTCAAGTGGTGACTGATCAGCTGCTCAAATTAGTGCTCTCAAAGTTAGATCATTCTGAGTGATTGCTTAAGTGGTTGATCCTATTAAGTGTGTTCAATAACTTATACTCACCTCAGATGATGATCAAAACATAAGCATTGGCTGGCTTTCTCATAGACTTCAATGACTAATGGGATGTCCCACTAGAATGGTGCTATATGTGGATTTGTCTTCTAAAGAGCAAGGAATGAAATTAGTATTGTGTTGAAAAGCCCAGCTCTAATCACGATAAACCAATGAGTATAATTCAAATTTTGATTAACCAACAATCATTTTGAGTATGAAGCACTATTTTTTGGACTCCCATTCACACAAGGACTCGACACCAAGCATATTATAATTTATTTATATTCATAACTTATGATGAATCAAATAAATGGAGATTACAAGGTGAAGGTTGAATCATTATATAAATATTTGCTCAAAGTTAGAAATTTAAAAACTTGAATATTTCAAGAATGAATAAGTTCCAAGAGATGAAAACAACTTGCCAATCTATCATTAAGATTGAGTGAGCTCTAGGAGTAGCCTAACTCTTGAACTTGCCCAACCTAGCATAGAATAAGGGGAATCCATGCAATTTGTGAGCCAAAGTTTTCCTAGATGGGTTGACCTCATCAAAAAATATTTATAGACTTGAGAGCTAAAAGAAAGCATCAATGATCCTAAGAGACTTAAAATCAAAGTCCCTTAGTACAACTTGATTAGTGGTGAGCTATTTCAAAGGTCAAACACCTGTTAAACTAAAGGTGTGTTCGCGAAGGCGACTAGGATAAAGTGCTTGTATTTGAGAGAATGTGTGAGCCACTCTGGAGGAAGGACATTTGCCCATTGCATCCCACAACAACGGTACTTCTAACCAAATTTAAAGATGCAAAAAATTTTGTTAGGAGGTTAGAAATATCAGAAGTTCACCACTATGCAACTATAGCCACCTCAACCACTACAATCCATAATAAGCCCTTGGACTTTTGTAGTGTGGGGAATGGACATAATGGACCTTTATTAGTAGCCAATAGCTAAAGAAGTTTATACTTGTCATTATCGACTACTTCATCAAATGCAGTGAGGCTACTTATGTTGATCACCATAAGTAATAGCCCACAGTTCATCGAAAAGCAACTAAAAGAGTTTTACGAGTCATTAAGAATCTACCTCATTTTCTCCTCGGTGCATCACTCTCAAACTAATCGCCAAGTGCAAGTGGCGAAAAAGAAGATTCTAAACTCATTAATGAAAAATGTTGAATGTCCAAAGGTAAAGTGAGTTGATGCCCAACCTATTGTTCTTTGGGCTCTCAAGATGACTCCATCATGGGTGGACATATTCATCTGTCATACTATATTGAAACGGTCTTATCGGTCGAGTATGAGTTACACAATCAAAGGGTTATGGTGACCATCAAGCTTGATCAAGATACTGTCAAATTAGAAAGATTAAATGTAAAGTCATGATGAAGCATCACTTAAAAAAAAGAGACCAAATGGTGAATGTCTAAGTACTGCAACAACAACATGAAAGAAAAGCATTTTAGGTTTGATGACTTAAGATGAAAGAAACTACATGTAATTGCTCAACAAAATGTGCTTAGAAAACTCACCCACACTTAGGATTAACACTACATTATCAAAAGGTAGGTTGTGGGTAGGATACTACCAAATGCATAAACATTTAGAACAAGATGTACCCTAGAATTAGAGTGCAATTAATTTGAAGAAGTTCTACCCCTAAGGAAAGTTTTTTATTGTAACATTTATTTTTCCTTTCAGTAAGCTATCATTTTTGGAAAAAATATTGTATTGAAGTTTGCTAGAAAAAAATAAATATTCATGAAAAATAAATAAATAAAACTCTACCCTCCAAACAATCACAACAACAACTACAACAAGCCTTTATCCTACTATGTGGGGTTAGCTACATGAATCTTTTCTTTATTTCCATTGTGTCTTCATAAGTGTCAATTTTTTATTTAATTCTAATAAACTAAAGTTATTTTTGTACATCCTAGCCAAGTCTTTTAGGTCTACCTCTACTTAAATAATTAAAGTACAATTATACAATTATAATATCTCCAATTAAATTTTTATTATATAAAATATAAACTTTGTATAAGTGTAATTATAGGCTTTACTTAAATTCATTTTCTTTTATGTTCGTACCTTCAAATCCTTAATATTGAATGAATTTTTAATTGAAAAATATTAATCATTCAATTTTCACCATTAAAAGATTTTAATAATATGTTTAGTTTTATTGATACTTTTATTCATTTATATAATACAAATTATATCTTTTGGCTCTTAAAAATCTAAAATATTTTATCTTTATGTATATATATATATATATATATATATATATATATATATATATATATTTGTTGGCTTAAAAAATTCGCCACCAACCTCTCAATTAATTGAGTATGATTTAATGTCGGTTAAATTTTCAAAAGGCAGATGAAATTGTAGATAAGACACTACCTAGAGATTTCACCCTCAATTTGTGAGGATTTTAGATCTGGTTTCAAGTTTCCTATAAGCGCAAGCAGCTATAGTTAATTTCCCCTCCCAATGCTGAGAGAGAACTTTTGATTAAGTCTAGTCATTAGATTGCTAAATGCATAGCGAATAATAGTAGTATGTAGAGTTTTGAAATTTAGATTTATGAAATTCATCATCCTTTTACTTGAAGTGGATGGTTGGGGGACTGATGATGTGCCTGATCAAGATTCCATGGTTTCATCAACTCGAGCTGTCATGGTCTCTAGTCTATTTACTCAGAGGAGGTAGTCGACCCAACCTAACTGAAGGATCATTATCAGCAACCATGGGTTGGGTCATCCAAGGGAACATTTTAGACCTGGGGTGGTGTTTATCTAAGGAGACAAGCTTAAGTTCACCTTAGTTGATAGAGAAATTTTTATCTTATCAAGTGCACCCTATAGTTCATAACTCAAGGTATAGAGCTATTGGGGAGCATATAGGCTACAATCGTGACCATAATATAATGGTGTCATTTGGCGACAGCCATTCGATCAGAGTACTCTGATCATAACTACATCATATGTGGAGCCTATTAGCCAAATCATGCGGATAGAAGACATAGGACATGTACTTATTGGCATAAGATTATTTGAGTGTGAATATAGATGTGTACTTGAGTTGACATTGACTCCTTTGTAAGCTTTTTTTTTTACCTATGAAAAAAATTTAAAGGTGGATTGGAGTTTTCTTTAAGTATTTAAGGATTAAATTTTATTTAGACATTTATAACTTAATATCATATTAGAATATTTCTTTAAATGAACACTTGATTTAAAAGATTCAAATTAAATTGATCTGAATTGCAAATGCATTTTTGATGATGATATCCCCTCCGGTTGAAATCTCTATTCAACGTAGCCATCATCAGGGAGTTACGGGATAGTTATTATACTATCGTATGATATAATTAGTTTCTCAAAGATTTTTTAAGTAGAGAAAGCTATAACAATATCATTAGGTTTTATTAACCCGGACCCGTGGAGCAAGCATCCTCCACTAGATTCATGCATTCAGTATTGTGTCAAGGCCATGCGGGTTATTTAGAATACTTACACTAATTTTAAAAATATCAAATTGAATTGACGATTGCTTTATATTTCGTACAAGAATTCATCTTTTTCAAATGATTGCACAAATTCTGAGCACTTGAATTGAGTGATAGTTGGCTCTATAATTTATGATAAATTATTATATTTGAAGTCTATTAAGAATTTAAGTAAATGTCTTATGTCTGTTAGCACTAATGTGGTGCAGATCTGGTGGCGTAAGGTATTTTAGATCTTGTTCAATTATTTGGAGAATGTCATCAAGCTGTAGCACAGTGTGGAGAAGGATTGGAGCTTCGATCTCTGTGTGGGAGAAGTAAGAAAGGCAGAACTAAGAAGGTTCCTACTATTGGGCTACTACTAGTAGATTGTATTTAGGATTTTTCTCTTTTTTTATCAAGTGACGGGATGGGCAGATGACTTTATAGCATGCATGATATGGCCTTGGATTACAAAAAGTTGCAAGATTTAGAATATTAAGATAGAAACTAATTATAATAGTTGTCTTCATTATAGATGGATGACATATAGTTGCATAAGTGAAAAGAAATCTTATGATCGTAATGAGAAAATGTGCAACTAAAGTATTAAAATAATAATCTAATTAACTTTACATAGCTGCATGATTGTGTGCTTCCTAATGATAAGTGACATAAGATATTTGATGATTTATTAATTTAATTAGAGAGGTTAAATAAAATTTAATTTTGACTTTACATAGTCGTGTCATCACATAGAAAAATTGAATATCATTTTTAGGTTATTTTAATATTCTAAACCCAACGACGTAGTCTGTTTGTCGATCAGAGATTATTTCATGCAATTTCAGTGGCATCGAGTATATTTAAACTTTTATTTGTGTGATATCGCATCCGAAGCCCATCGACTTTTCTCCATAAACTCAATCCGACTCATGGATCATGTGTGAAAGTTAACAAATGCCCCCCCCAACAAATGTGATTCGCGCATGGAGTGAGTCAAGTTTGTTGAAAACTCATTGACTTGTTGAGTTGGCCATGGATCTTGAATCACTTTAGCTTCCCTTTCAATAGCTTATGGATTTTTGATAGAATTTGTCATTAGTATGATGTGTTGTGTTTGGATGAGCCAAATGATAGGATTGCTTAATTTGTCCTGATTGACTTGTCGGATGGATAATAGCTTCTTCCATCATATACTCTCTACATTAATGGGTTTGCTGAAGATTTCTTTCTTTTGTATTATTGTAGGATTGAAATTCCTCTCACCTTATTTTCATGCTTGATCAGGTTTGATGAAAGAATTTATTTGTTTCTTTCATAATTAAAATTTCTTCTGTCCTAGCTTTAAGCTTGACGGACTTGATGAAGGATTGACTTGATTTATCTATATTGACTTGTCAAGAAGTGTATGTATATCCTTAGTCAAATGCTTCTTGCTTTGATGGACTCATTAAGGGATACATATCGATGACCCAACCCTCCGACTTATTTTAGGTCTATAATACTGAGTTATCAATCCAATAATGAGTGCTCTAACAGACTGATTAACCACGAAATCCCATTAGTTCGGCCATTAGCTTTGTATGAACTATGGAATTGCTTCTTTGATCCTGTGCTTTCATCTTTGGTAAACTTGATGAGGAAATTGACTTTAATTTGTGCTTTGTGTTTGATCAAACTGTTTGAAAAGAGATTGAAATATCACCAATATAGAGATTGATTTGAGTCTGCTTTGAATTGAGAGTTGTTTCCTAAGATTTTCTTGCTCTATCGATCAAGTAGAAATATCTATTGGATTCTAGGTGCTTGTAGTCAATAAGTTAAATTTGGTTTGAGAATGAACAACTATCATCATTGGACTAACGGGTAGGGGCTCTTTCACTACAGGCTTTTCTTATAGCTTGTTGAGTGAGGAGAGCATCAACAACTTGATCAATTGTGGGCTTATTGAGTCTGACTTTTAAAACCTACTTGAGTCTCTAACTTAAGCTGTGATGGATTGGTAGTTTGGTCATCAGACTAATGAACGGGGGCTCTTTCACCATAGCTTTATTTGTGGCTTGTGGATTGAGGAGAGTGTCAACAACTTTATCATTTATGGGCTTGTTAAGTTTGACCTTTAGAACTAATCCAATTCCTAGACTTTAGTATGTAAAGATTGATGATTTTCCAACTTAGCTGATTGAAGCTTCCAAAATTCGAAATTCTTTTAACTTGATCTTTAGAATTTTAATACATCTCAGGGATAAATCTCTAACCTTTGAAGATGCCTCATTTGTGTCATGATTGAAAATAACTTTGCCTTCTGCACATATAGTTGGTTGTAATTTTAGTGGTAATAATTTTAAAAATTCATTTGGGGATCTCTGTTCAAAGCTTGATGCCAAACTAAATGTTTAGAAAGTGCCCCTACCTTATAGAAGGAAGCTTAACAATCTGTAAATATAAAAAATAAAATGCCCCCTGTTTGATAGAGGGATTTTCATGCTGACTTGAGAGTGTTGCACTGCATATAACATGTTTGAGAATTGATGTTAATTTTCAATTGTACATAGTTAGAATAGACTTAAAGTCAATCATCGTAGGTGTAAGTATTTATTTAGGGATCTCGGCATAATGCTCGATGTCAACCTAAATAAATATAAAAAAATGCCCTTGTCTTCGGGGGATTCTCATGATAATCATGATGTATAGAATTTTTAAGTATCGATCATTGATTGGTGGCATCAATCATTGATTATTCAAAGTGACAAGTTCATAGGCACATTCGTAATAAGTCTTCTCAATGGCATAAAAGTCTTGTCAATCCAAGTTTGATTTTCCATCAATTCCTTGATAGCAAATGAAAGATCTCTTTAACACTAAAGGAATATCATAGAATTGCCTTCTTCACTTGTGTGGCTATTAACTTAATTTAGGAAAACAAATAAACATAAATTGAACATAAAGAAAAGAATTTTTAGAAAATGATAATTTAATAAAAAATCAAAAATTTGTAAATCTCGGTTATGCAAAGAGGAAGGACATCATGCTAATGAATGTCCTAAAATAAAAAAGTTAGGAATAAAATCTGTTCAAATTATAGAAGAACAAGAATTAGAATTAATCTTTCATATCATTGAAATCGATTCTGAAGAAGAAATCTATGAATTATCTAATCAAAAGGAAGATCTTATTGATCAATATTGTTATTCAGATAATGATTTAAAAGAATACTTATATTTTGATTAAATGTCTGAACTAGAAATAATAAATTATACAGATGAAATTATAGATGGCCAATCAGGATACAGTAGATAATTAACTATTTCAGAAGATGAATATAAAAAGATTAGAAAAAAATTATCTTTAGGAAGAAAAGATTGTTTTGATATGCTAATATTAAAATGGAAAAAAATCAGTTCATTACGTTTGTATTAGAAAGATTGGGTTATTCTGAGGTGCCAATGATGAAAAACCGTCACTGGCTAGAAAGTTTCAGTCATACCTGTGAATACGACCTGTCTACCAGTTGAACCTTTTGCACTAGGAAGGAATGTTAAAGTCTCCTTTTCTAGAGAAAAATTAAGTAGAAGGAAAAAAGGAGAAGAAATATGTTGAACTGCGAGCTCAACAATTGTTGCCTGAATCACTAGCCATGTGACCAAACTTGATGCCAGAAGTGAGTTTTCCCACTCACAACAAATTTTAAAATCTCAAGTTGGTGTAAAGAAATAGTTCTACTAGTAATATCAAATAATCATTCTAGGAACAACGGCACCAAGCTATAACCCCACAAAGGATGCATCCTAAGACTCTATCCTCCAAAGTACACAGGGTGCTGAAAGTTTTCAAGGAGAAGGGTCTTATGAAGAAAAAGTATTAAGGCCCGATCATTAGAAAAAAAAGAGAAAACTTCACTAAAAAAGCTACTCTTAGTGAGTAATGCTTAAGAAAGGCTAAGCAATTCTAACGATGAATGACACACATGTCAGCATGAATCTACTACGAAGGTCTGGTAGAAAGAAAAACAAATTTGGAGGTCAAAGCCTCGAGAAGAAGTAGCGACACAAAAGCTTCTTCATCTGGAAGCAAGCTAACCAAAAGATAGTGTAGAAAGTGAAATGTTGAATTACATGCTCAACAACCATTGCTCAAATAGAAAATTGTACAACCAATTATGGAACCAGAAGCGAGTGTTCCAACCCATAATAGGTTTAAAAACTTAAGATGAGTAAAGAAGAACAACTCTACTAGTGAAATTAAGCAATTCTTTTGGGCTCAATAGCGTCAAGCTCTGGCTCCCCTAGTTAGAAAACCCAAAACTATATTTGCAAGAGTATATCAAGTTCTGAAAATTATAAAGGAAAGGGGACTGATGAAAAGGAATGTTTAGGCTCCATCAAAGAGATCATCTCTCACAGTAATAGAAAGGCACCAATCCAATCAAGTCCCACACAGTGAGCATCGAGGTGTGACACTTGGACCATAGGTCCAAGAATCCACCGTCAGAAGGTCTCGACAAAAAGGTAAGCAAATTTAGGGCCAAAGCCTCGAAGTGAAACTTCCTTAAAGAAAGATAGCAGCATAATATCTAGACCATACTCCCATTGATCTGTCGCAAATAAAACTAGTCAAGAATGGGTACCTAAGAAAAAGAATTCTTATGATGAAGCTGATCACAATTGATACCCTAGAGAATCCTCTAGGAGATCCTGTCATCGATCAACTTCACCCTCTTGAAAAAGGAGTGAATTTAGACTACAGTCTCTCAAATAAGGAGTTGTCTATGTTGTGCTATGAGCTAGATATCCACCAGAGATTCAACTGTGAAATATACTTTTAAGAAGAAGAAAGAAATGAAGATACTGTAAGCAAATGTTTTCTATATGATGGAACATACAAATGAGCCTTCTGCTCCGCAATACCAATGGCATAAGTCCTAAAGAATATCGCCTAATATTAGTTATAAATAACTATTGTAGAGGAAAAGAGAATTTTGGTGTTATTTTGTTTTGGTTAAAATATTATCCAGATTTTATTTTATTTAAAATGAGAATTTTGGTGATCTCCACATATGATACATGAGTTATATTGGATTTATGAAGCAAATTTGATAGGCTTTGGATGCGGTATCATGTAAATCAATGTTTAAATACACTAGATGTCATCAAAATTACTTGAAATAATAATCTCGATCGACGAATGTCGTTGCCTCCATAATAATATCTAAATTGATAAATTGATATTCTATATTATGACACGACTACGTAAAATAAAAATTAAAATTTATTTAACCTCTCTAATTGAATTAATAAATAATCTAATACATTATGTAACTTATTGTTAAGCACTCAATCATACAACTGTGTAAATTTAATTAGATTCTTTTTGAATACTTTAGTTGTACATTTTATAATTAAGATCATAAGATTTCTTTTCACTTATGCAGCTAGATGTCCTCCATCTATAATCAAGGCAACTATTGTAATTAGTTTCTATCTTAACATTCTAAATCTTATAGCTTTTTGCAGTCCAAGCCCATATCCTGCATGCCGTAAAGCCATCTCCCCATCCCATCACTTGATAAAAAAAAGGGAAAAAAAATCCTAAATGCAATCTACTGGCAGCAGCCCACTAGTAGTAACCTTCTTAGTTCTGCCTCTCTTATGTCTCCCACATGGAGATCGAAGCTCCAAGCCTCCTCCATACTATGCTACAGCATGATGACGTTCTCCCAACAAGCCATACCCATACTCGAAATCCATCACGTGCTCTCGATTGACCAACCCAGCTCTTTGACCTTTCTCTCTCCCTCTCTACACATTTCCAACCTCATCTCTTATGCAACATCACTCGCTAGCCATCTGAAGATCTGCAGACTGTAGTCAAACTTCCCTCCTAGTTGAACACTGCTCCTCCTAGTTGCAAGAGCCACAACCCAACCATTCCCTACAAGCCATTTGTTCTCCCAGGATTTCTCCTTGATATATGTAGTAAGTTGCAGTTCAACTTCCTCCATCTCTTATACCCATGAAACCTAGATTTTACCGGCTGATCTCCACTACCTTTCTACTATGCCATACCAAGCCGCTCTTGAGCAATAAAAAGTTGACGAACTGCTTGTCTCCTCTCCATGATCTCACACCTGCTCTTCCATGGCAACAACCAAAGACCACTAGCACTCCCCCACTAGTTTCTTTTATAGCTACTACTGCCTTAACTCTAGAAATTGCTGCTTTAATCATGTCCATGACACAGTTGGCAAGACACTTTGCAGGTCATGTTGTCACCAATGACATGCACAACATTTGGCCTCACCATCCACCTTGTAGCTCACCTACCTCCACTCAAGATTGCTTTGCAGTTGCACACTATGGAACTCAAGTCTCGAGTCATTGTTGTGCTCCAAAGCCTTGATTGGATTCTTTTCTTTCAATTGAGAGGGATATATCTATAGCACAACCCTTGAATCTATTTTTTTGAGAGGTCAGAGATGTTAGAATGCATGACTAGCATTGGATTAATTTGTTTTAGATAATCAAGTACTTACCAAGCATCATATGCTTATTTCAATCATCATAATATTATAGTATTCAGAACACATAATGAATCAATTCATACAAATTCTATGTTCTCTCAAATAGGACAAACTATCCAACCTGACGAAGTACACTATACTATTTTAACACCACCACCTGTGATCAATTATCTCTTGATTTTGGAGAAAGTAGTAGTTTTAGATTACCTAGAAGACAACTCTCATTTAATGAACATAATAAGAATCTTATTATCCAACCAAGAAGATCTATTGATTCAAGAAAAATTCAATATTCTAATAATCAATTAATTCTTAAAGGATAATACATTTCACCCGAAAATTGAATATCTATTTTATTAGATACCGGATCACATAGCTCTCACATAGATGGTTCTTTAATTCCACCAAATTTACAAATTCAACATAGTGAACCATATATATATATATATATATATATATATATATAAAGATTATCATGGTACTAAACATTATTGTCATAATGAAAATAATATTCTATTTAGCTTTTAGAATATACATAATCAAAGATTAGATTTTTAACATACATTTTTAACTGATGACACAAAAAAAGACAAATTCTAGTAGGAATGGATTTCCTACAACAACATATTATTACCTTTATGGATTCTACAATACGAATTAATTCTTCTATTATCCCACGAAATCATAGTTAACTTTCATAGTCATATCCAAATTGAATTATACATCCCTACTTATGAACCTATTCTTATTCATGCCTTATGCGATATTGGTAGTGATATCACCGTTTGTATGCACTGTATCCTTCCTCTATATATTCTACTTGAAATAGATAATTTACTCTAAGATACCTATAATGATATCCATATAATTAATAATTATTGGTCCAATCAATACATACTCCTCTCTGAAACCCTTATTAAAATACCACGACTTTGGTGTATGGATGATCCCGGTCCCGATTTCATCCTTGGCAATAACTTAATAATATGTTGTTGTAGGAAATCTATTCCAACTATAATTCATCCTTTTTCTGTGTCAGTTAAAAAGGAATGTTGAAAATCTAATATTTGATTCTATATATCCCAAAAGCCAAATAAAATATTAGTTTTATCATAACAATAATGTTTACTACCATGATAATCTTTATATATATATATATATATATGGTTCACTAAATTGAATTTGTAAAGTTGATAGAATTAAAGAAGCATCTATATGAGAGTTATGTGATCCAGTATCTAATAAAATAGATATTTGGATTTTGGGTGAAATGTAATCTCCTTGGTGATTTAGATCACATAATTCAACAACATCTTTCTACTAAACAAGGAATTTCTCCTTTATTCTTTCCTACATAATTTGAAAAAAATACAACTATGAAATTTTTCTACTAATTTATTTTCCAAATTCTATTTAGAAAATCCACTCCAATTCTAGGGCAAAGACGAACATGTTGCCTATATCGAACCAATTAATCCTACTCTAATTACCCAAGTGCATCCCATGAAATGGACTATTGATGATATAATTAAATTCAAAACTCAAATATCTGAATTATTTCAACTTAAACTCATAGAACCTACCAATTGCCCTCATAATAGCCCCACTTTACTTGTTTGTAATCATGCTAAACAAGTACGCAGAAAGGCAAAAATGGTAATTAATTACAAAAAATTAAATGATAATACTAAGTCTGATGGATATTTTTTACCTAATAAAGAAGTTTTAATCAATCAAATAAAAAAAATAGTTTTTCAAACTCAATTGGGTTCTAGCAAATACGTATGCATGAACAAAGTAAAGAATTTACTACCTTTAGTACATCACAAGGACATTATCAATCAAATGTAATGCCTTTTGGATTAAAAAATGCAACACAACTATTTCAAAGATGTATGAATCATTTATTTTCTAAATTTAATACTTTTATTTTAATATATATCAATGATATCCTTATTTTTACCAATACATTACCATTACATTTAAAATATTTAGCAATCTTTGCACCAAAAGCATACAAGCATGGTATTATTTTAAGAAAGAAAAAAGAGCTAATTTTGTAACACAAAATATTGACTTTTTAGGACTAAAAATAGATCAAGGATCTATTGAACTACAAAACCATATTTTACAAAAAAAAAATGATCACTTTTTTCCTATTAACAATCAAAAAGAATTACAAAAATTTCTATGATGTGTTAATTATGCTGAAGCTTTTATTAAAAATTTAGCAACGTTACATGCTCCTATCCAAAAGAAACTTAGAAATAATGCGGCTTGGAGCTAGGATAAAAATGATCATGATATTTTACAAACTATTAAAATAACACGTAAAAATCTTCGTAAATTAAATCTTCCCACTAATGAAGAAAATTAATTATTGAAATAGATAGTTCAGAGACCTGTTGGGTGTAATTTTAAAAACAAAGCAAAATGAAAAAAAAATTTATGTCAATATGCATCTGCTATTTATACACCAACTGAACAAAATTATCATATTAATTAAAAAGAACTTTTTCCTATTAAAAAAGCAACAAATTATCAGAACATATGGATTCTAAAGAAAATTTAGATAAATTATTTACAAAATCCATTGATCATCTTATCGACAATTATCATCAAATTCTAAAATTCTAGATATAAAAGTTAGAATGTGAAATATCTTATGGTAATAAAGTTTTAACCAAATTACAAAAAGTTAAAAAATATCTTTATGGGGAATTAGAAGAAGATGAGTTACCTTTCGTTACACAATTACGCTCTTAATTAAAGGATTTTACCACCCTTCAACCAACTATAATTATGCAAGAAAGCTCATCTGAGATAACTACAAAGATAGAACAATACTCTATGGTTCTTCTTAAAGAACAAAAGAAGCACAAAAAGTACACTTAAAATAGTAGAAGAATGATAATAATTTTCACTATTTCAAGAAAAAATTAATTCACAAATATACTTTCATACGTATGAAAATATAAATGTGGCATACATTTATGGAGATACTAATCCTAAATTAGTTTAGAAATTATATCCTAGTGGTTTGCTAATAATGATATATCTTGAAAATATAACAGTTCTAAATAAATTACCAAAAATATTTATCGACGTTGTCAAAACATTTCAGTCTATACTAAAGCACTAGAATATATACATCAAACTTTTTTAAATATGCCCTGAAATAGTTGAAGGAACAATTACTATAATTTAGCTTGGAATTAGCAGCAAACCCTTTTATCATAAATATGTGGATAATAAGAAATTTGTTAAATGAAATAAAGATGAAGAACTTTATCAATTATGGAAAGAAATGAAGAAAATAGACCCTCTAATAGAACAAAGAAGATACATGAAGTAATGGATGTCAAATGGACAAATATACTCTTGAAAAATACAGAACAAGCAAGTATTGAGATAATAAAATTTTTTTGTAAAAAGATGTAAAAAGAAAAGCTGCATCATTATAATTATTGTAAAAACAAAAAAAAAACAATTTACAAGGGAGAATAGATTTATCGAAAACTAAAGCATCACCCATGAAGTTAGAATTATAATTATGTAAGCAGCAACAACACATACCAGATTACATCAGCACTTACAATAGCATCAATTATTAAACGAACCTTTTCTCGCTTATATAAGAAGAAGAAATTCAGAGAAAAGAAGGAGGAAAAAGAGGAGAAGCTTAGAAAAAGAAAGAGAGAGAGAGAGAGAGAGAGAGAGAGAGAGAGAGAGACTATGAAATCTATGTGTAATAATCATCTAGGCTAAAACTTATCTTCTTTCTGATCTATGTGTGTAAGTATAATGTTTATTATATCTATGTGTGTTCTCATGCTATTGTATATTATTTCTAAATAATATTAAGTTTTTATAATTTCTATTTGATCTGAGTACGCTTAAGTTAGGGAACAAACTAAAGATGTGTTGTGATTCTCTGAAGTAATCAGATAAGGTTGTGGTCTGTTATTGAGCATGCATCTCCCCACGAAAACCACTAGATTAGGAGAGTCTGATAAGAATCAGAGAATTTATGGTAAAAAATAAGGTCAGATATTAAGATTATTTGCATAATCTAATTCTAGAAATTCATGATAGAAGCATGATGAACCCTATTAGATATAATTGCGGTTATATTTAGAGCAAGATCAGAGAGAATATTATTTCTTTATGGATTCTGATATTGAATCTATTAGAACTAAACTTCATAATATTGAAAAAGAATTAAAAATGCTTTAAAAATGCACATTACTGAACAAAACTCTACAAATTATCAGGTAGAGACCCCCTCTAGAATGGTATCAGAGCTTGAAAAATATAAACATAAAAAATTTGTAACAAATAGTACAATTTGTGATGAAAATTATGCCTTCCTATGCACTCCTAGTTACTCTTATCATAGTAATTTTTCTTCTTATAAATCTAAAATAAGAGAAGAAAAAGTAACTTATAAATGTCTTAATTTAAAAGAGTTAGAAGAAAATATATGGTCATCTAAATGATAAATATAACTAAAGAATATTTAGAAAATGAATTCAAAAGAATTGAAGAATTATTAAGAATAAATATCTCTAATAATCAGTTAAAAGTTTTCTTAGATGAACAAAATTTTCATATAAAGGCTCATCTCCAAACTGAAAGCATGAGTATTATATCTGAATTAGGAAAAAAAATCTTAAAAACTAACAAATTCTTAACATGAGATTAAAAATATTAATGAATCATAAGAAGAATTAGATGATTTAATCTCTATATTACATTAACACCAGTTTATGAATAATATTCTACAAACCTCATCTGTAGATAGACTTATGTCAGAATTAACTTCTCAAACAACCATACCAGTACAAGTAGTGTAGGTTCTTCAACTACTTCAACTACTAGACAATAATTTATACCACCTAGTGTTAGGAGAATTCCTACACCTAGAAATAATGCATTAAATCCACAAAAATTGTTCTCATGAGTTAATCGTGGACATGGAATCTATCTAAATCTAGACTCCTATAAAAATATAGCAGAAACAGTTGATAAATGAACTATAGGAAATAGTATAGCTATTTACCATTATAATCCTCAAGGCGAAGATGCATACAACTTCATTGAAAATACATTAGCAAGTATTTGTAAAAAATGATTTATTGGTCTTAGATAAAGTCAAAAATAAGAAGTTATAAATACATGTTTAGTCGAATCTACTATAAGTACACCAGGTAAATGGGTAAAAATTTATGCATATTTTATTTAAAGTGAATTTCTAGGATATAGAATTAGATTCACTATAGAAGAAGAAAATACAAAGAAACAATTCGAAATTGCAAAGCAAAAACTCATAGTTCTTAGTATTTGTAATATTTATTATTTAAATGAATATTGTTGCAAATATCAAAAAATCTTTTATGATATTCTTACTGATGAACATAGTTAATATCTAGATACATATTTTTATAAACTACTTGAACCATATAATATAATATCAGGTCAAGTATTTCTTCAAAAATATCCTATAGATATAACCTTAGGAAGTAGAATTCTATTTTCTCAAGGAAAGTTAGTAGAAGCCTACCAACAAATAGATTTACATAAATAAAAGAAAAAATATAAACAATCTTTATGTAGCAATAAAAATGATCTAGTTGCACACCAACGGGGATGTTCAAAAATTATAATTTCATGTAAATGATCAACCTGTAATAAAAAGAAAAAATTATTTAAGAAAATAAATAAACATAAATTGAACATAAATAAGAAAAAATTCATAAAATGAAAATTTAATAAAAAATAAAAATTTTGTAAAGTTGGTTATGCAAAGAGGATGGACATTATACTAATGAATGTCCTAAAAGAAAGAAAGTCTAATAAAATCTGTTCAAATTATAAAAGAACAAGAATTAGAACCAATCTTTTATATCTTCGAAATCTATTCTAAAGAAGAAATCTATGAATTATTTGATCAAGAGGAAGATCTTATTGATCATATTATTGTTCAGATAATGATTTAGAAGAATACTTATATTCTGATTAAATGTTTGAAATTGAACGAATAAATAATACAGAAGAAATTATAGATAACCAATCAGAATACATTAGACAATTAAGTCTTTCAGAAGATGAATATAAAAAGATTAGAAAAAGAAATTATCTTTAAGAATAAATGGCTGTTTTGATATGCTAATATAAAATTGGAAAAATCTGTTCATTATAGCATTAGACAAAGAAAATATCCTATTGAAATAATTGAAGCTCAAGGAAGTACAAAAATTCTTTTTTATAATTGTACAATATGAAATTAGGATTTACAAAAAATACCTCACCCAAAAAAATATTAGCATTTATTTTTTAGAGGATCCAATTATTAATAAAAGAATACTTTAGTAAAGGTATAGATAGCCCAATAACTCTATTGATATACGATGATAGAATTATTCATTCTAAAAATGCTTCTTTATTAGGAGTAATTCAAGAAAATTTATGTTATCAAACCTAATGTTTAATCTACACCCTTATTTTGCTATAAATATCAACAATAAATATATATATATGTATATATATATATATAAGACTTACTCTTAAACATAAGTTAGATTGAGTTCAATTAAGACAAGGAAGTGTTGTTTACATCATTACTTACCAAGAAGCATATGCTGAATAATATTATGCTTTTATAATTTTTATTTGATCTGAGTACGCTTAAGGTAGGAAATGGGTTAAATCTATATTGTGATTCTTTGAAGTAATCAAATAAGGTTATTTGTTGTTGAGCCTACATCTCCCCAAGAAATTCACTAGATTAGGAAAGTCTGATAAGAACAAGAGAATTTTTGATAAAAATTATTTGATTAAATATTAAAATTATTTGCATAATCTAATTCTAGAAATTTGTGATAGAAGCGTGATGGACCAACTTAGATAATTGTGGTTATACATAGAGCAAGATTAGAGAGAAGACTATTTCTTTATGGATTCTAATTTTGAATCTATTAGAATTAAACTTCATAATATTGAAAAAGAATTAAAAATGCTTAAAAAGTTGACCATAACCGAACAAAACTTTACAAGTTATTAGGTAGAGACCCCCTCTAAAATGGTATCAGTGTCTGAAAAAGATAAACCTGAAAAATTTGTAATATATAGTGCACATTGTGATGAAAATTATGCCTGCCTATGCACTCCTAGTTAGTCTTATCATAGTAATTTTTCGTCTTATAAATCTGAAATAAGAGAAGAAAAAGAATCTTTTAAACACCTTAAATTAAAAGAGTTAGAAGAAGAAATATGCTCATCCAAATGATTAATATAACTAAAGAATATTTAGAAAAAGAATTCAAAAAAAATTCAAGAACTATTATGAATAAACTTCTCTAATAATCAGTTAGATGTTTTCTTAGATGAACAAATTTTTCATATAAAGGCTCCTCTAGGGAATCTAAATGAATGGATTATTATTAGCTACATGATGATATAATAATATTAGAAACTTGGAATCAGTTTGAATACTTTGAACAAAATAACAACTTGTGGTATATGGAATTAAATCAAATTCAGCATAATTAAACAAATGCTTTTAAAAATTTGTTACACAAAAGATATAAAATTATACACTATAAAGAAAGCATGAGTAATATATCTAAATTAGGAAAAAGAATCTTAGAAAACCAACAAATTCATAATAATAACATTGCTATAGCTATAATTTTAGTGGAATGCGTCTGCACTGAAATTGATTAATAAGAACCTAAAGAAAACCTACCTTAGTATTCTGAAAAAATTATTACTACTCATGGCAGAAGTAATATTCAAGGAGCTATAAGGATTAATGAGATTATAAATAGTGATGAATCATCCCAAGAGTTAGATAATTTAATCTCTGTATTACATGAACACCAGTTTATGAATAATACACCACAAACCATGTTTGTAGATAGACTTATGTTAGAATTAACTCCTCAAACAACCCTACATAACACAAGTAGTGTAAGTTCTTCAACTATTATACAATAATTCATATCACTCAGTGTTAGGAGAATTCTAACACCTTAAAATAAACCACTAAGTTCATAAAAAGACTGTTCTTATTAGCCAATTAGTGGACATGAAATCTATTTACGTCCAGGTTATTGTAAAAATATAGTAGAAATAATTGACAAATGGACTATAGAAAATAGTCTAGCTATTTACAATTATAATCTTCAAGGTGAAGATTCATACAACTTCATTGAAAATACTTTAACAGGTATTTATAAAAAATTATTTCTGCATCAAGTCGTACCAAGAAGTTGTTAAAAAGTACTTGTTTAGCTGAATCAACTATAAGTACACCAGGTAAATGGGTAAAAATTTATGCAGATTTTATTAAAAGTGAATTTCTAGGATATATAATTAGATTCATTATAGAAGAATAAAAAGCTAAAAAATAATCTGAAATTGCAAAGCAAAAACTTACAATTCTTAGTGTTTGCAATATTTGTTATCTAAATGAATATAATTGAGAATATCAAAAATTATTTTATTATATTCTTGTTGATGAACGTAGTTAATATCCAGATACATATTTTTATAAACTACCTGAACCATATAATATAATATGGAACCAAGCATTTCTTCAAGAATATCTTATAGATATAACCTTAGGAAGTACAATTCTCTTGCTAAAGAAAAGCTAGCAGTAGCCTGCCAACAAATAGATTTACATCAACAAAATAAAAAATATAAATAACCTTTATGTTGTAATAAAAATGATCTAGTTGCATACTAATGAGGATGTTCAAAAAATACAAATTAATGTATAGGATCAACCAATAATAAAAAGAAAAATTTCTTTAAGAAAACAAATAAATATAAATTGAACATAAAAAAAAGAAATTTCAGAAAATGATAATTTAATAAAAAACTAAAAATTTGTAAATGCTGGTTATGCAAAGTGGAAGGATATTATGATAATGAATGTCCTAAGAGAAAGAAAGTCTCAAGAATAAAATCTATTCAAATTATAAAAAAACAAGAATTAGAACTAATCTATTATATCTCATCGAAATCAATTCTGAAGAAGAAATTATAAATTATCTTATCAAGAGGAAGATCTTATTGATCAATATTATTCATAATGATTTAGAAGAATACTTGTATTTTGATTAAATGTCTGAACCTGAACGAATAAATAATATAGATGAAATTATAGAACAATCATAATATAGTAGACAATTAACTCTTTTAGAAGATGAATATAAAAAGATTAGAAAAAGAAAATTACCTTTATTTGTTTTGATATGCCAATATTAAATTAGAAAAATATCAATTTATTATTGCATTAGACAAGGAGAATATCCTATTGAAATAACTGAATCTCAAGGAAATACAAAAATTCATTTATATAGTTATATAATAAGAAATCAAGATTTACAAAAAGTACCTCACCCAAAAAATTATAGGCATGTATTTTTTGGAGGAATCTAAGTATTAGTAAAAGATTACTTTCGTAAAGGTATAGATAGTCCTATAACTCTATGGGTATATGATGATAGAATTATTCATTCTAAAAAGATGCTTTACTAGGAGTAATTCAAAGAAATTTATATTATCAAACCTTAATGTTTAATTTGTACCCTAATTATTCTATAAATATCAATGATATTCATATAGATAGAACTATTAGTCTTAAACATAAGTTAGATCAAGTTCAATTAAGACAAAGAAGTGTTGTTTACAGAATTACTTACTAAGCGTCATATGTCTATAATAATCATCATAATACTATAGTATTCAAAATACATAATGAACCTATTCAAATAGATTCTATGTTATCTCAAATAGGGCAAACTACCCAACCTGGTGAAGTAGATCATACAATTTACACCACCATCTGATTAGTTATCTCTTGATTGTGGAGATGGTAGTATTTTAGGAAGTAGTAGTTTTAGATTACCTAGAAGACAACTCTCATTTAATGAACATATACTACTATTTTAGGAAGTAGTAGTTTTAATACCACCATCTGATTCTATGTTCATTAAATGAGAGTTGTCTTCTAGGTAATCTAAAACTACTACTTCCTAAAATACTACCTTCTCCACAATCAAGAGATAACTAATCAGACGGTGGTGTTAAATTTGTATAATCTACTTCATCAGGTTGGGTGGTTTTTCTTATTTGAGAGAACATAGAATCTATATGAATAGGTTCATTTTGTGTTCTGAATACTACAGTATTATGATGATTGTTATAAGCATATGTTGCTTGGTAAGTAATTCTATAAACAACACTTCATTATCTTAATTAAACTTGATCTAACTTATATTTAATAGTGAGAGTTCTATCTATTTGTTTATCATTGATATTTATAGCATAATTAGAGTACAAATTAAACATTAAGGTTATAAATTTGCTTGTATTACTCCTAATAAAATATCTTTTTTAGAATGAATAATTCTATCATCGTATACCCATAGAGTTACAGGGCTATCTATACCTTTATGAAAATATGCTTTTATTAATACTTGGATTCCTCCAAAAAATACATGCCTATATTTTCTGGGTGAGGTATTTTTTTTATAAATCTTGATTTGCTATTATATAATTATATAAAAGAATTTTTGTACTTCCTTGAGCTTCTGTTATTTCTATAGAATATTCTACTTATGTAATGATATAATAAACTGATTTTTTCTAATTTAATATTGGCATATCAAAATGGTCATTTGTTCCTAAAGATAATTTTCTTTTTCTAATCTGCTTATATTCATTTTCTTGAAGAGTTAATTATCTACTGTATTTTGATTGGTCATATATAATTTCATCTGTATTATTTATTCATTCAAGTTCAGACATTTAATTGGAATATAAGTATTCTTCTAAATAATTATCTGAATAATAGTATTGATCAATAAGATCTTCCTCTTGATCAGATAATTCATAGATTTCTTCTTTAGAATCTATTTTGACGATATCAAAGATTGGTTCTAATTCTTGTTCTTCTATAATTTCAATAGATTTTATTCCTGAGAATTTCTTTCTTTTAGGACATTCACTAGTGTAATGTCCCTCCTCTTTGCATAACTAGTATTTACAAATTTTTAGTTTTAAATTAAATTATCAGTTTCTGAAATTTCTTTTCTTTATGTTCAATTTATGTTTATTTGTTTTCTTAAAGATTTGTTTTCTTTTTATTATAGGTTGATCCTGTACATGAATTTGTATTTTTTTGAACATCCCCATTGGTGTGCAATTAGATCATATTTATTGCAACATAAAGATTGTTTATATTTTTTTATTTTTTTTATGTAAATCTATTTATCGACAGGCTTCTGTTAACTTTTCTTCAGTAAAATTTTTTTTTCTTTCTAAGGTTATATCTATAGGATATTGTTGAAGAAATGCTTGACTCCATATTATATTATATGGTTCAGGTAGTTTATAAAAAAATATGTATCTAGATATTGACTACATTCATCAGCAAGAATATCATAAAAGAATTTTTTTGATATTTGCAACTTATTCATTTAAATAACAAATATTGCAAATACTGAGAACTGTAAGTTTTTGCTTTATAATTCCGGATTGTTTCTTAGTATTTTCTTATTCTGTACTGAATCTAATTCTATATCCTAGAACTCACATTTAATAAAATTTGTTACCTAGTGTATTTATAGTAAATTCGGCTAAACAAGTATTTCTAGTTTCTTATTTTTAACTTCATCTAAGACCAAGAAATCATTTATTACAAATACATATTAAAGTATTTTCAATGAAGTTGTATGCAATATTCACCTTGAAGATTATAATTGTAAATAGCTAGACTATTTTTTATAGTCCATTTGTCAACTATTTCTGCTATATTTTTATAGTAGTCTATATTTAAATAGATTTCATGTCCACTGATTGGTTCATGAGAACAATCTTTTTTTGGATTTAGTGTATTATTTCAAGGTGTAGGAATTCTCCTAACACTGGATGGTTTGAATTATTGTGTAGTAGTTGAAGTAGTTAAAGAACCTACACTACTTGCATTAGGTAGGGTTGTTTGAGGAGTCAATTCTAACATAGTCTATCTACAGATGGGATTTGTGGAGTATTATTCATAAATTATGTTGATATAATATATAAATTAAATCATCTAACTCTTGGGATGATTCATTAATATTTATAATCTCATTAATCCTTATAGCTTCTTGAATATTATTTCTGCTAGGAAATATAATAATTTTTCAGAATATTAAGGTAGGAATTCTTTAGGTTCTTGTAAATCAAATTCAGTGCAGATGTATTCTGCTAAAATTGTAGTTGTAGCAATGTAATTGTTAAGAATTTGTTAGTTTTCTAAGATTATTTTTCTTAATTCAGATATATTACTCATGCTTTTGGTATAGAGTATAGGTTTATATCTTTTGTGTAATAGATTTTTAAATGCTTCTCTTTTATTATGATCAATTTGATTTAATTCCATATATCACAAGTTATTATTTTGTTCGAAGTATTCGAACTGATTCCAAGTTCATAATATTATTTTATCATCAAGCAAAATAAATCCCATTAATTTAGATTCTAGGAGCCTTTTATATGAAAAATTTGTTCATCTAAGAAAACTTTAACCGATTATTGAGATGTTTATTCTTAATAGTTCTTGAATTCTTTTGAATTCATTTTCTAAATATTCTTTAGTTATATTTATCATTTGGATGAGCATATATCTTCTTGTAACTCTTTTAATTTAAGGCGGATATATGTTTCTTTTTTTTCTTTTTTTTCAAATTTATAAGAAGGAAAATTATTATGATAAGAGTAACTAGGAGCACATAAGCAGGCATAATTTTCATCACAATGTGTACTATTTGTTATTAATTTTTTAGGTTTATCTTTTTGAGGCTCTGATACCATTTTAGTCTCTACGTGATAACTTGTAGAGTTTTGTTTGGTTATGTTCAATTTTAAAGCATTTTTAATTCTTTTTCAATATTACAAAGTTTAATTCTAATAGATTTAAAATCAGAATCCATAAAGAAAAAGTCTTCTCTCTAATCTTACTCTAAGTATAACCATAATTATATCTAATAGGGTCCATCTTGCTTCTATCATGAATTTCTAGAATTAGATTATACAAATAATCTTAATATCTAACCTAATTTTTGACTATAAATTCTCCGGTTCTTATCAGGCTCTCCTAATATAGTAATTATCTTGGGGAGATGCAGGCTCAACAACAGACTACAACCTTATCTAATTAGTTCAAAGAATCATAGCTCAATTTTAATTTGTTTCCTATCCTAAAGCATACTCAGATCAAATAGAAATTATAAAAGCATAATATTATTCTGAAATAAGATACAATAGCATAAAAACACACATAGATATAATAAACAGTATACTTATAGACATAGATCAGAGAGAAGATAAGTTTTAGCCTAGATGGTTATTACACATAGATTTCATAGTGTCTCTCTCTCTCTCTCTTTCCTTTTCTAAGCTTCTCCTCTTTTGCCTCCTTCCTTCATCTGAATTTCTTCTTCTTATATAGGCGAGAAATTATTTGTTTAATAATTGATGCTATCGTAAGTGCTGATGTTATTTTGTATGTGACATCATTACTTACATAAATATAATTCTGATGTCTTGGCTGATGCTTTAGTTTTCTAGAGTTTATTCTTTAGCTTTTCTTTTACTGCTTGTAAATTATTTTTATTTTTACAATAATTATAATGATGTAGTTTTTCTTTTTGCATCTTTTTTACAAAATTTTTATTTAATGTCAGTACTTGCTTATTCCATATTTTTTAAGAGTATATTTTTTTTTTTCATTTGAGATATATTACTTCGTGTATCTTCTTTGTTCTCTGTTTGCAGTGAATATAGATAAATAAATTGTTTGAACAATGGTAGATCCATATATTGGAGGGGTCTATTTTCTTTATTTCTATCCATAATTGATAATTTTTTTCATCTTTGTTTCGTTTGACGAAATTCTTATTGTCCATATATTTAAGATAGAAGGATTCGCTATTAATTTCAAGCTAAATTATAGTAATTATTCCTTCAACTATTTCAGGACATGTTTGAAAAAGTTTGATGTATATATTCCAGTGCTTTAGCATAGACTGAAATATTTCAATGAAGTCGATAAATATTTTTAGCAATTTATTTAGAATTGTTAAATTTTTAAGATATATCATTCTTAGTAAACCACTAAGATATAATTCTTGAACTAATTTAGGGTCATTACCTCGATAAATGTATGCCATATTTATATTTCCATACATATGAAAGTACATCTGAGGATTAAATTTTTCTTAAAATAGTGAAAATTATTATCATTCTTCTACTATTTCAAATGTACATTTTTGCTTCTTTGGTTTTTTAAGAAGAACCGTAGAGTATTGTTCTATCTTTATAGTTGTTTTAGATAAGCTTTCTTGCTTAATTATAGTTGGTTCAAGGGTGGTAAAATCTTCTAATTGAGAGCGTAATTGTTTGATGGAAGGTAACTCATCTTCATCTAATTCCCCAAAAAGATATTTTTTGACTTTCTGTAATTTGGTTAAAATTTTGTTGCCATAAAATATTTCACATAATTATTTCCATATCTCGAATCTAGAATTTGAAGATAATTATCAATAAAGTGATCATCAGATTTGGTAGATAATTTAATTGAATTTTCTTCAAATTACATATATTCTGGTAATTTGTTGAGCTCTATTTTGATATCTTGTTCGGTACTCATGTCTTGCAAAATTTTCAAGTTAGAGTATCAGCTAGGCAATTATTTTTACCTTCAATATATTCTAAATCAAAAGTGTATGCATAAAACTACCTTTGTCATCTAATAAGTCATTTATTAGGAAATGAGTCAACTATTTTATTTTTTATAAAAGAAATGACTATTTTATTATCAGTTATAATAATAATATGCTTATTTAGGAATATTTTGAATTTATTAATTATTTTTTTAATAGCTAAAAGTTCTTTTTCATTAATATGATAATTTTGTTCAGTAGGTGTATAAGTGCCAGATGCATATCGACATAGAATTTCTTTTCCATATCATTTTGTTTTTAAAATTACACCCCAACAGGTCTCTAAATTATATGTTTTAATTATTAATTTTTTTCCATAAATGGGAAGATTTAATTTAGGATGATTTTTACAAGCTGTTTTAATAGTTTGTAAAGTATTGTCATCATTTTTATCCTAGCTCCAAGCAAAGTTTTTCTAAGTTTCTTTTGGGGAGAAGCACGTAACGTTGCTAAATTTTTAATAAAAGCTTTAAAGTAATTAATAAATTCTAGAAATCTTTGTAATTCTTTTTTATTATTAATAGTATAAAATTGATCAATTTTTTGTAGAATATGATTTTATAGCTCAATAGATTCTTGATCTATTTTTAATCCTAAAATGTTAATATTTTGTGTTACAAAAATAGCTTTTTCTTACGTAAAATAATACCATGTTTGTATGCTTTTTGTGCAAAGATTGATAAATATTTTAAATTTAATGCTAACGTATTGCAAAAAATAAGGATATCATCAATATATATTAAAATAAAAGTACTAAATTCAGAAAATAAATGATCCATACATCTTTGAAATATTTGTGGTGCATTTTTTAATCCAAAAGGCATTACATTACATTGATAATGTCCTTGTGGTGTACTAGAGGCATTAATTTTTTTTACTATGTTCGTGCATATGTATTTGCTAGAACCTAAATATAAAATCGAGTTTGGAAAATCATTTGGAATTTTTGATTTGATTGATTAAAACCTCTTTATCAGGTAGAAAATATCCATCAAACTTGGTATTATCATTTAATTTTTTGCAAGTAATTACCATTATGGCCTTCCTGTGTACTTGTTCAGCATGATTTAAACCAAAAAAGTGGGGCTACTATGAGGACTATTTCTAGGTTCTATGATTTTAAGTTATAATTATTCAGATATTTGAATTTTGAATTCAATTTTATCATCAATAATATATTTCATGGGATGTACTCGGATAATTAGAGTAAGATTAATTGGTTCGATGTGGGCAACAGATTCGTCTTTGCCCCAAAATTGGAGTGGATTTTCTTAAAAGGATTTGGAAAATAAATTAGTAGCACAATTTCATAGTTGTTGTATTTTTTCAAATTCTGTAGAAAAAAATAAAGATGAAATTCATTATTTAGTAGAAAGACGTTGTTGAATAATGTGATCTAAATCACCATGCTGGTAGGGTCATGGTATGTAGGATTTCTTATAAAGGGATAGGAAAGTTTATGTTGGATAGGAGTAATTAAATCAAGATGATCAGAATATTGTGTGAAAGAATACATTGATTTAAAAAAGTTATTGCAAAGGATGAAATCGGGACCAGGATCATCCATACACCAAATAGGTGGTATTTTAATAAGGGTTTTAAAGAGGAGTACGTATTGATTGGACCAATAATAATTAATTGTATGGATACCATTAAAGGTATCTAAGAGTAAATTATATGTGTCAGTTAGAATATGTGGAGGAAGGAACAATGCTTACAAACGGTGATATCACTACTAGTATCGCATAAGACATGAATAGGAATAGGTTCATAAGTATGGATGTATAATTCAATTTGGATATAACTATGAAAGTTAATTTTGATGTCATGGGACAATAGAAGAATTAAATCATATAATAGAATCCATAAAGGTAATAATATGTTGTTGTAGAAAATCCATTCCTACTAGAATTTGTCTCTTTTGTGTCATTAGTTAAAAATGAATGTTAAAAATCTAATCTTTGATTATGTATATCCAAAAAAGCCAAATAGAATATTAGTTTCATTATGATAATAATATTTAGTACCATGATAATATTTATATATATATATGATTCACTTTGTTGAATTTGTACATTTGACAGAAGTAAGGAAGAATCTATAGGTGAACTATGTGATCCGGTATTTAATAAAACATATATGCGATTTTCAGGTGAAATGTAATATCCTTTAAGAATTAATTGATTATTAGAATATTGTATTTTTCTTGAATCAATAGATAATATTGGTTGGATAATAAGAACATTATTATGTTTATTAAATGAGAGTTGTCTTCTAGGCAATATAAAACTACTACTTTCTCCAAAATCAAGAGATAACTGATCAGGCAGTGGTGTTAAATTTGAATAATCTACTTAGTTAGGCTGGATAGTTTGTCCTATTTGAGAGAACATAGAATCTATATGAATAGGTTCATTATGTGTTATGAATATTATAGTATTATAATGATTGCTATAAGCATATGCTGCTTGGTAAGTAATGCTGCAAACAACACTTCCTTGTCTTAATTGAACTCGATCTTGCTTATCTTTAAGAGTAAGAGTTCTATCTATATGTCTTTCGTTAATATTTATAGCATAATTAGGGTGCAGATTAAACATTAAGATTTGATAACATAAATTTTCTTGAATTACTCCTAATAAAGCATGTTTTTTAGAATGAATAATTCTATCATCGTATACCCATAAAGTTATTGGGCTATCTATACCTTTACGAAAGTATGCTTTTATTAATACTTGGATTCCTCCAAAAAATGCATACCTATATTTTTCTAGGATAGGTATTTTTGGTAAATCCTGATTTCTTATTATATAATTATATAAAGAAATTTTTGTGCTTCCTTCAGCTTCAGTTATTTCAATAGGATTTTCTCCTTATCTAATGCTATAATGAACTGATTTTTTTCCAATTTAATATTGGCATATCAAAATAGTTTTTGTTCCTAAAGATAATTTTTTTTAATTTTTTATATTCATTTTCTAAAAGAGTTAATTGTATAATGTATTATATTTAGTCATCTATAATTTCATCTATATTATTCATTCGTTCAAGTTCAGACATTTAATCAGAATATAAGTATTCTTCTAAATCATTACCTGAATAACAATATTAATCAATAAGACCTTCCGCTTGACTTCATATTATATTATATGGTTCAGGTAGTTTAAAAAAATATGTATCTAGATATTGACTACATTTATTAGCAAGAATATCATAAGAGAATTTTGATATTCGCAACTATATTCATTTAAATAATAAATATTACAAATACTGAGAACTGTAAGTTTTTGCTTTATAATTTTAGATTATTTTTTTAGCCTTTTCTTCTTCTATAGTGAATCTAATGTTATATCCTGGAAATTCACTTTTAGTAAAATCTGCATAAATTTTTACCTATTTACTTGGTGTACTTATAGTAGATTCAATTAAACTAATTTTTCTAACTTTTATTTTTTATTTGTTAAGAAACTATTTTTTACAAATACTTGTTAAAGTATTTTCAATGAAGTTATTATCTTCTTGAAGATTATAATTATTGCTGATATTTTCTATAGTCCATTTGTCAACTATTTCTGCTATATGTTTATAGAAGTCTAGATTTAAGTAGATTTCATATCCACTATTTGGCTCATGAGAACAATCTTTTTGTAGACTTAATGGATTATTTCTAGGTGTAGGAATTCTCTTCATACTAGGTGGTATGAATTGTTGTCTAATGTTAGTAGTTGAAGACAAATTTCTTGTACTAAGTATGGTTAGTTAATTATGACTTTTATCCAAAATTTGTGGAGTATTATTCATAAATTGGTGTTTATGTAATATAGAGATTAGATCATCTAACTCTTGGGATGATTCATTAATATTTATAATCTCTTTAATCCTTATAGGTCCTTGAATATTACTTCTGCTAAGAGTAGTAATAATTTTTTTAGAATACCAAGGTAGGTTTTCTTTAGGTTCTTATAAATCAAATTCAATGTAGATGCATTTTGCTAAATTTGCTGCTGTAGTAAAATTATTGATAAGAATTTATTTATTTTCTAAGATTCTTTTTCCTAATTCAGATATATTACTCGTGCTTTCGGTATAGAGTATAGGTTTATATCTTTTGTGTAACAAATTTTTAAATGCTTTTATTTTGTTATGTTGAATTTGATTTAATTCCATATACCACAAGTTGTTATTTTGTTTAAAGTATTTGAACTGATTCCAAGTTCATAATATTGTTTTATCATCATGTAGCTAATAACAGTCCTTTCATTTAGATTCCCTAGAGGAGCCTTTATATGAAAAATTTGTTCAACTAAGAACACTTCTAACTGATTATTAGAGATTTTTATTCTTAATAGTTCTTGCATTCTTTTGAATTTATTTTCTAAATACTCTTTAGTTATATTTATCATTTGGATGGGCATATATCTTCTTCCAACTCTTTTAATTTACGACATTTATAAACTTGTTTTTCTTCTCTTATTTTAGATTTATAAGAAGGAAAATTACTATGATAAGAGTAACTAGGAGAGGATAGTCAGACATAATTTTCATCATAATGTGTACTATTTGTTACAAAATTTTTAGGTTTATATTTTTCAGACTCTGATACCATTCTAGATGGGTTCTCTACCTATAATAACTTGTAGAGTTTTGGTCAGTTATGGTCAATTTTTTAAGCATTTTTAATTTTTTTTTAAGATTATGAAGTTTAATTCTAATAGATTCAAAATCAGAATCCATAAAAAATAGTCTTCTCTCTAATCTTGCTTTGAGTATAACCACAATTATATCTAATAAGGTCCACCATGCTTCTATCACAAATTTCTAGAATTATATTATGAAAATAATCTTAATATTTGACTTGATTTTTTATCATAAATTCTTCAGTTCTTATCAAACTCTCCTAATCTAGTGGTTTTCTTGAGATGCAGTCAACAATCAATCTTATCTAATTCATCACTAAGCTTTAATTTGTTTACCTATTTCGATCAAGTAAAAATTATAAAAGCATAATATTATTCTAAAATAAGATATAATAGCATGAGAACACACATCGATACAATAAATAGTATATTTACAGGCATATATTAGAGAGAAGATATGTATTAGCTTAGATGGTTATTACATATAGATTTTGTAGTGGCTCTCTCCCTCTCTCTCTCTCTTTCCTTTTCAAAGCTTCTCCTCCTTCGCCTCCTCCCTTTCTCTGAATTTCTTCTTCTTATATAAGAGAGAAAAGGTTTGTTTAATAATTGATTCTATTGTGAGTGTTGATGTCATCTGATATGTGACGTCACTGCTTACGTAATTGTAATTCTGACATTATGGATGATGCTTTAGTTTTCTAGAAATTTGTTCTCTAGCTTCTCTTTTAATGCTTTTAAATTATTTTTGCTTTTACAATAATTATAATTATTTAGTTTTTATTTTTACATCTTTTTACAAAAATATTTTTTTTATCTTAGTACTTGTTTGTTCCATATTTTTCAAGAGTATATTTGTCCATTTGAGATACATTACTTTATGTATCTTATTTGTTCTCTATTTGCAGTGACTGTAGATAAATAAATTGTTCAAACAATGGTAGACCCATATATTGGAGTGGTCAATTTTCTTTATTTCTATCCATAATTGATAAAGTTCTTCGTCTTTGTTTTGTTTGACAAATTTCTTATTGTCGACATTTTTAGGATAAAAGGGTTCGCTTCTAATTCCAAGCTGAATTATAGTAATTGTTCCTTCAACTATTTCAAGACATATCTAAAAAAAGTTTGATATATATATTCAAGTGCTTTAGTATAGACTGAAATGTTTTGACGACGTCAATAAATATTTTTGGTAATTTATTTAAAACTGTTATATTTTCAAAATATATCATTCTTGGCAAACAATTAAGATATAATTCCTGAACCAATTTAAGATCAATATCTCCATAAATGTATGCCACATTTATATTTTCATACATATGAAAATATATCTGTAGATTAATTCTTTCTTGAAATTGTGAAAATTTTGATCATTCTTGTATTATTTCAAGTGTACTTTTTTGCTTCTTTGGTTCTTTAAGAATAACAGTAGAGTATTATTCTATCTTTGTTGTTATCACAGATGAGCTTTCTTGCCTAGTTATAGTTGGTTCAAAGGGTAGTAAAATCCTTTAATTTAGAGTGTAATTAAGAGATAGAAGGTAACTCATCTTCGTCTAATTTCCCTAGAAATATATTTTTTGACTTTCTGTAATCCTGTTAAAACTTTTGTTGCCATATGATATTTCACATTCTAATTTTCATATCTAAAATTTTAGAATTTGAAGATAATTGTTGATAAGATGATTAGTGGATTTGGTAGATAATTTAGTTGTATTTTGATATCTTGTTCGATACTCATGTCCTGTAAAATTCTTGAGTTAGAGTATAAGTTAGGCAATTATTTTTATCTTCAATATATTCTAAATCAAAAGTGTTTGCAGAAAATCAGCTTGATCTATTTTTAGAATATGAGTTTGTAGTTTGATAAATACTTGATCTATTTTTAGTCCTAAAAAGACAATATTTTGTGTTACAAAACAACTTTTTTTTTCTTACTTAAAACAATACTATGCTTGCATGCTTTTTGTGCAAAGATTGCTAAATATTTTAAATTTCATATCAACGTATTATTAAAAATAAGGATAACATCAACATATATTAAAAATAAAATAATTAAATTTAGAAAATAAATTATCCATATGTCTTTGAAATATTTATGGCGCATTTTTTAATTCAAAAGGCATTATATTGTATTGATAATGTCCTTGTGGTGTACTAAAGATAATAAATTCTTTACTATGTTCATACATACATATTTGCTAGAACCTAGATTTTGGAAAATCATTTGGTTTTTTTTTGATTTGATTGATTAAAACTTCTTTATTAGGTTAAAATATCCATCAAACTTAATATTATCATTTAATTTTTTTGTAATTAATTATCATTCTGGCCTTTTTGCGTACTTGTTTAGCATGATTTTGAACCAGAAAAGTAAGGCTACTATGAGGACTACTACTAGGTTCTATGAGTTTAAATTGTAATAATTCAAATATTTGAGTATTGAATTCAATTTTATCGCCAATAGTGTACTTCATGGGATGTACTCGGATAATTAGAGTAGGATTAATTGGTTCAATGTGGGAAATATGTTTATTTTTTTCCCAGAATTGGAGTGGAGTTTTTGAAAAGGATTTGGAAAATAAATTAGTAGCAAAATTTTATAGTTGTTGTATTTTTCAAATTCTATAGAAAAGAAGCTTTGCTATCTAATAAGTCTTTTATTAGATAATGAGTCAATTATATAAAAGAAATGACTATTTTATTATCAGTTCTAATATTAAAATGCTCGTTTAGAAATATTTTAAAATTTTTAATTACTTTTTTAATTGCTTTTTTAATAGCTAAAAGTTCTTTTTCATTAATATGATAATTTTGTTCAGTAGGTGTATAAGTGTGAGATGCATGTCGACATAAAATTTCTTTTTCATTTCATTTTGTTTTTAAAATTGGACCCTAATAGGTCTTTGAACTATATGTTTCAATAATTAATTTTTCTCCATTAATGGGAAGATTTAAGTTAGGAAGATTTTTACAAGCTCTTTAAATAGTTTGTAAAATATCATTATCATTTTTATCCCAACTCCAAACCATATTTTTTATAAGCTTCTTTTGAAGAGGAGCACGTAACGTTGCTAAATTTTTAATAAAAGCTTCAACTTAATTAATACATTATAGAAATCTTTGTAATTCTTCTTTATTGTTAATAGTAAAAAGTGATCATTTTTATAGAATATGATTTTATTATTCAATAGATCCTTGATCTATTTTTAGTTCTAAAAAGTCAATATTTTGTGTTACAAAAATAGATTTTTTCTTACTTAAAATAATACCATGCTTGTATACTTTTTATGTAAAGATTGCTAAATGTTTTAAATATAATGTTAACATGATGCTAAAAATAAGGATATCATTGACATTTATTAAAATAAAAGTATTAATTTCAGAAAATAAATCATCCATACATCTTTGAAATATTTGTGGTGCATTTTAATCCAAAAGGCATTACATTCCATTGATAATTTTCTTATGGTGTACTAAATGCTGTAAATTCTTTACTATGTTCATGCATATGTATTTTTCAGAACACAAATTTACAATCGAGTTTGGAAAACCATTTGGTATTTTTGATTTGATTGATTAAAACCTCTTTATTAGGTAAGAAATATACATCAAACTTAGTATTATCATTTAATTTTTTGTAATTAATTATCATTCTGGCCTTTTCACGTACTTGTTCAACATGATGTCGAATTAGGAAAGCGGGGCTAATATAAGGACTATTGCTAGGTTCTATGAGCTTAAGTTGTAATAATTCAGATATTTGAGTTTTGAAATCAATTTTATCATCAATAGTGTATTTCATGGGATGTATTCGAATAACTGGAGTAGGATTAATTAGTTTGATGTGGGCAACAGATTCGTCTTTGCCGTAGAATTGGAGTGGATTTTCTAAAAAGTATTTGGAAATAAATTAGTAACAAAATTTCATAGTTGTTGTTTTTAAAATTCTGTAGAAAAGAATAAAGAAGAAATTCATTATTTAATCTCCATTGATGACTTTCAAGATAGCCGACACCTTGTAATGTCCTCCAAGGGATCCCATCACCTGCTATTTGTAACTTTGTTAGAAGAGGAATCATCATAAGGAAAATAGAAAGATTCAACTCCAATTATTCATCATTCTTATTACAAACTATCTCTGAAAGAAAATTTGAAGATCTCGAGCAATTCTTGAAGAACACAAGTTTGAATAAATTTGGGGATGTTAATAAAACCCCTCGTGTGAAAGAAATCAAATGATGAGTGGCAGACTTTCATCAATTATTTTAAAGATATACACACACACACACACACATACATGCATACATACATGTTCATGATGAAAGATTGAATTTCTCAGATAGATTTACCTTACTTTATTACTATCCAACTCTTGTATATTTTATTTTTTTGTGATTACAGTATTTATTTTCATGAAAATTTCTCCTGCTAAATGCAATAGATTTTACTCCTAAAATTTATATTTCGAAATAGAGATAGTATCAGTTACATCAATGAGAATACTCTTGCTAACCACTCATTGATAAAATTTAAAATATGATTAATGCATATTTTTCCTCCTATGTGTATGTATGTATGTGTGACTAATGAGTATATCTAATGTGATAACACATGATTTGTCATAAAATTATGCTCTTACAAATCTTTCATACATATGATCATAATTATATAGGTAATATAAATGCCTTAAACACATAGTATTCCATAGTTGTAATATTGTTATAGGCCCAATAACTTGATAACATCAATTTATAGTGATCATTCTTACATTTCATCATTCATGGTATACCATAGTGTTTTGCCACATGCTTTAATAAATAATTTTTATTTATTCAATTTGATTTGTCAAACTCATTCATTATAATTTTCCCATAAAGGTTCTATCATTTATTTGGAATACCTTTACTAAGGACTAAATTGGGTGTTTCTTTCAACTTTCTTCTTATTAGTCATTATTTCATTTCATTTGATGTATTAATCTAAATATCAAAGAAATGAAATAAATACTATTTTAATTTATCTTATAACTTGCATTATTTGCTATCAATTTTTCTCTTATAACTTACAAATAGATCTCCTTATACATCTCATCATGTCCCATGTTATCAACGTTTATTGTCTTCCGAAGTTGGCGTGTGACATAAGCTAAGATTGGCCAAGTTAATCAAATAAACCAAGTTTAGTCAAATAAAATCAAGCTAAACTCATATTAAATAAAATCAAGCTAGTCAAAGTCAAACCAAGTTTAGTCAAATAAACTAAACTCATATAAAGCAAAAGACATGACAAGCTAGACAAAGAAAATTTAAAGGATGCCAAGTTTTAGCTTAACAATACTAAGCTTAGATAAGCCTAACTTAGCATATCCAAGTTTTAGTTAGTCTAATCAAGCTAAAGCTAGACTATGATAAGCCGAGCCATAAAAGTAGAGACAAGTGAAGATGAATAATTTTAAACCAAGACAAACCAAGAAAATCCAACCCGAGCCAAGCTAAGTCAACACTAGCTAAATCAAGCCAAGAAAAACGAAGTTAAGCCAAAGCAAGTGTTTTTTAAGTCTAGCCAAATCAATTCAAGCCTAGCTACATTATCCTTATGTTGTTAAGTGAAAGTAAGCCATAGAAAGCTTAAGCCAAAACTTATTAAGCGAAGATATATTAATTCAAGTGAAGCCTAGCAAAATTAGGGAAGCTAATATAGGCTTAGCCATTACCAATCAACCTAATCAAAAGCTATTCTACTTTAGCCTAGGATAGCTTGCAGAAACCAAGCTAATGTACACCAAGTCAAATCAATTTAAATAATGTTAAGTTAAAGCAAGTTATACCAAGCATAACATTTTAAAGTCAAAATAATTTAAGCCCTACCCTAGCATAACCAAGTTAGCCAATCTTAGATAATCCATGTAAAGCAAACCTTAACCAATGGAAGCCAAGCTAAGCCACATTTTGAATATCCTAACCAAGCTATGCCAATCCAAGCAAATTAAACCAAAAAGCTATGACATAAAGAGCTAAGAAAACAATAAGGCACACAAAATTAAACTAAAATTGAGTCAAGCTAAACTAACATGAGGAGATTCAATGACAAACCTAATCAATCCAAGTAAAATTAAACCAAGTAAAGCCAAGTTAAACCTAACCATGATAAATTGAGATAAATCACAAACTCAATCTAATTAAGCAAAATAAAGTCAAGCCAAACTATGGAATGGCAAGCCTAATTAAGAATAGCTAAGCTAAACTTTACATAACCAAGATAAAAATATCTAAGTAAAAAAATAAGCTAACTGAAGACTAAGCCTAGACAAGAATATAGCCTAACCTAACTATCAAAAAACCAACCTAAGAAAACCTGAGTAAAAATATATAACAATTGAACACTAAGCCCTAGACAAGTCAAGCCAAGTGAATCAATGCAAATTAAGCCAAAAAAAACATCATATCCAAGCCAAGCTAAAAAGAAAATCTAATAACATAATTCATGCTAATCCAAGTCAAGCCACACCAAGTCAAGCCATGTTAAGTTAATCCTAATCTTACAAAACTAAGTCTTACTTAACCTTGCCAAGTTATACTAAGTCAAGGTATTTCAAACAAAGCTAAGTCATAGTAAGCCAAATTATGCTAAGAAGATTGTTATAAAGTTAAGTTATGTTATGGCAAGCCAAACCAAGCCAACCAAATTCCATGCCATAAACCAAGCCTAGCCTAAAAGCAAGTCTATGTTTCCCTAAAATAGCTCAATCAAGCCAATTTTATTAAAGAATGTCAAAGATAAGCCAAGTATAAGCAAGCTAAGCTAATTAATAACCAAGATAAGATAAGTCATGCCAATGAAAACTAGTTCAAATCTAGAGTTGCCAAGTAAAATATAGCCAATATAAACCATACCAAATCTAGTAAATTTAAGCCTAGCAAAGCAGTTGAGCCAAGATAAGCCTAGTGTATCTTAGTAAAGCCTAGCATAGTTGAACTTATCATAGATTAGCCAACTCAAGACTTAGAAAACAAATTTAAACCAAGACAAGCTTAATCAAGTAACGCCACATCATGCCAAGTTAAGCTAAGCTATGTTAGGCTAATGCTAACCTAACTCACTCAAGACATCCAAAGAAAAAATAAGCTAGGCCAAGCCAAGAAACAAAATGTCAGCCTTGTCAGGTTAAATTAAGATGATTTAATCTAAGTCAAAAAAACCAAAACTATATACAATTAAAGAAAGCCAAACCAACTGTAGCCTAATAAGGCCCAACATTGCAAAATCAACTATGATATAATTAAATCTTACCTAGATTAATTGAGATAAGGTTAGCCAAAATAGGTTAACATATGATGAATAATAGTAATTCATGCCAAACCTAATCTAGTATAAATAAATCTTACATAGATTAACCAAAGTAAGCTAAGACAAAATAATTTAAGATATGACAAGCATTAATAATCCATGCCAAATTAAATTAAACTATGCAAATCTATTCTAAGAAAACTCAAACAACTTAAGCAAGTCTAACCAAGCCATGCCAGCAAAGATGCAAAGACTTTCCCAACAAAGAGAGGCCAAGTCATGCAAACAAAAATCATATGAAGCTAAACAATGCTAAAAAAACTATGCTAAATTGTATTAAGCCAAATTATGACTACCATAGCCTAATCTTATGTAGTCATATCGCACTTAGAAGGAAAGTTATGCTAAGAAAGTTAAATAAAGCTTGACAAATTATGTGATATCAAGTTTAGCCAATTACGCCAAGTTATGCTGAGCAAAGCTAAGCAAAATTTAGCCAAGGCATATAAACAAAACCAAATAACGCTAAAACAAAACAAGCCACATTAAAACAAAGCCTAAAGAAAATCCAAATGAAGCCTAAATAAGCCCAATCTAAGATAAGCTATTCAACCTATATTATGCCAAAATAAACTAGGACATCTGGAGTACTGTCAGGCCATTCCTAGTCTAGACTACCTCTAATAAGCATAGTTGAAGAAATTATTGCTTGAGTTTGGAAAAAATAATAGAACTAAGAAAGAATTCTATTGAGATAAAAATGAGAAGAGTATCCAAGGTAAAATATCTGAAACCTTCCCTTTCCTTTAGTAGTGGGCATTTATCTCTTTATACAAAGATGGATCTCATTAAATTGAATAAATTGGATAACTCATGCTCTTTTTTTGGATTTTTTTTCAATTTTTTTTTTCATTCTTCTGATCTTCATTGATTTTGAGTATGCACTTTTCTCCAACTCCTACTTGAGGCCATTTGATCCTTAACCCTAATCCAAAATCTCAAGGATGGAGAGCATCTGATTCAATTGGCTTTAAGATTAACTAAGGAGCATATTCATCAATCTTAAATAAAATTATTTTAACAATGATATTACAAAAGAGTTGTTGATTTATTTTCTATGATTGTCATTTTCAATAGTTATTAAAAGAAAAAATATGTTTAAATTTTTTTAGCGGATCCTTTTTACCAAGATAGTCACTTTATTAGTTTTCATATATCTCTCTTTTGGAATGATAAATATCATATTACAATCATATGGAAGATCTCAATCTGTTGATTTATGAGTCCAATTTTGAAATTAACAAGCCTAATTATTTGAATTTATGAACTCCATTTATGGTCAATCGACAAAAGTGCACCATATTGGTGTAATAATATCAAAAATTGGGGAACATATATACTATTTAAGTATGTCTCCTTTAATATAGAATATCTACACGACACAATTGAGAAGAAAAATTCATGTAGCTGACTCCATGTAGTGGGATAAAGGCTCATTGTTATTGTTCTTATTGTTCTGTTATAATATAGAATATCTAAAGAGTTGTTTGGTTGGATGCTTTTTGAGGACAAAGTAAAAAAACATTAAGATTTTAACTTGTGGACTATTTGGTATGGTACAAAGTAAAATTTTAAGATATTTGTAGTATATTTTAAATATATTGAAAAGGTGATTTGTGTTGTATTTGGAATTCCACAAACCAACATGTAGTTTTCTTTCATAATCAACAAAGATCCTATAAAATACAAAATCTTGGGAGATGTGGGACTTTTTATCTAGCTTTTTATTATTTTCGAGAGGGAGAAAGATGTTCTTATATTATGATCTTTTACTTGTAATTATATTTTATTATAGTATAATTTCTTACATTTTTAAATTTTGAGAGGAAGAAAGGTGTAATTAAGGTTTGATTATTTTATTTAAAATCTAAATTAATCCAAAATTATAAAATAAAAATTAGGAATTTTATTTTTATTAGATTCTTTTTTGAAATATGAGTTTAGAGAGGGATCATTTGTAGTTTTAGCTTAGTGGCTGATTTATTGCAATTTTTTAAAGTTTAGTGTGATTAAGTTAATCAATTAAGATTATTTAAGTTCTAAATTGATGATTTGTGAGTCAATGACATTCAAATGGCTTAAATATTTTTATTAAATTTATTGATGAAAACTAAATTGATTTAAGTTATTTGATGATTTTTTATAATTTTTTTGATTTTTAATTATTTATTTTCTTAAAATAAGTTATTTCAGCTTTAAAAATCAATAACATTTAATATAATCATCATTTGAACATGAGATTTTTATAATATGTGAATCTTAGCCTCATATACAATCTCTAATAATTCTTGGTCAATTTTACTAGTATTTTAGGTGTATTTAAATAAATTAAATATTCATTCAAACCTAAATTAATAAGAAATAAAATTAGGGATATTAGGTTCATTTTATTCCTCTTGAAAAGACAAACTATTATAGGGATTTTAGGTTCATTTTATTCCTCTTGAAAGGATAAATCCAATAAGAGCTTATTTATAAATTTTTGTTATATATTTTATTTGTAATGATTTTTATATATTTTTTTGGTGATTTTAGCATTTATTTAATTCCAAAAATCTCTAATTTTTATTTAAACTAATCAATGCTAGGCATGCCTTCATGCTTATTAATGCCCAATTGGTCTATGTGGCCATGATATGGATTTGGGCAGGAATTACTTGTATGTGAACCGTCCGAGTCTTAGTTAAGATGAATTTGATTAATTGGGTAGATTAAAAGGGGTTTTAATTATTTATTGGTGGATTTTTTTCAACTGCCCATTCGAGCTCCTTCCTTAGTGCTGGTGAACAAAGCAGGAGGTGGACAAAACTTCATCCTCAAACACCCATCTAAGTCCCTATTTTTGGTGAACTCACCGCAAATTTAGTGCTTTCGCACTGTAGGGTTTAGAAGGGATGAATTCTATTTATTCCTATAGGTTTTCATCAACATTTCCTAGTTTATTCATATAAAAAATCAAAGCTTGGATCTCTACTAATAGCTCAAGAGATCACCTTACTGAAGCTTTTGTTCAGTAGATTTCTTACATCGAACTCCATCCTTGCCTTGAGATGGAGCCTTCATGTGATTTTTCTCCACCTCATCTCAGATTGTCCTAATCACTGATCGCCATTAGGGTTTGCTAGATTTTGGGTGTTTTGATATTTTAGTGAGTTGAGAGGAAGGGGGAAGGTTTGCTTCTTCTTCTCAGATGCCCAGAAGTGTGTTTTTGACCAAAAGAGAGAGAGAGAGAGAGAGAGAGTAGCGGCTCTCTCTTCCCTTTTTAAAGGTGGAAAAAATCACCATTCATGATGGTTGAGAGAGGTGATTACTTGATTAGTATCGGCTTTCAAGTGGTTGTGAGCATGCTTACATTAATTTTTAGATGTTACATGAAGGTTGGTGTGCCCCAAAGTTTCCTTTGATGGTTAGATGAGTAAAATGGTGGGAAGGATAAGTTTATAAAAGTTCTACTTGCTCTCTCACACATGACTTAGCTCCATGCCACTTATCCCTCCTCTTTCATTTCTTTTCTAGTCTTTGAAGGCCGCAAAACCTTTTCATATTTGGTGACTAGGATTGGGTTTAGTTTGCCAAAGTATAATTTGGGCTTTAGCTTAGATTTTGAATTTGGGTCAACCCATGTTGACCTAATCGATTTGAGTAGAGTTTAATGGGTTATGTTGGATCATTGAATTTGGGTTTAATCTTTAATCATGTCTAATTGAACATTCAATTTTCTTAGGCTTAATTGATTTGAATTATCTTGGTTTTGAATTGATTTAAACTTATTTTCACCCACTTTAATCAAAGTGAGTCGGGTTCATTTAGTCAAATTGATTATGTTGGGCTTAGATTATGCTTCAATTATATGTTAGCAATCATTTAGAGTAATTTGGGTTAATTAATTTTATTTAATTTGGATCAATTTTAGGTTTGACTTAAGTTTGACCTAATTTGGCTTAAATGGGTTAGATTAAATGGCATAATTAACTAATTTGAGCCTCAATTGAATTTATTTTTATATTTAATTAAGCTAATATGATGAATTTGAGCCTTTGGGATAGTTTAATTTATTTAATTTTTCTTAGATTTAATTTTGACTAGGTGGGGCTCATATCGGTCAACTCTAAGAAAATGGCCTAGTTGACTACTTTGAACATAATCTAGATATTTTTTTGAATTCATTTATCTCTGTGCATTGACTTTGTGCTTTTGGTTTGATTTAGTTAGTTAGAATTTGGACTTAAATCAAATTGGGCTTAAATAGGTTACTTGAGTTAATCAACCCATTTAAGGGTCCATTGAATTTATGTTTTGGTTCAAATGTGTTTCATTTGGTGTTGAGTTTAGTTTGAGTGAATTTGAAAGTGATTAGACTCATCTAGCTCAATTAGGTTAGGTTGGGTCCGGGTGGTGCCCACTAGTCTAACCTAAGTCTTACCCTATGATTCTCATTCCAGCTTTGGCTCTAGATTTTTTATTCCATTTGATCATGGCTTTTATTTATTTTAGTTTTGGATTGATTATACACTTAGTCACTCAATGAAGTGTGCTTAGTGTTTAATTAGTCACTTAATGAAGTGTGCATAGTGTTTAATTAGGGTGATCTTAGTCCAAGATTAAGAATCTTAATTACTAAGACTAAGAATGGTGTAAACCTCATCTAAAAATGAGATCATCAACTCGCAAGGTCCTTATTGTTTTATGAAAATTGAATTGAATAAATAATTTATATTTAATATACGTTGTGTAGTTTCCATAAACCAAATTATTAGTCATTTATTTTATTATTAATGCAAAATTTATCAAATTTTTTGGTCTCATTCATCATTAAAATATGAATATAAAAATTATCGACTTAACCCAAATTAAATTCATATTATTCCTACGAATGGAACTTAAATTAAAAACTTAATTTATGGTTGTCTATATTTTATTTTTATTCATACTAATTAAGTATTGATTCATATATTAATAACCATATGTTTTTAAACAAGTGTTTACTCACATTTCTTAACTTATTTAAATCAACTTCATTAACTATTCTTTTATGGAAAAATTCTTCAAAATTAATTTTAGCTTTTAATATTGCAATTTTCTTCTAATTTCATTTAATTTGAATTCAAATCCACTTCTTAATTTTCATTCATCATTCGGAACAAATTACTCACCAAAATTAGATAAATTGTTTTGGTCGGCCACAAATTTAGGCAAATTATTTACTTTTGTTAAAAAACTTGCCAAATTTCTTTTCGTAGCTATAAGTCTCTCTTAGGATTGTGTTAAACCCATGTAAAACACATAACCCTAATTTCTTTGGACAACTACACTCATTGAACTACACTAAAATTGATCCATTGCTTGAGTAAAGAAATTTCACCTTTTGATTATTGTGTGTTACTTTATGCAAAAATGCTATTTGATGTCTCTCTAAGTGTTCCTCTCAAGAAAGTTATTGCATGAAAAAAAGAAAAACTTCTTCAAAGGACTTAGTTATTATGTTTCAAAATTTATCTTAAATCATTTAGTTCTCCCTCCAACTTCTCATTCTTAAACTTAAACAGGATGATTGTTTTCTTTCATGCAGTTAATTCTCCAAGTGCTCACATGTTAATCTAATATCACTTAATCACTTGTTTTTTCTTAGATCAATTAATCTTTTCAAGTCTCATTAGATCCTTAAACATTATGTGATTTAGTCTTAGTGATATCAAACTAGTTTGGGCCTAAATTAAATTCATTATTTTCTTTGCTTTCTTATTGTTCTTTTCTTAAATATAACTTTTTCATACTTCATTATAAAATTTCATCAATTATATTACTGTTGTGTTTTACATTATGACTACCTCAATTAGATTAAAAAATTATTTGAAGTGATTTCAAAAGAAAATATTAGCATAAGCATTATTGTTGTTTGGAAGAATTTAATTTGTTCAAACATGGATGTTTTTAGGTGTGGTGTTTCATGGTTATTATTGATACCTAAAAATGATAAATCAATACTTCCTTTTAACACATTCAAATCATATTTGTATAAAATTGCATTTATTTGATTGATTAAACATATTTTTAATTTTTTTGACATTACTAATTACATCATAAATAATTTTTTAGTGTTCAAATTTAACTTATACTATATGTGAATTTACCTTAACTAATCAATGCATTCAAATGCTTGATTTTTAATTTATATTTTTACAAAAATAATTTCATTGTAATTAAAGATATATATCTATAGTGGAGAGATTCATAATTACTTTTATTGCATTATTATAAATTGGACGTAATTAACTACAAATAATTTTTTGTGATTGTTGAAATTTACTTTCAAGTATTATAAAAATTTGAGCACATTTAGAAAGTATATTGATTGATCAATTGCATAAAGGTATATCCATTGTGAGTATCATTTTTGAAAAGTTAGTGTATCATTTCATTTAAAACTTGGTGAGCTACTTATTTGCCAAAACTCTTGCAATTCTTTGTTAATTGTAAAGTGATTAATTGTGTTGTGAAATTACCTAATTATGAGGGTTGTTGCTATAAGTTTAAATTTATTATTGTCAAAATCATAAAAAATTTGTATTTTTTATTTTGTTTAAATTTTATTATTGGGGTTTTTTTTGGCTAGTTGTAGGAAAGTATATATTATTGTTGAGCTTGTGCTCTCCCTTTTGCAAAAAAATATTATGATGTAATTAATTTTTGGGTTATTGAATCCTAGTCGATGGCTAGGTATGGATGTAAGTCATTTTTGAATTTGGACAAACCTCATAAAAATGCTTTCCTATTATCTATTTTATTTTTCTACATTTGTTATTCATTTTTTTATATTTAAAAAATATTGTAGCAAATTTAAAATAATGTTTATCAAATTTAAAGTTTTTTAACTTATAATATTTATTGAAATCACCCAATTCACCTCTCATCTCAAGTGCCATAGTCACTCCATAAAAGATGGTAGAATACATGAACACTTTTGAAGATCTTGTGATCGAGGCTAATTGTACAAATTAGGATTGAAAATTGGCCAATAAATTTTTTTTTGATTTTGTGAGTGTCATTAGGTATGAGATGGAGTTACAAAACCTCTATGCTTTAGGATGCTTTTCACTATATTTTACTCTTACAAAAGAATAAGAAGGCTGCTTGTTTATCTAGATCGAATGGTGAAAATTCCTCTAATCAAACATTCTCCTTTCTTAATCAGAGGTCTACTAGAGGTCTTTAATCCTTTAGTATCTAACACAATAGAAGAATCATTGAGTCAACTTCAAAGAATAAGGAAATAATTTGCTTTAATGTTATAAGAAGAGACATATTTAAAGCCAAAATCATGTTCCTTGATGAGATTGAGGAAGTAGACGGATAAGGAATATAAGATAACGTTAAGGAGATCCATGATGGTAGCCTTTTATTAGGTGATGATATAGAACATTTGGAAGACCAAACTAAAGTTGGCTATAGATGGCGGTAGTGCCATAAATGTAATATTCACCCATAGTATTTCTAGAGTGAACCTTAATCAAAAACCCAATCCTAAGCCATTTCACGTGAGCTAAGTAAATCACACCTACTTTTCCATCACATATAAGTGCCTAGTGCCTATAAAAATAAGTAGTTATGAAAATAACATTTGGGCACATATATTATTTGCCAAACCTTGGCTATATAATCTTAATGAGACTCATTATGGTTAAGAAAATATTTATATTTTTAAACATAATAAAAAGATCATAAAATTATTTTTTTTATAAAGCCTATGGATAAATAGACACATACTTCTCTACACAAGCCTAGCTTTGAGATCTAACTAAAATCTAGTTAGAAAAAAATATAATCTTCAACTAATCTACTATCACTAAAAAAATCACTTCTAATTTGGCTTTTAAGAGCTCTACACTTTTACCTTTACCTTTAGGCATCATAGTGCAAAAAGTGGGATTCAACACCATGTTAAAAGAGTTTTTGGATCTCACTTCATGCTATGTATTTCATGTGATGGATGTTATGAAAGAAGCACCTAAGTATCACATACCTATTATAGCATTTCCCCTCCTATTTGTATTTAGTGATTTGTACCTTCATGATCTACTAGATATGTTGGATTCAATTTTGTATGTGGGCGAGGAAGAACCTACTTAGGTGCTTGAGAAGTTAGATTCAGATTTATGAGATAGTGGGAGGAAGTAGAGAAGTATAAGAGATTGCATTATATTAAGAAATATGAGTACAAATAGTCCTTCATTTACTCTATGAGGTTCTATAATAAAGTGAAAATTAAATGATCTTTGATAAAAGAAGGTATATAAAAGGAATAATAAGCCCCCACTCCCAAAGGAATCAAGGGTTTAACCCCCTAAATTGTCTAAGGTCCACCTTTTATAGAGTTTTAAGGAGGCGTATATATAAAGAGTGCCAAGTAGATAAAAAAGTATATCTTAACCTTGAGGGGTGAGTTCATAATGATTGGGTGAGGAATTCCCTTGGTTGGGTACTATGATATTTATTTTTGATTATATGTATGGGGGACACCACACAAATCTGATTGTATACTTATTGAGTTGATCAGGTATGACATCAAGAAATGGTGCACTATATTGAATGATAGAAATCACCACCTTACAATGGACCTAATCACCTAATAAGGACTCCTAATGCATGATGGGTCTTCAAATATACCAGAGATTGTTTACCTATTTTATATATGGATGGATAAAGTAGATTTTTCCCTAAAGTTTCTTATGGGGGCAAGCCCCCATAGTAAATTACATCCTAAGGAAGGTAAGTTCCTTAGAAATACTCTCGATTAAAGTAAACAATTATTATCTCCAATGATTTAAAAGATATGACTATTAATAAATTGACTATGTATGGAAATCAATCATGATAGATAAAAAAGGAGAGACTTATTATCGAAGCAAAAGGGAGATGAGTAGTGAATGCTTATGATACTAGGAAACGTAGTAAGCATTTCAGCTTATCCTATGGTTGGGATTTATATGTTTAAGGTTGAGGAGAATTATATGGTTGAACTGGAATTTTGTTAGTAAGCTATAAATTATAATCTCACAATATAAGATTGTGGAAATGCCTAAGAGGTGAGGATTTATGCTTGTAGCCCAAAGGAAAACAACAACCTCAAATACTAAGTCTAGGGAGCTTTAGTGAGGGCCAAAATACATCCTAAATCTAAACGAAGATGTGTATATGGTTTACCTCGACAAGAGAGGGTAAACCAACCAACTGCTGGACTTATAATTGACTGAAGTGGCAGCCAGCTAACTCCCCCTACACTTTAAAACCATGTTGTCAAGTCATATGTTTTGGAAGATGGTTAGGTTGTTATTATTAGAAATAAACTAAAGTCCTTAAACCCACTCCCTAAGTGGTATGAATAATGACTTAGTCTAATGCAAATCTTTTCAATTTTTATTTGATTTTGGACTCTTCATTTTGACAAAGGCTATATGATTTTTATATTTCTAAATGGATGTTGAAATGAGGTTATTGGCTAAATCAGAGAGAAAGAGATGTTTTCTACCACAGAGGAGACCCTCAAAGGTGAAGTCTTCCTCTATTGTGCAAGGATGAAAACCCTCTCTTAGCAAAAGTAAAATAAAATGACATGCATGATATTAAGCATACAACATCCAACTAAGGGGTTGTTAAATCTTTTAATTATCTTGATTTAATGCCTAGGCTTTATGTGAGGTTATAAGTTATTTATAAAATTTAGTTATGAGTTGTAGTTGGGGTAGAAAATTTATTTTTTTCCTAAGAGCCTAATTGGATCCAGGCCACACATTAAATCACCATATATGAAAAAACTAGGGAAAGACATATCATTTTAATTATGCAATTATAAACAAATCATTAAACAAATTTATAAATCTAACATAAAAGAATAACAGGCCGGTGTGGTTGGGTATTATATAACCCGAAAAGAAAAATGGGTCACCGAGCTCTACCTTTATACAATCCGGTATATGAAAGAATAGTTACAATTTTTACAAATGAATAAACACTATAGGGGTTCTTCTTATCTTCTTTCTTCAGATATCCTCCATTTCTTCATTTGGGTTTGCTTGCTCCAAAAGCTTCACGGCCTCCTAGGACAAAGCCTTCCAACCTCTACTCATCTTAATCCCCCATAACACTAATCCTAATTCCTAATGCACAATTACATTAAAAATAGGAAAAGTAAATCTAACTACACCTGCAAAACATGTGTTAGCTGAACACACCATACAACCCAAGCAGTTATATGAATAATTTGGACTTAGCACTCTGCATATGGGTAAGTCCACCTGTCTTAACTTCGATTATGCTTAGGGGTTAAGCAACCTTCAAAAGAGAGCATTTGTATTTACTCTTAAGCACCCCTTAAGCACAATCTCCTGCAAAAAATATAATTAGGCTAATCACGGCCTAACATCCAGTCTATAATAATACATCATAAAACTAAATATACATCAAACCATGCACCGCCCTAACATAAGCTAAAAGTTATGACTTCATCATAAGGTGTGTGTATTAAGGCTTGTGTGGTATGCCTTAATTAGGCTTTATTATAATTTTCTAAGGAAAAAATTTAATTTGAAGGATGGTTTCACTTTAAATAATTTAGTTAATTTAGAAATTTTCACATAATGTTTTTTTTTGTTCCACTTGACTTTCTCTAACAACTAAATGTTATAAAGAGAAGAAAAGAGAGGATCAACTTCTTTTATCCCTACTTTAAGCCACATCTAAAGCTTATTAATTAAATACTTCCCTTTAGTGAATAACTTATTACATATTTTAAATTAATCTTAAGTTTAGGATCATTTTAAATAAACATATTTAATAAGAAAGTCATCTTAAGATTAATTGGAATTAATTACTATCACATAACATATGTTTATTCATTTCTTACCATCATATGTAATATGCATATGACTAAGTACTAAACATATATATACATGCAATATATTTTTAGCACACTTAAATGGAGTATGCATAAATGAGTTTTATAGAAAAAGAGGATTCTAATTCATTAGCTAAATACACATTCAAATGTATGAAAGTTCTAAGCTAGTACTTCACCATTATTTGACCAGGGGAACGAGGTACGAACCTTCTTGGGGCTACTTAAAGTCGCGCATCCCCAGGTGTCCAGACTATTTATATCCATTATTTTTAAATACATATGGATGTATAAATAACCATTAAAATAAAAAATCATGCAAAAATTATATTTTTTTCTTGAATTATGCATATGGAATAAGGTGAGATTTTCATTCATTAGCCAAATGCACACACAAGTGTATAAAAGTTATAAGCAAGTTCTTCACCATTATTTGACCAAGGGAATGAGGTAGAAACCTACTTGGGGCTACTTAAAGTCATGCATCCCGGGTGTCCAGACTAGATATACCCGCCATCCTTAAATACTCATGAGTGTACAAACAACTATAAGAATGAAAATCATACAAAAATTGTATTTTGATTTATTTATACATGTGAACTATAGTTCCATCTAAATTCTAACATAGATATACATAATAAACTCAAACAAGTGTTGTGTCTTTTTCAAATGAGCTATACATTTGTTAATATTCATATCCTTATGTAAATCCAACTAATTCTTATGGGCAATCACATTAGATAAGCTTATTTAAAATAAACTAAAGTTTCTTAAGTCACTTTTGATTTTATGTTTAATTTGATTTAAGAGTGATGTGAGCAAGAGGTTATAATCCTAATCCCATTCCCCATATGTAAGAATTAATTTGATTTAATAAGAAGCATTTAGATGATTTTTATGGATTGATTAAGTTAAACTTGGATTAAATCAATTACTTAAGCATGGATGGTAAAGCCCTTAAGCATGAAGTTGACCGAGCCATGAATATTCCTGAGAAGAATCTCAATGGCATGCTGCTCGGACAGCTGTGGCTTCTATTTCATGCTCAGGTTGTGCCACCTAAGAATATAATCAACAATGGATTTGTTGTGAACTTGTGTCTCTACAACAAGGTCGTCTACAATCACTCTTTGATGAACTCCAGCAAAAATTTTGATGAAGAGGTGCTCCAACTCAGCAAAAGTTCCTACCGGACCATTGGGCAGTTTGACATATCAATTAAATGCAACCCTACTAGGCTGTTAACTAAAACTCTGAACAAAAGTTCATCACTACCACTGATGTTGGAGTGACTGGCTCTGAAATGTGCAATATGTTGACACAGGTTCCCACTGCCATCAAAGATCATGAAGGAAGGCAGCACAAAACCATTGGGGTATTGAACTACATCAAATTCCACTAGGTATGGTCTACCCTTTGGAATAGTTGAGCTCCCCTTGGCTTGCACCATCACCTCCCTTACCTGCTACTCTACCATGTTTTTAATATCCTTCTCATGCATGGAGGTGCCATTTGTGACCTTCATATTCAAGCTACCAGCATCATCCTCTACGGGAGTGTACCTAGGGTGCTCTAAGGTATGTACCAACTCTGGATGGTCGACTATCATAGAAGAAGGTTGTGAAACTGTGGCTGAGTTCTACAATATTGAAATCACTACCATCAATTCCTTAATTTTCTTCCCCATCTTATCAATATGATCATCGCTCTACCTGAGCTGGTGGAGGAGGTGTTGAGTCGAGTGAGAAGGGTCACCTTCCTCGAGCACAACACCTTCCTTGCTAAGCTAATCCTTGTGTAAGGACCTCAGTGTTTCAACCATGTGGACTTCAGCTATGTCATCCAACATGTCATCCTCATCAGAATCGAAGCTCACTCTATCTTATTCTTGATCTGAGTGGTCACTCCTGAGAATTCACCTTTTCTCAACAAAGTAGTCCACTAATATGTCATATATCAATCAGTATACTATGTCTTGCTAGACTGGTATGAATACTTGCTGACTGATAACATTAGGACTGTGCTCCTCTACCTCTATGCGACGAACACTGCCTACTATCAAGACTTCCTCACTAGGAGGATCAACTATCATGGGGACTATGTCTATGTCTACTCCCATCTCCCCCACTATTTGTGGTGGTGGTGATGCAACTATGATGCTCTTGGGTCACCACTCCTTCCTGACCATAGCTGAGGTAGAGGGTCGAGCAGGAGAGCTCGATCTCACCTCAACAGGTGGAATGGATGGAGCAGGATCCTTGGGCCGTAGTTGGATCACCAGTGGGGATGGTCTCTCTCCAAGTGGGGGCTTCTGAACCTTGGTGAGAATGGTAGATACTGCGAACTGGACGGGTGATAGTGGATGATGAGGGGAGTGGTGTGATGGCAACACCGACTGCTTCTCAACTAGAGATCTCCTCCTACATCGAATTGAGCTAGTGAGAATAATACTATTTGAATGATCGACCTTGACAGGGCGACGATCAAGGAAATCCATCATGGTGGTGGTTGTCGACTGCCTCACAAACCTCTGTCACTCTCTCTTGACCGCCTGGGCAGATACTCGAGCCTCCATGGCTCTCTCTTTGTGGATTTGACCCCTAACATTCCTATAGATCATTGATCTCAAATCGAACAAGGTACTAGACTTTGAGCGTCCGTAAGCCCTGCTGACCTAGCGTAGAATAGTCCTAAGTCTGACATAGAGCCTCCTATGCTCCCTAATCGGTGTTTCATAGTATGCTGGTGGTGGAGGGGATGCAGCGATCCTCCTGTAGTCTTCTTCTCCAACTAAGGCCGAGAAGGGGTGGAACGTACTGTCACTCAAAAGTGGAGAGGTCTCACGGGGCTGCTCGCTCATGATCCCGCTTAATGTTTTAATTTTTATTGTGGTGTTGGGTGCTGGTGAACAAAGTAGAGCGGGAGCTAGAACCTACCTCGAAGCTTGGGGAGACTATCTCAGAGGCTAAGTTAGCCTTCCCCTTTGGGGTAACCAAAGAGGAGGTAGCAGCTCTCGTTGGGGCTATGGCAAGGGCAACTGAACAGGCAAGTATTGAAATAGCTAGTACGACACTGAATGGGGCATGGAACTACTATGACCTTCCTCATCAATGAGGGAAACTCATAATCAGATGGAATGTCCAAGTGGATGAGTGGTGTCTGCCCCACCACCTCCTCCCTACTAACTGTTGTGATGGATGCCCCCTCACAAGTAATTTGGACCCCATCAAAGCCACGACCAAAATAGATCAGGTGTACAACATCAATCATGGTGAGATTGGCTTGAACCAATGCCAGGTATACAATAGAAGGGAGAGAGAAGATGAACTTGCTAGAGCCATGATCACTATAGTAACTAGGGGTTGAAAAGAATGATTTTACTGAAATCATTGCATTTGTTGAAACATAATTGAGTCAGACCCTTACCTTGATGTTTACCTTCAATCATTAATACTTAATTTAGAATTTGAACCAACATTTAACAAATTTAGGTATGCTAAGTGGGGTTCATTGAATTTTGGAGAGATTTTTGATATTTGGAGGAGAGACTGCCATATGATTTCAATTTCGAACCCATACTCAACTAATTTAAGTAGGTTGGGTGGGTTCAAATATTTGGAGAGGCCTTTGAAGATATTAGCATTGTATGTCTTATTTGAAAATTTTGATTTGAAAAATCTTTGCTTAGTAAATTTAGGTATGCTAGAAAGGTTTTGATTATATTTTTAAAAATTTCATGAAAGTATCTTCACTTGTGATGATTGGGTTTGTGTGTGATATATGTTGATTTAAAAATGGAGCTTCTTACTTAACAAATTTAGTATGTTAAGTAGGCCAAATGTGCTTGATATGTGTTTTTTTGATTTCAAAATGAGGCTCTTACTTAATAAATTTGGTATGTCAAGTAGGAGTTAAGTGTATTATGATTTAAAAATGAGATTCTTACTTAACAAATTTAGTATGTTAAGTAGGAATCAAGTGTGATTATGATTTATATTTTGAAAATGAGATTCCCACTTAACAAATTTGGTATGTTAAGTGGGAGTCAAATGTGATTTGATTTGTTTTCAAAAAATGAGACTCTCACTTAACAAATTTTGTATGTTAAGTGGAAACTAAATGTGATTGATTTGAAAATGAAATTCTTACTTAACAAATTTGGTATGTTAAGTGGAAGCCAAATATGATTAATTTGAAAATGAGACTCTTACTTAACAAATATGATATGTTAAGTATGTGTCAAGTGTATTTATGATTTTTTAAAATGATACTTTTACTTAACAAATTTGGTATATTAAGTAGGAGTCAAGTGTGTTTATGATTTCTGAAAATGAGACTCTTATTTACCTAATTTGGTATGTTATGTAGGAGTAAATTTTATTTATGATTTTTGAAAATGAGACACTTACTTAACAAATTTGGTATGTTAAGTAGGAGTCAAGTGTATTTGTGATTTGAAAATGAGGCTCTTACTTAATAAATTTGGTATGTTAAGTAAGAGTCAAGTGTATTGTGATTTGAAAATAAGACTCTTAATAAATTAGGTATGTTAAGTAGGAGTTCAATGTATTATGATTTGAAAATGAGACTCTTACTTAACAAATTTGGTATGTTAAGTAGGAATCAAGTGTGATTATGATTTGAAAATGAGACTCTTACTTAAAAGTAGGAGTTAAATATATTATGATTTAAAAATGAGGCACTTACTTAACAAATTTGGTATGTTAAGTAGGAATCAACTGTGATTATGATTTTTGTTTCGAAAATGAGACTCTCACTTAACAAATTTGGTATGTTAAGTGGGAGTCAAATGTGTTATGATTTTTTTTGAAAATGACACTCTTAACAAATTTGGTATGTTAAGTATGAGTCAAGTGTGCAAAATAGAATTCACATTGTTTTGGTTTTCCAAATGAAAGGGGAACTCTCATTTGACAAATTTAGGTGTGTCAAATGGAGTTCAAAATATATCTTGATTTTATGTGTGTAATTTCTTACTTTTGAAAAGTGGGAAACTTAAACTTTAACATATGTGAAATATGTTAAGTGGAGTTGCAATTTTATGCTATGATTGTTTTTTAAAATAGAATCTTCATTCAACAAATTTGAGTATGTTGAATGAAGGTGCTCATTTTCAAAAGTATGCTTTTGAAAAAGAGTGAAACTCTAACTTTAACATATGTGAAATATGTTAAGTGGGGTTTCAATTTTATATTATGATTTTATTTGAAAATAGAATCTTCATTCAATAAATTTGAGTATGTCCAATGAAGGTGCTCATTTTCCAAAGTATGCTTTTGAAAAAGAGGGAAACTCCAACTGTAGTATATATGAAATATGTTAAGTGGAGTTTTAATTTTATACTATGATTTTATTTGAAGATAGGATCTTCATTCAACAAACTTGAGCTTGTTGAATGGAGATAACTATTTTCAAAAAGTTGCTTTTGAAAAATAATTTACATTTTGATTTTGATTTTGAAAAGAACCTCCATATAACAATCATGGGGATTATTATGAGGTTTAGTATGAGTTTTATGTTTTATGAATGTTTCTTATGAATTTTGTGCAAGATCTTTTATTATGTGAATCTTGAAAAAGTTCTTTTGGAAAGTGGCATTTTTACAAAAGAGTTTATTTTTTTAAATATAAGATGAACCTCCCTCACAAAGCTATTTTAAGGAGGTTCTAAATTTTTGTCTACTCCTTTCATTGGTTAATTTTATCTTTCACCTATTAGGGGATCCAATAGGGATTCTAAGACCTACAAGAGCTGAGATCCTAAAACCTAGAGGATGTTTGCTAACTTTGCTTAAGAATGAAATAACCCAAGTGCAATAGAAAGAGAGATAGGCTTGGACTCATATGAAATACTAGTCTACTATTAATGTTTGGAGACAATAATTATCTACGAGAGATGCAGAGAGGAACCTTCCCCAGCGGAGTCGCTAGAAAAATCTGTGGTGTTTATTGTCAATTATATGTATGGGGGACACCACACAGATCTGAGGGTGTATTTATTGAGGTGATCATGTATGACATCAAGGAATGGTGCACTATCTCAAAAGATAAAAATCACCACCCTACAATGGACTTAATCACCTAATAAGGACTCCTAAGGCATGACGGGTCTTTGAATATACTGAGATTTTTTCCCTACTTTACATGGATGAATAAATCTTGGTTTATTTAAATTAGGTTTCAAAGTTCCCAATGGGGGCAAGCCCCCATAATTGATTACATATTAAGGAAGGTGAGTTCCTGAAGAATACTCTTGATTAAAATAGGCAATTATTATCTCCAAAAATTTCAAAGATATGACTATCAATAAATTGGCTCTATTTGAAAAATCAATCAAGATAGATCAAAAAGGAGAGACTTATTATCGAAGCCAAAGGGAGATTGGTAGGGAATGCCCATGATACTAGGAAACTTAGTAAGCATTCCAGCTTATCTTATGGTTGGGTTTTATATGTTTGAAGTTGAGGAGAATTATATGTTTGAATTGGGATATTATTAGAAAGCTACGACATATAATATCACAACACAAGGTTGTGGAAATGTCTAATAGGTGAGGACTTATGCTTGTAGCCTGAGAGGAAACAACAATCTCATATCCTAAATCTGAGGAGCTTTAGAAAGGGCCAAAGCGAAGATGGGCATATGGTTTACCTCCACAAGAGAGGGTAAACCACCCAACTGTTGGACTTGTAACTGTCTGGAGTGGCAATCAGCTAACTCCTCTTACACTTTAAAACCATGTGGTCAAGTTATCTATTTTGCAAGATGGTTAAGTTGTTATTATTAGAAAGAAATTAAAGTCCTTAAACCCACTCTCTAAGAGACTAGAGCATGAGTGATATGGATATTGACTTAGTTTAATGCAAATATTTTCAATTTTTATTTGATTTTAGACTCTTCATTTTGACAAAATCTATAAGATTTTTATATGCCTAAATGTATATTGAAATGAGGTTATTGGCTAAATTAGAGAGAAAGAGGTGTTTTCCACTATAGAGGAGATCCTCAAAGGTCAAGTCTTCCCCTATCGTGCAAGGATGAAAACCCTCTCTTAGCAGAACTGAAACAAGATAACATGCATGATATTAAGCATACAACATCAAACTAAGGGGTTGCTAAATTTTTTAATTATCTTGATTTAATTCCTAGGCTTTTTGTGAGGTTATCAATTATTTATAAAATTTAGTTATGAGTTGTAGTTGGGGTAGAAAATTTATTTTTCCCTAATTGCCTAATCGGATCTAGACCACACATTAAATTACTATATAAGAAGAAACTAGGAAAATTCATGACATTTCTATTGCAATTGTAAACAAAACATCAAGAAAATTTATAAATCTAATGTAGAAGAATAAGGCAATGCTGCATGCATAACCTAAAAGAGAAATGGGTAGCCGAGCTCTACCCTTATACAACTTGATATGTGAAAGAATAGTTGTAATTTTTACAAATAAATAAATGCTATGGGCGGTCTTCTTATCTTCTTTCTTCATAACTCATCTATTTCTTCATTTGGGTTTGCTTGCTCCAAAGGCATCACGGGGGCCTCCCAAGACAAAGCCTTCTAGCCTCCGCTTATTCTAATCCCCCCATAACACTAATTCTAATTTCTAATGCATAATTATATTTAAAATAAGAAAAGTAAATCTAACTACATCTACAAAATAAGTGTTAGCTAAACACACCATACAACCCAAGCAGTTATGTGAATAATTTGGGCTTAGCACTTTGCACATGTGTAACCAAGTCCACCTATCCTAACATAGATTATGCTTTGGGGTTAAGCAACCTGTAAAATAGATCATTTATATTTATTCTTAAGCACCCTTTAAGCACAATCTCCTATAGAAAACATAATTAGGAAAATCACGGCCTAACATTCAGTCTACAAAGCGTACACCCTAACATTCAATCTATAACAATACATCATAAAATCAAACACACATCAAACCATGCACTACCCTAACATAAGGCTAAATGTGATGACTTAATTCTAAGCTGTGTGTATTAAGGCTTGTGTAGTATGCCTTAACTAGGCTTTGTTATAATTTTCAAAGTAAGAAAGGATTTAATTTGAATAATAGTTTCACTTTAAATGGTTTAGTTAATTTAGGAATTTTGACTTAATGTTTTCTTTTGTTCCACTTGACTTACGCTTAACAACTAAATGTTATAAAGAGAAGAAAAGAGAGGATCACCATCTTTTATCCCTACCTTAAGCCACATCGAAAGCATATTAATTAATCACTTATCTTTAGTGAATAGCTTATTACATATTTTAAATTAATCCTAAGTTTAGGTTCATTTTAAATAGACTCATTCAATAAGGAAAACTTCTTAAGATTAATTATAATTAATTACTATCACATAACACATGTTTATTCATTTCTTCCCATTATATGTAACATGCATATGACTAAGTTCTAAGCATATATATATGTACATGCAATATATTTTTGACACACTTATATGTAGGATGCATAAATGAGTTTTATAGAAAAAGTGGATTCTCATTCATTAGCTAAATACACATTCAAATATATGAAAGTTTTAAGCAAGTACTTCGCTATTGTTTGACCAGGGGAACGAGGTAGGAACTTCCTTGGAGTTACTTAAAGCCGTGCATCCCTAGGTGTCCAGACTAGTTATATCTGATATTCTTAAATACATGTGGATGTATAAACAACTATAAGAATAGAGAATCTTGCAAAAATTATATTTGTATTTTGAATTATGCATATGGAATAAGGTGAGATTTTTATTCATTAGCCAAATGAACAAACAAGTGTATAAAAGTTATAAGCAAGTGCTTCGCTATTGTTTGACCAAAGGAACAAGGTAGAAATCTCCTTAAGGATACTTAAAGCTGTGCATTCCTAGGTGTCTAGACTAGATATACCTGCCATCCTTAAATACTCATGAGTGTACAAATAACTATAAGAATGGAAATCATACAAGAATTGTATTTTGATTTATTTATGCATGTGAACTAGAGTTCCATCTAAATTTTAGCTTAGATATGCATAAGAATAAACCCAAACAAGTGATGTGTCCTTTTCAAATGAACTATACACTTGTTAATATTCATATTCTTATGTAAATTCATGAAGATTAAAAAAAAGAACTTCATATCACATGTTCTAAAGTGTAGGAACATGCAAGCTCATAAATATTTATAATTATCATCACTCCACATGTTATGGTTGATTTATGTACTTTTTACAAATAATTTTCTATTTAATAGTGATAATAGCCACACATATTTTTAATTAGGTCAACACATGCAAATTTGACATAAAGGAAACCATTTATTTTAATTGATTTTGTAAAGAAATGAATGTATGAATATGAGTGGCATACAACATTTTAATATGATTAGAAATAAATAAAGAAACACAAGCATGTAATTTCATTCAATCCAACTAATTCTTAAGGTCAATCACATTAAAGAAGCTTATTTAAAATAAGCCAAAGTTTCTTAAAGTCACTTTTGGTTTTATGATTAATTTGATTTAAGAGAGATGTGAGAAAGAGGTTCTAATCCTAATCTCATTCCCCATATGTATGAATTAATTTGATTTAATAAGAAGCAATTAGATGATTTTTATGAATTTATTAAGTTAAGCATGGATTAAATTAATTAATTAACCCTTGCCTATGTTACCTTAAGATAATTGATTAATTGATTATGAGCTAATGTAGTATGCAAATGAACTGAAAATAAAATATCAATGCTTATGAAATGAAAGGGGCCTAATGAAATTAGCTCATAATTATTTAATAATTAAATTTAATGAATCATTTTAATTACTTCATGATTTTCTCACACATGTGAGCTAATCATAATTTTATTAAGCTTCTTTAGGCTTCTGAACACCTAAAGCTCTACCCAAGATGGATTAAGAGAAAAATAAGATTTAATTAGATTTTTCAAATCAATTAAACCAATAATCCATTAATCCACTTCTCATAAAAAATAGAATAACCAAAGTTAATAATTATCTCGAAGTGAGATGGCCTTAAGGGAAAAGGCAGGGAAAGAGGTCCCTGCCTATTTTCATAAGCAATCGACCGGATTAAGCATGATTTAATATGATTTGAAATCCAATTTAGCTAATTAAGTTTTTAATTAGTTAATTAATTAATAATTAAAATTTTAGTTGAAATAAAAGGAAAATTAGAGAAAGGATTGGAGGGAGGCTCCAATCCACTTCCATAAGTCTCCTTACTATCCAATAGTGATTAGGGAATCCAAATAATTAATTAATCACTGTTCATATGCTTAATCACCCCTTAATGAAGTTAAGAGGTTAATTAAGGTTTAATCAATCAATCCTCTTAATTTAACAACTAATAAATCCTTAAAAAATTATAGAAGGCAGAAGTCATCATCTCAAACATTCTCAAAAATTTTGGGATCAATCACTTAAGACATTAGAGAGTAATTAAGCTAATTAAGTTTTTAATTAGACCCTAATTAAGCTTTGTTTACTATTCAAAATCCATTGGAAAAATTTTATTAAATTCTTCTCTAAAATACCTTTAAAATGAGCCATTGCTTATATTTTTTTAGATTTTTCAATAATTAGTTATGAATTATGGATGATTCAAACTAAAAAACATATTAATTAACCTTAATTAAACCAAATTCCACCGGTGCCATGTATCGTGCTAACACGAACACTTTTTACATGTCACCATAGGATTGGTTATTTGAGTTGTCACATCCACATGCCGAGTCAGCTGGCGGCAGACGTGACATTGATCCTTGCTGTCTGATCTTAGATCAGACAACATAGATCAAACCTGAGGCATAAAGAGAGAAACCTCATTTGATATAACGTGATTTGATCAAGGTCATCCATTCCAATCAAACAAAATGGACGGCCCGTGAGCGATGAACGATAACGTCCATCCACCATGGATCGTTCGATCCGAGCTCACCCGAGCTCAGATGAACTTTAAAATCAACCAACACCATGAAGGGAAGGAGACGAGTAGATCTAATGATCAAGATCACATGCAATGAAAATTTTCTTCAAAAAGGACCAAGCACACTTAAGCTAGAGATCCATTTTCATGGAAATACCTCACCAAAGCTAAGACCGGTGGCTTGCATGCTTAAGGAAGCTAGTTGAAGTGAAGCCCTATTGATCAACATGAGCCTTGGTTTGGTGTGAATTAATTTGGAGACCAAGATCCTCCTCCTTGGCATTTGGCTTTGATCGAACTCAAACTTGGAGTTGACTTGGAGCTCAAGAAATGATTTGGGTAGCTTCGACGAGGTGTAGTGATGGTGTAAGAATGAGGAATTCGATTGAAGTGGGGTATTGGTGAAGTTGGGATTGATGCTAGCCTCCCCTATTTTGATTCCTCACGGGAAGAGTGAATGTCGAGAGTGGGATGCTTGGAATCACTCTAGAACTCACTGTTAGGAGTTCTTTGCAAGAGGACATTGCTTATTTCAGGAACTATTTTGTATGTGTACTCTCTGTACTCTCATGAGAGTATAGCCCATTTTGTCTTTTTTTTTCTAATTTTTGACCCTGTTTGGATATAATATGTTTAGTAGATGGCATTACAAGCTGTTTGGAGGCTGATTAGTTGGTTTGGGGGCAGATTTCCATGTGTATTGGTGAAGTTCTCGTTCGATTTGGGGGAGTGTACCCCCTTGATGTGTTGATATGGATGGATGAGTTGGCCTCCCATTTTTCAGCCGGTCAGCCACCGTTAGAGTGTCGGAGGTGTCTCAATCGAGCCCACGTGGCTCGATTGGGTTGGAGGAAGCCATGGGAGGTGGCTCATGGTCTGATGTGGGGAGATCTCTTGGCTTGGATTCATGGGGTGCTCGGCATATATGGGATGTGAGTCAACTCACCTCCCCTTGGTCCATGGTTGACCTAGCTTGAGTTAGGCGGCCTACGTGGGTTAGTTGCACCCTCATTTGGAAGTTGGATGGCTGCCAAGGTGATGGGAGAGTGGACTTTACCATTTATGTGTGGAATCCTATGTAAAGAGGGCTTAACTAATGGATTATGGCTTGAGTGGGGTCCATTTTTATTTTGGGATGACTTTGGGCTGACCAAACCCTAGGTTAGCCACCAAAGTCTCATGGGTTGGTTTTATCGATTTTGGCTTCATTTGGTCAAATGGGTTCATGTTGGCTTTGGTTGACCAATTGGTCAAATTGGGTCAAACCAAGGCTTGGGTTAGATTGAAATGATGATTTGAAGAGTTTTAGTTCAAGTGGTTTCAATTAATTTGGCCTAGGTTTGATTTTGGCTCACTTGGATTAATATAGGACAAATGGGCTAAGTTAACCAATTTAATCAATTTGACCAAATTGGGTTGGGTTAGGTGTTTATTCATGTTCAATTGGTCAATTAAAAATGATTGTAGGCTTTGGTTTGAATTAATTTGCATTAAATTTTGATTTTGTCAAACTTAACCCTTTAGGTCAATCTCGGCTAGGTTGGGTCAAGTTGACCAATTGGTCAGATTGGGCTCCATTGTGGCTTTAGTCAAGTTCAATAATCAATTTGGAATGAACTTGAGCCATTGGTTGTAAAAAATTTATGTTAAATAATGATTTGACTCATTTTTAGGTTTTTAGGCCAATTTGGGTCAACTTAAGTCAAATGGTCAATTGAACTTAGTTTGGCTCAATTGGGGGTCAAGTTATGTTCAAACATTGATCATGAGTTGGTTTGAATCAATGGTTTCAGTCAATTTGGTGTATGGTGGACTTTGGCTTGTTTAGGTTCCATGTGGGCTAAAAGTTGACTTAGTCAAAAGACCAAGTTAACTTGGTTTGACCCAATTCAAGGTGGTTGACCATCTTAGGGTGATTGTTGATCATGATATGAGGTTTGGATGGGCTTGGTTCAATACAATTTGAGTGGAATTAGAACTTTGCTCAAAAAGGTCCTTTAGGCCACTTTGGGTTAAGTGGACCTAAATGGGTCGATTGATTTGGTTTTGGCTTGATTTAAGTTTGATTTAATTCATATACGAGCCTGGGATTGAAATATAAATCCAATTGTAATCAATTTGGAGTCTAATGGATTTTGGCTCATTTGAAGTTTTCAAGTCAAAGGGCTAACTTGGGCTTGACTTGGGTTGACTTGAGTTTGGTTTGATAATTATAGGTTTCATTTATATTTGGATAAATGATTAGAGGAATGATTGATTCAACAGAAAATTCATTGGTTTTGGCTTGATTTTGATAGGATTTGGCCAAGTCCAAGAAGTTAGCTTAAAAGGCTTAAATTAGGTTTTGGTTTAATTTTGAATTTAGTTTTGGCAATTTGAATTTATATTTCATTTACACTTGGGAATATAAATGAAGATATAAATGATTCATGAGAAAATCACTTGTGTTTGGAGTGATTTGGAAGCAAATTTGACCAAGCTTAAGGTTGTAGGTCAAAAGGGATTAAGTAGGGAATTGATTTATTTTGATTTATTTTTGGTCATTAGAAGGTGGGTCTCACTTATATTCATGAATATAAATGAAGGTGTAATTTGTATATAATAAAATCAATTGATTTTGGATTGATTTGGGTTAAGATTTGAGTAAGCTTATGGAAGTAAGTCCATAGGGCTTAAGAAGAGGTATAGCTTGGTTTGATTTATTTTGATTTGGTTTTTGTCATTTGGGTATGGATTTTATTTATATTTGTGAATATAAATAAATTAATAATTTATTTATAAATAAATCAATCAAGTTTGAGATAATCTAGGTGGGGATTTGGCTAAGCTTATGGGAGTGGGTCACAATGCTTAAGAGCAAAATTTGGACTTAAATTTGATTTGAGGATTGAATCATTTGGAATTGGGTTTGAATTGGGATTTGATAAATGATTGAGAGATTGAATTGAAATTTGAGAAAATCAATCAAATCAAGATTGATTTGAATTTGGTTAAAGCTAAGTCCATAAGATGATATCAAAGGGCTTTGGAAGAATGTTGATCTTGGATTTGATTATGGGTTTCAATGATTTAATTTGGAATTTGGAATTAGATTTGGTATTTGAGTTGGATTTGAGATTTGGTTTGAGGAAGAAAGCATGGATTGGGTTTAAGCTATAGGGTAGGCAAGTATTTCTAAGTCCCTAAGGCATAACCTATTCCTATGGCTAACCCTTCTAAGTCTCTAGGCTTAGGTTAAGTAGTCACCTAATCACTAAAAGTGTCTTAAGACTAAAGAACTCTTAGTGTCTACAAGAGTCCTAGATCTATGATGAGGAAATTGAGAACTCACTCCAAAAGTGAGGTCAACAGGTACCGTGGGCTTCAACAATGTAATATATTTATCATGCACCTGCACTTTGGATGTATGGTCGCCTATGTGTGAGTGAGCTATTAATCCTGAGATAAGCTATTGAGTATCAATTAGTCAGTGGAAGTTATATTTCTTGTGCGCTTGCCCTACATGGGGTGAGTCTTTGTTCCTGAGGTAGGATGTCACATTGTAGCCATCATGATTTAGATAATCTCATGGTCACTTGACTTATATGGGTATACATTCAGCTTTACAATTCTTCTAGTCTTTATAAATTATCTCACAAAAAGATAATTGGTTATAAATACTTAGCAAAATTTTGAGAAGAAAGTAGCTTTCCTGTCATTAATATTGCATCACTTTTTGACTTAGTATTTTTGTTGGGTATTTCTTTACTCCTGAGCTATATAAAGGGCTTCAACTCGATGTTGAGATTTCCTTATCCCTTTTTAATGTAGAGTTGGTATCATTCATTTATCTTCATTAATTCAATTTTTTGATAGCAGGAAGGTGCTTACTTCATGTTGGATTTCAGTAGGCTCTACGGTTATGTTGACCTGAAATAGATTTGGGTGAGTCTTCGAAAGACGGGGAACGCTAAGAAGCTTGTGGAATTTATGATTGCCTTTCCAACCAAGACGAGCACTTCAATAGCTCTTGTCCAAATTGTTGTTGCAACTCCAACTAGGGGTGGTGATGAAGATTTGTTGGTGGAAGCGAGCACACCTCCTCCTTTGGCTATGGTAGAACCATCTTCTTCTATGCCATAGGTGGAGACACTTGATACCAGAGAAGAGGAGGACAATACCACTCTCTTCCAATAAAGAAAATCATGATAAGTAGGCTACTAAGCACTGCCTCCATGAAACGATAATGGAGGAATGTCTTGCCAAGGTAGGACTTATTATTATTTGGTGAGTATAATATATTTCACTCTTTTTTACTTACTTTCACATCGACGCAGGGTCGATAGAGGATGACAATAAACACTCGGCTTAGAGTCATCTCTTTGTATTCTTTTGGTAGTCTCGAGAAAATAGTTCAATTAGCCATGGGTGAGTTGCTAGGGCATTGTCCAAGTGACTAGGAAGTTCATTTGCTACAATAATGGATTTCTTTCCTTACGATTATGTCATTATCAAATCATCTCATTGAAATGCCTCTATCCTTGCTTAACAATTTTTTTTCTCATCATATATGGGTGATCATAGCTCTCCGAGTGTTCCCTCAATGTGTTTGAGTCTTACTCTTAGGTGGACCTCTTAACTTTGGAAGTGAATGCCATAACCCCTACTTTATCTATCATTGGGACGGCTAGCTTAATCTTGGCGGATATTCAAGAAATGCTGACGAGCTTCCCTTCATCAATGCATCATAATAGTGGCAAGTTTGAGAAGGAAGAGCCCTCTTATTCAGGGGAGGGGATGTCAAAAAGGAGCCTTTCTTTTCTTCATTGCTAAGGTCATTTTCTTATCGAGAAGAATGGCCTCTCTCAAAGAGAGAACAAGCTCATTGAGGTAGGAGTTAGTCGACCTATGAATGAGGCTAGAGACTAAGGAATAATAGAGGTAGAGTTCTAACATAGATTTGTGATCACAGTGGCCAAGTTATCCTTACTTCGATAATACGTTGAGTCGAGCAAGTCATCCTTTTTTATCATGGACACCAACTTCATATTTAATTACTTATTGGCACTTGGACCCCATTGTAAAATAATTTTAAAACTGATGTAAGTGGGGATTAGCAAGTGCATTTATAATATTATTTGCTATAATGACAAAATAGGCTTTGTGAAAAGGCAGCGTATTTATTACCTACCTCTTTTGCATCAATTTTTTTGTGAGCCTTTTGGGTAGGCGAGTGGACACTTTAATCCTTTTTGTCATGAGTTGCACCATTCATGGTTTCCATGGGATTTTGTAAAAGATATCTTCATTTAATGGCTAATATGAAATCCATATTATTGAGCTTTGGTTGTCATGTCTATAAATTGTCTTGCACTGTGCTTGGTTAAAATTTTATCACTTCTTATCTTTTACTCTATAGAGTGATAATAAGGAATGTTAATGGCATCACTGAAGAAAGCTATAGAACGGTCCATGCACAATAAGGCCAAAGAGCTACCAAAACTTTGACATTCGATCTCTTCAGTTGTCTTCCAAAATTACTTCCATGGCAACTCAAACTTCTCGGTGCGAGTGGCCGGTGAGGATGAGAGGTTTAACTCCATCAAGTCAGACAAGTTAGGCATCCCCATAGAACATTTTAACATTGGCTTTTACTTCCCCCTACTCTATAAGTGGGTGGATATATTTAAATTTTATGGGGTGGTGCTTGCCCAAGTCTTGTCAAACTTGGTGGTGATCATCACCACCTTTCTCATCCTCCTGAAAGAAGAGGGTTTGCATGGAGTATGCTCTCTTATACCATGTATTCATTGTCAAGGGGCACCCAAATGGCACCATCCAACTTTCAATAATGTTGTTGAAAATCCATGACCTATCGAATAAGATTAGGAAGTGGCAATCGAAGCTATATTTTTGTGAAAATATCAGTCGAATGGTCGATGATGACTGTTCATATTTCCTTCCCTATGGACAAGGTGGTAGTCCCTAGGTGAAGTATATTCTAGAGCGAATGAAGGATAAGATTTTGGACATCTATCATTATCTCCACCTCAAAAAAGTCCATGATTTCTTCTTCTTTCCCAAGAAATCCAAGAAGGGAGTTGCGAGCTATACTCCTTAAGACCACCTGAGCTAGAAGAGTAAGGTTGGTAAGCAGCTAGAAGAGTATGTTGTAAGTAACTTCACTCCTAATCTTGCCATGCTGACATGTAAGGCATTCGAGCTGGGATGATAAATCTTCTTTGATGGACTGGACTCACTCGTCAAGGATCTTTTTACTAAGAAACTACCATATTCAGTGATGACCACCCAAGAAATTACGTGGTAGACAACTTGGGAAGTTTATAGGAAGTTCCTATTGAAGAGGAAGGATCTATTGGCAGAGAGGATGGTGTTCACCATTGTAAAGGGTGAGCTCGATGTCACTGAGGGAAAGCTCAACAAACTTTAAGAGGAGGCAAAGTGTTAAGAGGAAGAGAAGGAGTGAGCCATCCCGGGGTTGACTCACTTTGAAGAGATATAGAAGGAACTGGAAGTGGAGATATCTCACCATACTGAGTTCCCGAAAAGGAAGTTATGTTGTCTGAATCCCATGATTCTTATTCATACAATCATTTATTGTAGGATAAGTTCAAGGAAAGTGTTGACTATATAATCGCTAAGTTAGTGATGCACGATCATTTGGATGACAAGCTTCTAGACTTCGATAATGTACGCACTCTATTAGGATCGGACTCCAATGGAGGTGACAAAAAAGGGAGCACCAGCTAGCTTCCTTCTGGCTTCTTTCCTTTTCTTTCTTTTTAGTGAGTTCAAAAAATGTATATGAGATTTTTTGCATACTACATATTAATCTTTTATATATAGAACTTTTAAGAAAATAAAAATCTTTCTTAAACTTTATTTTTTTTGTCTATTGAGCTTATTTTGTAAATGCACTTGCTTTGCATGGTGAATACTTACTCGATATAGTTTGAAATGTCAGGTATGACATGGGCAAGTACTTATTCATGCTTATTAGCTAGGTATTTACTCTCATCATCTTGAAATTAGATATACTTCACAAAACACATTTTGTTAAATATATTATATTATGTCATGATTAAGAAATTATATTCAAGTCCTTTACTCGGTAGAAAGTTTTTGATCATACTCACTGTGGTATAATCATTTTAAGTACTTGATTCATCCCATTTTAGCAAGAATATGAGAGTGCCAACTGCGGAGTGTTGGTGTTTTGGAGTTGCCAACCACATGGGATGTTTGTCTTATACTTGAGTCACCAACCGCACAGACTGTTGGTCTTTTGGAGTTTTAGAACTCATAGAGTGTTAGTCTTACACTTGAGTCACCAACAACCCAAATTATTGGTCTTTCGGAGTTGTCGGCCTTACGAGGTGTCAATCTTACACTCATTCTCCTCTTGGTAGTTCATGAAATATTTTAGACGAATATAATATAATACTTTCTTGATTATTCTTCTGAATTCAACTTTTACTCGTGCAGACCAAGAATGACACATTAAGTTTTATATATATATATATATATTTTTTTACTTGGGCCAAAAATGGTACGTTTGAATTACTTAAGTCGATTTGTAGCTACTTGAGTGTTAACTTGGTGTGCTAGTTTTCACCCAATTTATGTTGTAAGTTGAATGAACACTACAATTATTATATGAAAAAGCATTTATCATTTCAAGAATACTAGGTTTGAAGAAAGTACAGTACAATAGTAGAATTTATCTTATGGGTTGAACTTCTTTAGATCTTTTGAGTTCCAAGATTGTGGCACGTCTTGTTCGAAATGGGTCTATAGTTGATAACCTCCAGGCTGACTTGTCTCTTGACTATGTAAGGTTTATCACACATGTGAGCAAATTTGCTTAATATGTTCTAGGGAGTCATTGCATCGACCTTCTTCAGCACCATGTCGCCAGCTCTAAAGTACCTTTCTTTAACATGGTGATTGTAATGTTTGGCCATTAATTTCTTTATCTCTTCTTGTCTTATTGACACTTCAATTTTGACTACGTAAGGTCTATCCCACATGTGAGCAAATTTTCTTAATAGGTTTTAGTGAGTCACTACATCTACCTTCTTCAACACCATGTCACCAGCTCTAAAGTACCTTTCTTTAACATGGTGATTGTAATATTTGGCCATTAATTTCTTTGTCTCTTCTTGTCTTATTGATGCTTCAATTCTTAGTTCCTCTAATAGATTGAGAGTGGTTTTCGTGGAGTTAACATTCAACCTTTCCCACTCCTTAGCTTCTTTATCCAACTCAACAATAGCTAGGACCCTTTTAATAAGAAGTTCATACTCAGCCGATAACACAACTTCCATCCCATGAGATAGAATGAATGGGGTATGATTGGTTGTTAAGGTTGGGGTTGTCCTGAGGGCTTAAAGTATGTATGGTAGGATGTCTACCCATTTTACTTTGGCACATTATGTTTTTTTCTTTAGTAAGTTTAAGATTTTTTTTTAATTTTCCACTTCTTCCTGGCCATTACTCTTTGAAGATACATCAACTAGATGCCTTATAACTCACATAATTCTCTTACTCACATATTTATGGTATGTTGTCCATAATGATTGGCATCGATAGTCCATACCTGCAAATAATGTGAGTTTAAATAAATTTTTAAACTATATAGGTAGTTATTTTGGTGAGTGGCTTGGCCTCGATGTACTTGTTAAAATAGTTGATCATGAAAGTATGAATTTTAGATAGAAATATCCTGGGAGGGAGGCGTGTCAATGACACTATCCTTAGAGTATATGAAGCCTTCGGTGCATGAATTTGAAGCTCTCTTTTCTACTCATGAGATAAAACTCGTCCCCTTGCCTTGATCGCATGTGCACCACGACTGATTGACAAAACTTTGAACTAATTGCGTGTCTCTTGTTGCCCAAAAATGAAATGAATAGAATGACAAGAAAAATTGTGAATGGAGAAAGGAAGAGAGAATGTTCAGATTATTTTTCCTCTCATTCAAGCTCACATTATCATCTATTTATATGTGAAGGATGAGAGCTTAATATTAAATCACCTAATTATGATTTATAATCATTACTAGTCATTATTTTAAGTTTTTAATTAATTTATTTGTATTTATTTAATTTATGTTATAATTATAATATTCTTTTAAAAACATTTTATATATATATATATATATATTATAATGTTATGATATAACATTATAACTTATATTAACATTATAATACAACATTAAAATAATATATATTTTTTTCTTTATTTTTTGTAATAATTCCCTCTCTAATAAAAAAATATATTTATAAATGAATTTGAGGTGAATATAATAAGAGATGAAGAATCAATTTTTTTCATTTTGGATAAAATTTATCATGCATTCGATTAAAGTAGCTTCCGGGATTGAATTTCACTTAGTATAACCAAAATCTAACAATAATAATACTATAATATTCAAATTTTTGAACTAAGTATATAAATTATTGTGTCATTTGGTATGCACATAATATGAGACACGTTATAAGTTCTACTCAATGGTGCACTTTAAAGGCCATGCACTTTCATCTCAACTCATAAGTGTTTTAGGATCTTAATAAGATCTCATTGCAGTGGCCTATTACTGCAACACTTATATTAGTGAGATCTCCAAGCTACACTACAATTATAATATCTCACAAATTTTTTGCATTTGATTTCATTAGGAGCTATAGCTCAATCTATTTTCATTGTAGTTTAGAACAAATATATATATATATAAGGATGATATTTATAATATTTAAAAATTTGCTTTACCAACATTTCATTTTCATTGAACTTTCTATCATGTTGTGTTTATGATAAATATTTTAATCCCATCTCTTGTAATGATCTCAATATGGAAGTCTTTCAAGTCATCAATAGATCAATATAAGAGCTAAAATAGTAAGTAACAACACATAATTCATATAAAGAATCATGTCTTATCCTCACTTTTTTACCCATTGCTCATTTTATATTATCACAATTACTAAATAAATACTATATATTTAGCAAATAATAAACAAACTTTTAAGCCAAACTTTAGTAGCAAGATCAAGTGCTATATAATTATATAGTAGATCTAGAGATTAATATTTATTTAGTTGATTTCCATGATATTGCACCACCATAAAATGTGAAGACATTACCACTAGTAGCTTTTATTTCACTAATGTTGGCATCACCAATTTCTTCTATACTTCTAGTAAAATCACTATAATGAATACAACAATTTATTGTACCTTTTAAATATTTAAAAATTCTTTCTAGTGCTTTCCAATGATTTTCACTATGACTACTAGTATATCTATTCAATTTTCCTATAGCATAAGCAATATCAAGTCGAGAATAATTTGCTAGACATGTTAAACAACCAATTATTTTAGAATATTTTAATTATGGTACACTATCACCTAAATTATTTATGAGATGTAAGCTAGAGTTATATGGAGTGCCTATAGGACTCACATCTTGAAAATTTTTTAAGAAATTTTGAATATAATGTGATTGAATAATAGAAATGTTATTTGTATTTCTATAAATCTTTATACCTATTATTACATTAGCTTCACCTAAATCTTTCATATCAAATTGAGTTAATAGAAGCTCTTTAATATTATTTACAATATTGGATTTGCACCAAAAATTAAAATATTATCAACATAAAGACATAAAATAATATAATCATGGTCAACAACTTTAATATAAACACATTTATCAGACTCACTAATCAAAAATCCATATGTCAATACTATTTTATCAAACTTTTCATGCCACTATTTAGGAGCTTGGTTTAATCCACATAAAGATTTTATTAATTTACAAGCTTTACTTTCTTGATATTTTACTATAAAACTTTTAGGTTGATCCATATAAATTTATTCATCTAAATCACCATTTAAAAATACAATTTTTACATCCATTTGATGTATAACAAGATTATATGTTGAAGATAAAGCTAAAAGCAAATGAATTGTAGTAATTTTAGCAATCGGAGAATAAATATCAAAATAATCAATACCACTTTTTTGTGTATATCCTTTGGCTACTAATCTTGCTTTATATTTATATATAGATCCATCTAATTTTAATTTCTTTTTGAATATCTAGTTACACCCAATAGTTTTACAACCTGGAGGTAAATCATAAAGTACCCAAGTCTTATTTGATATAATATAATATATTTCATTATTAATAGCTCCTTTCTAAAATGATGCATTTATTTAATTCATAGCTTCATCAAAAGTAGTTAGATCATTTTCTAATATAAATATTTCAATTAAAAGAGAATAAAAATCATCACTTTAAATTATCTTTTTTCTAATTCTTTTACTTTTTCTAATATTTTTTTCATTGTTATTAGTTAAAATAGTATCATTATTATTTATTATGGAATTTTATATTGAAGTTTCTTTTTGATTAATAGATTTTGTAATCTTATTTTTCATAGGAAATGTATCTTCAAAAAAAAATGTAACATCTCTAGATTCCATAATTGTAATAATAGAAATATCACTAATATCAGAGTTAATGATAAGAAATCTATAAGTAGGACCATTAAAAGAATATCTACTGAATACTCCATCTATAGTTTTAGATCCTAATTTTCTCTTTTTACATTCTGGAATAACTATTTTAGCTAAACAACCCCAAACTTTTAAATACTATAAATTAGGTTTTCTATTTTTTAAAATTCATAACATGTTTTATTTTAATCTTTATAAGGAATCTGATTTAAAATAAAACAAACTGTTAATAAAGCTTCATCACATAAATTATTTGATAAATTTGATGAAATTAGCATTGCATTTACTATATTAATTAATGTTCTATTTTTTCATTCTGCTACTCCATTACATTGAGAAGAATATGGTAGAGTAACTTAATGTATAATACCATTTTCTTCACAAAAATTATTAAATAAAAGTGAAATATATTCCCCACTTCTATCCGATCTTAAAATTTTAATTTTTTTACTTAATTGATGTTCTACTTATAATTTATATTTCTTAAATATATCAAACACTTCATCTTTAATTTTGATTAATTAAACATAGAAAAATTTTAAAAAATCATCAATAAAGGAAATAAAATATCTTTTACTTATTCTAGTTAAATTATCATTTAATTCACAAATATCACTATGAACAAAATTTAATAAATCATTTTGCTTAACAGGAATAGTTTTAATTAATTTTTTAGTTTGTTTTGCTTGAGAGAAAATTTCACATTTTACATCTTTATTTATATTATTTTTAAATATTAAATTCATATACATCATTCTTTTAATTATTTTGTAGTTTACATGTCCTAAAGATGATCGGAAAGAGCACTATGAATGTGTCAAATACAAAGAAAATCAATCTCTTGTGGAGTTTTTCCTTTTTCCTAACCCTTCATCGAAAGAAGAATTATTTTCTCTTTCTGAATTAGGTTCGGATGAAGGATGATTATATAATGCAAAAATTAATCCTAAACATGTCAACCAATATATAGTTTTCTTTTGTTATCTTTTAAAGAGTCTTACTATAAATTTTTTTGGCTTAACATCATCATGACGAAGCGATATTTGTGTAGACATATTTTTTAATTAGTTAAAATAAATAAAATAAAGAAAATATATTGATCTACTTTAAGATTGTTAGAATTATAAAGAAATAAATTAGCAATTAAGACATAAATTTAACACAACTAAGCAAATAAAAATACAAGTAATGAGGTTGACATAGCCTGAGAGGGAGGTGTGCTGATGATACTACCCCTAGAGTAGTTCAAGTCTTGGATGCACCAATTTGCAGCTCTCTTTTTTACTCATGAGATACAATCTACCATTTTGCCTTGATCGCGCGTGCACCATGACTAGTCAGCAAAACTTTGAACTAATCACGTGTCTCTTATTGCCCAAATATGAAATGAAGAGAATGACAAGAAAAATTGTGAATGGAGAAAGGAAGAGAGAATATTCATATTTGTTTTCTCTCATTCAAGCTCAAATTATCATCTATTTATTGGTGACGGATGAGAGCTTAATATTAAATCACTTAATCATTTATTAAATTTTATAACTTATAACATAAATTAATTAAATACAAATAAATAAATTTATAACTTAAAATAGCAGCAAGTAACCACTATAAATCATAATTATATGATTTATCCAACTCAACAATAGCTAGGACCCTTTTAATAAGAAGTTCATACTTGACCGATAACATAACTTCCATCCCATGGGATAAAGTGAATGGGGTATGTTTGGTTGTTGAGGTTGGGGTCATCCTAAGGGCTTAAATTATGTTTGATAGGATGTCTACCAATTTTACTTTAGCACATTGTGTTTTTTTCTTTAGTAAGTTTAATATTTTTTTCCACTTCTTCCTGGAAATTACTCTTTGAAGACACATCAACTAGATCCCTTATAACTCACAGAATTCTCTCACTCACATATTTATGGGATGTTGTCCACTATGATTGGCATCAGTGGTCCACACCTATAAATAATATCAGTTTAAATAAAGTTTTAGACTATCTAGGTAGTTATCTTGGTGAGTGGCTTTGCCTTGATCTACTTGATGAAATAGTTGATCATGATATGTATGAATTTTAGATCGAAATAGCCTGGGAGGGAGGCGTGTCAATGACACTATCCTTAGAGTATATCAAACCTTGGGTGCACCAATTTCGCTCTCATTTCTATTAGATACAACCCCTCTTTCTTGATCACTTGACATCGGCAAAACTTCAAACTAATTGCATGTCTCTTGTTGCCCAAAAATGAAATGAAGAGAATGACAAAAAAATTGTGAATGGTGAAAGGAAGAGAGAATATTCAGATTTTTTTTCCTCTCATTCAAGCTCACATTATCATCTATTTATATGTGAAGGATGAGAGCTTAATATTAAATAACCTAATTATGATTTATAGTCGTTACTAATCATTATTTTGAGTTTTTAATTAATTTATTTGTATTTATTTAATTTATGTTATAAGTTATAAAATTTAATATTCTTTTCAATAATGTTTTATGAATAACGTTATATATATATTATAATGTTATGATATAACATTATAACATTATATTAACGTTATAACATAACATTTAAATAATATTTTTTTGTCTTTATTTTTTTCATAACAATTCCCTCTCTAATAAAAAATATATATTTATAAATAAATTTGAGGTGAATAAAATAAGAGATCAAGATTCAATTTTTTCATTTTCGATAACTTTTATCATGCATTCGATGAAAGTACCTTCCGCGATTGAACTTTCACTTAGTATAACCAAAATCTAACAATAATAAACATTATAATAACCAAAGTTTTAAACTGAGTATATAAATTATTGTGTCATTTTTTATGCACATAATATGAGACACGCTATAAGTTCTACTCAAGGGTGAACTTTAAAGGCCATGCATTTTCATCTCAACTCATAAGTGTTTTAGGATCTTAATAAGATCACATTGCAAAGGCCTATTATAGCAACACTTATATTAGTGAGATCTCCAAGCTACACTACAATTAAAATATCTCACAAATTTTTTGCATTTGATTTCGTTAAGAGCTATAACTCAATCTTATTTTATTGTAGTTTAGCACAAATATATATAAGGATGATATTTATAATATTTAAAATTATACTTTTACTAGTCATAGCAAAACTCATTGTTTTTACCACATTAAACTTTTTATCATGGTGTTTTCAATCTGAAAGTTGTGTTTCCACTGTGATAACTATTTTAATCCCATCCCTTCTAATGATCTCAATATAGAAGTCTTTGCAAGCCCTTTCATCAATAGATCTACAATATTTTTCTCAGAGCAAATAAAATAGTAAGTAACAACACTTATTTTATTTATTCATATAAAGAATCATGTCTTATTCATATATACACTTTTTGCTTTGCTATAGCACCTTGATTATCAAAATTTACTATAATAGCAGGTATAGATTTTTCAACACAAGGTAAATAAATTAATAAACTTTTAAGCCACTCGACTTTAGAAGTAACAAGACCAAGTTCTATAAATTTTGCTTCCATAGTAGATCTAGAGATTAATGTTTATTTAGTAAATTTCCATGATACTGCACCACCATAAAATGTGAAGGCATAATCACTTGTGACTTTTGTTTCACTAGTGTCGGGAATCCAACTAGCATCATAATATCTTTTTAGTACTATAGGAAAATTACTATAATGAATGCAATAGTTTATTGATCCTTTTAAGTATTTAAGAATTTTTTCTAGTGCTTTCCAATGAGTTTCACTATGATTACTAGTATATCTACTCAATTTCCTTATAACATAAGAAATATCAAGTCGAGAATAATTTGGTAGATGTATTAAATAACTAATTATTTGAGAATATTTTAATTGTGATACACTATAACCTAAATTATTTATAAGATGTAGAGTTATATGGAGTGCCTATAGGACTCACATCTTGAACATTTTTAAGAAGTTTTTGTATACAATGTGATTGAGTAATAGAAATGTTATTTGTATTTCTATGAGTCTTTATACCTAGTATTACATTAGCCTCACCTAAATATTTCATATTAAATTGAGTTGATAGAAACACTTTAATATTATTTATAATATTGAGATTTATACCAAAAAATAAAATATCATCAACATAAAGATATAAAATAATATAACCATGATCAACAAATTTAATATAAACACATTTATCAGGCACACTAATCAAAAATCCATATGTCAATACTATTTTATCAAACTTTTCAGGCCATTGTTTAGGAGCTTGCTTTAATCCATATAAAGATTTTAATAATTTACAAGCTTTACTTTCTTGACATTCTATTATAAAATATTTGGGTTGATCCATATAAATTTATTCATCTAAATCACCATTTAAAAATGTAATTTTTATATCCATTTGATGTATAACTAGAATATATGTTGAAGATAATGCTAAAAGCAAATGAATTATAGAAATTCTAGCAATCAGAGAATAAATATCAAAATAGTCAATACTACTTTTTTATGTATATCCTTTGGCTACTGATCTTGCTTCATATTTATCCATATATCCATCTGATTTTAATTTCTTTTTGAATATCCATTTACATCCAATAGTTTTATAACCTAGAGGTAAATCACAAAGTACCCAAGTCTTATTTGATATAATAGAATATATTTCATTATTAATAGCTTCTTTCCAAAATGATGCATCTATCATAGCTTAATCAAAATTAGTAGGATCATTTTCTAAAATAAATATTTCAATTAAAAGAGAATAAAAATCATCACATAAAATTATCTCTTTTCTAATTATTTTACTTTTTTTAATATTTTTCTCATTGTTATTAGTTAAAATAGTATCACTATTATTTATTATAGAATTTTATATTGAGGATTCTTTTTGATAAATAGATTTTGTAATCTTATTTTTCATAGGAAATATATCTTCAAAAAAAATGTAACATCTCTAGATTCCATAATTATAGTAATAGAAATATCAGAAATATTGGAGTTAATATAAAGAAATCTATAAGTAGGACTATTAAGAGAATATCCACTTAATACACCATCTACAATTTTAGATCCTAATTTTCTCTTTTTACATTATGGAATAAATATTTTAGCTAAACAACCCCAAACTTTTAAATACTACAAGTTAGGTTTTCTATTTTTTCAAAATTCATAAGGTGTTTTATTATAATATTTATAAGGAAACTTATTTAAAATAAAATAAAGTGTTAATAAAGCTTCATCACATAAATTATTCAATAAATTTGATGAAATTAGCATTGCGTTTACTATATCAATTAATATTCTATTTTTCATTCGCTACTCCATTAGATTGAGAGAATATGGTAGACTTAATGTATAATTTTATTTTCTTCACAAAAATTATTAAATAAAAGTGAAATATATTCCCCACCTCTATTCAACTTTTAAATTTTAATTTTTTTATTTAATTGATTTTCTACTTCTAATTTATATTTATTAAATATATTAAAAACTTCATTTTTAGTTTTGATTAAATAAACATAAGAAAATTTTAAAAAATCATTAATAAAGGTAATAAAATATCTTTTACCTCCTCTAGTTAAATTATCATTAAATCACAAATATCACTATGAATAAAATCGATAAATCATTTTGCTTAAGAATAGATTTAAATATTTTTAGTTTGTTTTTTGACAAATTTTACATTTCACATCTTTATTTATATCATTTTTAGATATTAAATTTATATACATCATTCTGTTAAGTATTTTGTAGTTTACATGTCCTAAAGGCGATCGAAAAGAGCACTACGAATGTGTCCAAGACAAAGAAAATCAATCCCTTGTGGAGTGTTTCCTTTTCCTAACCCTTCATCGAGAAGAATTATTTTCTCTTTTTGAATTGGGTTTGGATGAAGGAGGATTATATATTGCATAAATTAATCCTAAACATGTCAACCGATATATAGTTTCCTTTTGGCATCTTTTAAAGTGTGTTCCTATAAATGTTTTCGACTTAACATCATCATGATGAAGCAATATTTGTGAAGACATATTTTTTTTAATTAGTGAAAATAATTAAAACAAAGAAAATATATTGATCTACTCTAAGATTTTTAGAACTATAAGGAAATAAATTAGCAATTAAGAAATAAATTTAACACAACTAAGAAAATAAAAATAAAAGTAATGAGATCAAAATAACCTAGGTGGGAGGTGTGCCGATGTCACTATCTTTAGAGTTGATCAAGTCTTAGATGCACCAATTTGCAGCTCTCTTTTCTACTCGTGAGATACAACCCATCCCCTTGCCTTGATCGCACATGCACCATGACTGATAGATAAGACTTTGAACTAATCGCGTGTCTCTTGTTGCCCAAAAATGAAATGAAGAGAATGACAAGAAAAATTGTGAGTGGAGAAAGGAAGAGAGAATATTAATATTTTTTTCTCTCATTCAAGCTCAAATTATCATCTATTTAAACGTGAAGGATGAGAGCTTAATATTAAATCATCTAATCATCTATTAAATTTTATAACATATAACATAAATTAACTAAATACAAATAAATTAATTTATAACTTAAAATAATAGCAAGTAAAAGCTATAAATAATAATTAGGTGATTTAATATTAAGCTCTCATCCTTCACCAATAAATAGATGATAATGTGAGCTTGAATGAGAGGAAAAAAAATCTAAATATTCTATCTTCCTTTCTCCATTCTCAATTTTTTCTTTCTTCACTTTTGGACAACAAGAGACACATAGTTCAAAGTTTTTAGTCATGGCTGTAATCAAGGCAAGCATATCTGAGTGAAGACAACTGATGAGATTTTGGAAAGAATTTGAATAAAAGTAATTTAATTTCTTTGAAAAAAATGAGTAGTCGACTCCCACATTTGATTGAATCAAAATATGGAAAGCTATTATGCTTTAAATGACCAAAACAATTAAGAGATTCAATATGGAATTCAAATAATGGTGTTTAAAGGAAAATTAATAGATAAATTAGAATTAAATTGACATAATTTCAACCAACATAGGAAATTATGATTTTGGTATATTAGGAAACAACTAAGGCATTATATTATATGTATATAAGTATATAAATTTATATTTAAAAAATATAAAAAAAACTTTCATGTAATATATGATTGAATTAATTCAATAGATCTGATAGTGCTTAAAAATCTCATGAGAGTGACCTAAGAGAGCATGGTCTAATTGGGTTAAATCAGTGAAATCAAAGATCTATTAGCCTAAATAAAATTCACTCAATTCAATTTAATAATATTGGTAAATTTGACATATATGATTTATTTCGTTCAAATTGAGTTGATTGAGCTAAATAACTAGATTAGAAAAGCTCAAGAATCAATCAATTGATCCTATCATTTATGATATTATGTATATTTTTCTCATAAGGTAATATTAAAATTGTTTACTACCTTAAGATGCTATATGATTCCCCTTGTTCATGGATTTCAATATAAAGGCATTATACATGATTTAGTTTATCTTCCATTGATTTTTATAAAAGATCATAAGAGCTTAAGATAATTTTTTGTCTTTAAGGATAGTATGATTCAATCAATTATGACTCCACCATGTTGTATGAGTCTCTTTCAAAGTCCATAAAGCTTTGTAGAGCCCCAAGGAATGTGCCTTAACATTTAGCCCTTCAAACTCCAGACCTACATTGTGCCTTGGTCAACTATAACATCTACTTTACATCCTTGCTTGTTCTTTCCCCGTTGGCATCATCTTGTTCTCTAAATCAATGTTGATTATTAAAACAAGGAAGTTTACTTAAAAGGTATTATTTGTTAAGGCATAGAACCTGATCACACATGAATAGTGATCATTAATTGAAATTTCATGTTTTTCATCTCAAGGGATTTACTAGCTAGTAAATATATTTGAATAGATTTAAACATAGGAAGTAACTAAAATAAAATAAATAGTTAATTTTTTGTGAAATAAATTTCTTAAAATTACTAATTTAAAAGTTCATAAACTAAAAATAAAATTTATACCTTTTTAAATCAATAATTATTAATATTAATTTTTCTAAGCTTCTAATTAATTATAATTAAGAATGGGATTATTAGGTTATGAATAAATTTTGTCAATCCAAATGATCTAATCAAATCTTATTAGTCCCTAGGTCCATCAATTTGGGGTTGAAAAGCCCTATTATAAATTAAATAGGTTTAATTACACTAATTATCACTAATTAATGATGTTATTAATTAAAAACATTATTGCAGCCTTTTTTATTAGTCAATTAGTGCTCAAGTATCTCCTATTTAGTAATAAAAAAGTATTGGTTGTGTTGCTTAATTTTAAAATCTAATATTAATATTTTCAAAAAAGTTTAAATACTAATTAGTTAATAAATTTGGGTAATCAAATTTATAATTACATGAGCAATTCATATCAACAATGGACATCTTTCATTAAGATAATTTAGCTCTCAGGGTTCATATTTAAAACTTAAACCTATTGATTAAAATATTTAAATGAATTTCTTTAATTTTTTAAGAATCTGAATAATTATAAATAAGATTTAATTACTATTTTTAAGCATATTATAAAATAGTATTTATTTTTTCAAAAAGAAATGTTCTTTAAAATATTCAAGTCACATTGACTTTAAATCTTTACAAAATACATTAAAAACCTAAAAATCATGTTATACAAATTATTTCATTAAACTTGATTCAATATGAATAACACATTTCTAAAATTTAAATCATTAAATTAATATGAACAGTCATTTTGGATATCATCTTAATGGAATTGAGCTAACTTATCTAGCTCTTGTGAAAAAACAAATTGTTATGAATTATTTTTGTTTAATTAATGAACATGTATACAATTTTGCCACACAAAAAAAAGTACTGCTCAATTTATTAAAACTTTATAATTTGTTCAAGAAAACCTCAATAATTTGAAATTTGGCAAACTTTTAATTAACCATCTATAATATTTTTTATGATCAAACTCATCATCCAATCTTATATGATTTTTCAAATCCAAAAAAAAAGAAGAATACATATCATCCATCCAATTATTTTATCCTTAGCCAATAGGACAAAAAACATTATCATTCGATCCTCATTATAATTAAATAATTGTTCCTCACATTATTGATTTGCTGCTTTAATTTTAATGACCGACACAAACTCATAACACTTTAAACCTTTGAAATATTAGTAAATTGCATGTTATAGCCACAATGAAAAAAATTAAAAAAAAAATAAAAAATTCCATCTATTAGAAGCTATAAAAATGATATATACTTAACCTATCAAATTTTGTGCATACAAAATTCTTAAAATAAATTTCATAATATATTTATTAAATTATTCTTTTTTTTCTTTGAATTCTATATATTTGTTGAGAACTGACCTCATATTCCTCTAAGCTGGCAACTAGTTGAAATGACATAATAAAATCTGAGGTAGCTTCTTGAAGACTTTCAGATCTCAATTTCATTAGTAGCCTACCCAAATAATTCAGGCCCTCCCCTTCATGTCCACCACCCCAGAATATATCATGTGGTGAAGTTTCAACCAAAATAAATCCGACCATTGAGTGCAATAAGGAAATCAAGTCAGAGTGTATTGAAAACTTACATCTTAGACCCCTGTACATGACATCAATTTTCATGGTTTCCCAATCAGGATGCTCCTGCAATTTTGTAAAATGTTAGACCATATACCTAGCCTAAGATGAGAATTCTAGTATCCAATAATAAAAATAAAACAATATAGCAAGACCAAGCATCTATCTACCCAAAATTCTACTAATTTTGATGGAATTCCAAGATGCTATAAATAACCATTCTACTCTATGCTTGAGATTAATCACTATTAAGCTTTATAGCAGAGCATTAAATGATAGAACAAAGGGAGTTGAGCAAAAAGACACCATAAAACACATCAGCATGTTCTTGATACATAGCATTAGCATAAGAATTATTTCATGTTACACAATACACATAGGTCATGCCAATTTTCTTAACAGGTAAACCATGATTGGTTTACAGAAACATGTAATTATTTTGATGTTTAATAAAGAATGATTGGATTCAAACAAAAGACAAGATATTAGTAAATAAATTAAATTATTTATTTGCATACATAGAGTCAATTATACTTAACAAAGATAGCTAGATTTTATAATTGAAACATAATCCCTCTAAAAGTTTAGTTGAGTGATTGCAATTTTATTTATGAGTAATGTTTCCTTGCTCAAAATCTATTACACATCATATTGAACTTGTTTATTGATTATTCCATTCTTAGAATATTCATTAAATTATGCTATAAATATCTTTTTGATTCTTTATATGCATCATATTATTGTAATATTTCATACATGTAATACAAAATAATCTCAAATTTTTATTAATAACTTGATGTTTGTCATAGATTCCAAAATTTTGGTATTACTATGATTATGAATTCCAATTTTATCAATGTATGAAAAAAAGGTATATATAGATGGCATCCTGCACATGCATATTGCTATATACAGACCTCTTATGGCACTAATTAGGGACATTGATATTCTCATACATTGAATGTTCCTATCTTCTACCACTAAGAATGGCTGACATGAACTACACCCCTCCTATGCTGAAGAGAGATGTATCAACCAAAAGTTTCAAGTATCTTCTTGTCATTCAGAATAGTTGATGTTTGGATATGTGCTCTACCATAAGTTGGTTTGTGACAAGCTACTATTACTAGGGCTCCAAAAGATGGAATGCATAGTTATTTATCATGAGCTCTAAAAACTATGGCACACTATGCTATGACTACATTGATGATATTCACATTCTTGGATTATGTTACAAACTATATATATGATTTTAATATTAGTCCAAATATTATGATCAATCCATAATTTAGGATTATAACTCCAATGTTATTACAATTATCATGTTCACTGTACACTATGCTTATCATATCATTATTTCTCAATGTTATGACCCTATAATTGCTATTAATGTGATTCCAATGCCAATGCATGTATTTGATTTAAATGGTATGAGCATATTATTGCTATGAATATTATTTCACAGCTTATGCTAATTGTTATGATTATGGCATTTGTTGCCATGAAAAATTATATGTCAAATGTCATTTTAAGTGTGCATGAGTATGACATTTCAATATTATGCTAGTTGCTAAGATTATAAAATGTTGCTAGTATGTATATACATCAGAAATACAATACACAAATATGTTATAGTATGATCCCTTAATGATCTTTCTAAGCTTAAGTTATTAAAATTGCCAATAGATTATAGTAGAAAATCTTTCTATGAATCTCTATGCCCTCACATTATTTAAACATGCAATTACAATCATGCATGTTCTACTCAAATTGTATTTGTTATTATCTGGAATATAATTTTATACATTTTGTTATATATATAACTTACTTTGATGTATGTTAATATTAATTTAGACTTGTCAAACTTAATAGGTTTACATAAGGCTATAAGTACTAGGAAAGGAATGGAAAAGAGCTGATCTCAGATCACTTTTTATTTTTTTTTATTTTTTATACATTTGGTATTAATAATTATTTTAAAAAAAAAATTCAAAACATCTAAAAGTTAATTTGAGTGTTTTTAAAAATAAATAAAAAAACTTAAAAAAATATTAAATAAATATATTTTTAAAAATAATATAAAAATAAAAATAAAAGCACAAAACAAAATTAATAACATTATTTTTAAAAATACTCAAAATAAAGTATCTCATTTTTAGCAAAACCTTTCCATAATCTATCTTTCTATGGTAGGTTATCTATATGCCAATTCCAACTATTCATTTCCATGTCTAAAAGACCTTTAATAACACAAGCTCACAACTGGTCCCACCACCATTGCATCCTTCATGTCAATTTCAACATCTAAGGCCATGATTAAGTCAAACTTTTTTTTTGTTTTCAGTAAAAAAAATTTAGAGATTATGAAGTATGTTTGATAAGTTATCTTTTTGAAATAAATTGAGCTAGTTTATAACTTTAGAAAACACATTTTGGGTATTTTATAAGTCTCCAAAACATATTTTTTTGACTTTTAACAAGTTGGAAGTATGTATCTGAATATTTCATAGGCCAAGTTGAAGACCATCTGATTCAAAATAACTCTCTAAGTTCACTATGAAATTTTTATAAACTTGTTAGTTTCGTTATGAATTATCTAGGTTCACTATGAAATCATCAATTTTGCTATGTATTATCTGGGTTCATTATGAACACATTAGTCTTGTTAGAATCTTATTAAACTCCCCTAACACTTTCAAGTTTTTTCAGGCACGAAAAAGTTCAATAGAATATTTTGGATCTCCCAAAAACTCTAGATCATTTTCTTAACATTCCGTAAATATTTTCAAATATATTTATGATCTAAATCCACATACATACAATAACTCTAAAGGTTAGATATAGGGTTGTCTTGCTTGAAGCATTTGACCAACCCTCTTCCATTAGCCAACAATAGAAAATCAAAAATTCTCCAATCATCTAGGCATCTTCCATGCACCCTTAATCTCTCATGACAACAAGTGAAAGCATTATATCACCCCTTTCATGGGGTAGATCACTTTCACTCCCAAAATATATGGCAAGATTCCCTCTCCAACAAGAAACTTGGGAGAAAAAGCTAAAGATGAGCAACAAATAATAGCTAAAATAGTCTTTACCTGAATTTGAGCCAATATCCAGGAATTAAGGTGATGATCCGTACAGTAATGATTGTGTGATGCTAAGGTTGGTAAATTGAGATGGCTCCAAGCTATTTACTCCCAAGAGCTTCCAAGATATTGGGCCACTAAGTCAAACAAAATGAATTTTATAGTAGTATATTTTCTTTGTAAAATACAAAATTAATAGTACAATTTTAGTATGATTCTCATAGTAAAAAATTTCATTAGCATCCCAAAACTTCATAGTCGAACTAATAAGTTTTCCTCACTATCACAATCTTGCACATCTCACTTATTCTTCAATGTTGGTATTATTTGATTATTTTCATATCATTTGACAACTTGGAATTTCACTAAAATGACTTATAACCCATATAATTCCAATAATTGTCATATCTCTCCAAATCCTGTTAGTTATCTCTTTAAGATCTAATAGCTTCACAATATACATTACTTTCAAAACTACTAAAATGTTTATTTTTTGGGACCCCTAATATAAACTTTATGACTCTATTCATTATGGACAGTAATAAGTATATTCATAAAAGGAATATAATCATGTATCAACAATGAGGACAACTTGATTCAATTTAGTGTTTCAATTTTGATAAAAATGGGACACAGAAAGCAGTCAAGAAAGTTAAGAAATCTAACGTTGATCCCGACTGAACAAGCTAGGCTGGTTGAAGAATAAAGCCTAAATCTAGGAAAATGCAAATATAGTAAAGTTAAATTATTAACTATAAGTAATTATGAACACACTAACATGTAGAGTCGACTAAAAAGATTACTTGTACTATAAAGTCATATTCTAGTTGTAATTTTAGTTTCAACAGAAAATAATATAGTCAACTATACTAATCAGAGAAATTTTTTTTAAAAGATAATAAAACTTAAAATTTTCCATTTTAACAAGTGAATGCTTCCTAATCCCCACAATGTCAATAAACTTCAACTAATAAGGAGACACAGGAGGAATTAGAATTCTGCCAATGACATCCTAAAAATTAAGACATTGTAAAATTACCAATTAGGTAAATTGCTAGCTGCTCATGCAAAATGTTTAACTTTTGTTAGAATTCAACTAATCTATTGACCTCATTTTTAGAATGAGATCTCAACTTCTCCATCTTAGACATATGAATCCTCTTAGCCACTAAGAGTTCCTTAGTCTTAAGACACTTCTAGAGATTAGGTGAACACTTAACCTAACCCTAGAGATTTAGAAGAGTTAGCCCTAGTAATAGGCCATGCCTTAGGGGTGTTACGAAAACTTGCCTACCTTATAGCTTGAACCAAATCCTTATTTCCTCCTTCCAAGTCAAACTCCAAAATAAAATCAACATCAAAATGAAATCAACCTCAAATTCAAATTCAAATTCAAGTCAACCTCAAATTCAAATCAACTTCAAATTCAAATCAAATCCAAATTCAAATTAACTTCAAATTCAAAACAATTCCAAATCAAATCTCAAATCAATTCCAACTTAATTGATTTTCTCAAATCTTAAATCAATTCTATTGGATTTTCTCAAATCATGAATCAATTCCAAATGGTTGAAATCCATGATCAATTCCAAATCCAAAATTCTTTCCTAAGCATTTGATTTCATCTTATGTGCTTAGCTCAAATCAAATCCGAATCACTTCAAATTAAATAGATTTTCTCATAACCTATTTATATTCTCATTTATATTCCCAAATATGAATGAAATATAAATTCAAATACCCAAAACCAAATTCAAAACTCAAATTCCAATCTAATAAAAATCCATCCTAAACTCTTTCAAGTCAAATTCTTGAACTTAACCAAATCAAACTCCAATCAATCCAAACCCTTGGATTTTCTCTTCAAACAATCAATCCTTCAATCATAAAACCAAATTCAATCATAAACTTCAATCATCAAACCAAAACTAAATTCAAAACTCAAACTCAAATCAAACCCATGTTCATCCTTTGAACTTGGAATTGTCAAGTGAATCAAAACTCATTTGACTCCAAATCACTTTCAATTGGATTTATATCATAAATCCATATGTGAGTTCAACCAAACTTGAATCAAGCCTTGATCAGGTCAATTGACCCACTTAGGCTCACTTTACCCAAAGTGAACTAAAGCACCTTTTTGAGCCAATTTCTAATCCTACCCAAATTGGATTCAACTAAGCTCTTCTAAGCCTCACATTGTGGGCAACAATCATCATAAGATGATCAATCACTCAAATTAGGCCAAACCAAGTCAAGCCTAGCTTTTACCAAGTCAATACTTAACCAAAATGAAACCTAAACTAGCCAAAATCCACCATAAGCCAAATTCATTGAAACCATTGATCAAAACCAATCCATGATCAATGATTGTACTTGACCAAGTCATCATTTGAGCCAAACCTAGCCCAATTGACCACTTGACCCAAGTTAACCCAAATTGACCTAAAAAGTTAAAATATGTCAAATCTTGATCTAAGCCAAATTGATTGCAACCAATGGGTCAAATTCATTCTAAATCACTTGTTGAACTTTACTAAAGCCTCAATTGGCCAACTAGACCCAACCTAGCCTAATTGACCATGAACCTAACTTGACCTAAAAGGTCAAATCAAGCCAAAATCAAACCAAACCAAAATTGATTGAAACCAAAGCTTGCAAAATATTTCAAATGATCAACCAAGCCTAAACCAATCCATGACCTAACCCAGTTGGGTCAAATGGGTCAAATTGGTCAACTTGACCTGTTTGACCTAAGTGAACCCAAATGAACCAATACCAAATATAAATAAAATTGAACCAAACTAATGATACCAAAATATTTTAAATGATCATTTGAACTTGACCTAACCCATGGTTTGACCCAATTTGACCAATTGGTCAACTTGACCCAAGTTGACCCATTTGACATAAATGGGTAAACATGAGCCAAATTATATCAAATCAACACCCAATTTACTGAAAATTAGCACAACCCATTTTTCAATCATATCAAATCTGCCCAAATCAAAATCAAAACTAAATGACCATTTTACCCCTAGGTTAGAGGGTAACATATGATCAAATTCACTTGGAATTTGATCATATTCCAACTCAAGCCCACTTGGCATCCTCCTAATGGACCATTTGGACACCAAGGAGGGTGGTGCACAAGGCCCAATGGGTTTGGGTCAGCCAAACCCAATCCAATGCCAAAATTGACCACTTTAGTCGAATTTCTCCACATGGATCACCTCCACACTCATTTTAACCCATGTGCACCTCCACACTCCCACTCCCCTGCCCAAATCGAACCACATGGAACTCCTAACAACCTAAAAAACCCTTTCCATGAGAGAAATTTGATCAAAATGGCAAAATGAGCTTCGACCATCCGATTCAAGTAGGTGAAGATGTACTCCCCCTCATTTGATTCCAATTCATCTCTCTTGCATTTAATTGAGCTCAGAGGATCAAAGGCAAGCTTCTCTAAGCTTCTCTAAGCATTCTCAAGCTCATTCAAACTTCTCCTTCTTGGTTTTTCCTAAGCCAAAAGTATGGGAGGTGAGGGAGATTTCTAACTCAATCAATTCTCAGCCAAAGTCTAATTCCTCTTGCAAGCACCATCAAGGCATTAAGTCAAGTTCATCCAAAGCAAATTTCAAGCATCCAAGCCACAGGAAGGAGGACCTAGACCAAAGCTGCAACCCATTGATGCAAGCTTTGGTTAATTGGAAGATCCATTGTAAATTGAACCTTCAAACCTTCAACAGGGCTTCGTCTCCACTAGACAAAGCTACCTCAACAGTTGGAAGCATCGGTGATACCCTCTGGTAAGATATGCCTCAAAACTGAGCTTAAGTAGAAAAATCTTTGGTCTTTTATGAAGGGAAGTGTAATCCCATTGAATTTCCACTGTTAGATGTGCTTCTCCTTGCTTCTTGATGGTGTGGGTTGAATCCTAGCCTAATTCGAGCTTAAGTGAGCTCGGATCAAGCCATGGAGGATGAATGGTCTCTATCTCCTCCCACAGATGAGGGCATGGATGAATCATGGATCGTCTATCCCATGTGTTTTGGATGGATGGTCTTGATTAAAACATGCTAGATCCGTGATTAATCCTTTAGATCCATGGGTTTTATCTTGACTGACCGATCCTTAATCGGATGGCCAAGGATAAAGCGCATAGCGCCACAGACTGATGCGGCATAGGATTTAAAACCTTAAATAACCAATCTTGTCGCATCACATGGAAAACATGCACTATGTCAGCAGCCCACATGGCACCGACGAGATTAGTTATATAATTAGGGCTATTTAATTATCCCTTAATCACTGAAACTTCCTAAATTTATAATTAAAAGTAGAAAAATTAGAAAAATATAAATGAGGGCTCATTTTAAAGATAATTTAGAGGGAATCCCATAAAATTGTTTCTAATTGATTTTGAATATTGGATTTTCCCTAGTTAGAGTTTAATTGAAAACTTAATAACACTAATTATTCCATAATTTTTTCATTAATTAATTCCAAACTTCTCAAGGATGTTTAGTGGGATGACTTCTGCCTCCCCTAATTTTCTTAGATTTTATTAATGAGGTAATTAAGAAGATCAATTAATGAATCCCTAATCACCCTCTTAATATAATTAAGAATAATTAAGGATGTGAATAGTGGTTTAATCACTTAATTAAGATAATTTAACATTGTTTTAAGTAAAGAGGAGTTATATGTAATTGGTTTGGGGTATTTTTCCTAAGTTATTCCCTAAACCCCCCTTTCTTCCTTAATCCAAACATAATTAAGGATTAATCCAGTAATGATCTACTTAATTTGCTTAATCAAACTTTCAAAATCAATCTGAACTTAATCAATCTCTTGCTGGGTAGATCCTTAGGTGTTCAATAGCCTAAGGTAAATTTAAGGAAATCATTTCTAATCCATATGTGTGAGAAGGTTACGAAAGTACTTAATTAAACCCTTTAGCTTAATTAATCAATAATTGTGAGCCGATTACATTAGGCCCCTTTCTTTATTAGGTGCATTGCTAATTCAATTTCCATATGGTTGCATATCATATCTTGGCTCACAATTATTAGGTTAATTATGTTAAAGTGGTGTAGGCAAGGGGTAATTAATGGACGTAATCTACACCTTAACCTAAACAAAACATTAAATCAACTTAATGGTTCTAAAAATTAAACTAAATCAATTCACACATGGGGGAAATGGGTTAAGACCAGCAAACCTTTTAACATTTCCTAAATGAAATCTAACTCAAAACAAAAATAAAAACCCCTTTAAAGAAATTTTGATTCACTTTAAATGATCTTATTTCATAGGATTATCTTTAGGAATTAATTAAGGTGAATGAAATCATATGCTTACATCACTTTATCTCTTTCCAAGCATGTTAAATGTTGTTTTCCATATGAAAATAATGAATTCATATCTTTTGAAAAATCAAAATAAATGAAATGTTTCCTTTATGTCAAATTGCATGTTTTGGCTAAAGTAAGAATATAAATGGCTATTATGACTATTAAATCAAAAATTATTTTCAAAACATATAAATCAAGGTTATAAATGGAAGTATGCTACTTATAAATACTTATAAGCTTGCATGTGATTATCGTATAAAATGTGTTATGTTATTTTCTTCTCTTTTCTTAACATAGGTTTGTATAGGATTTTCAAAGGGTATAGTTCATTTGAAAAGAACATAACACTTGCTTAAATCCATTCCTATACACTTCTATGTTATGACTTAAGAAGGATCCTCACCTTACACATTTAAATTGCATAACCAAATCAAACAAACAAACATAAACCTTTTTTGCATGATTCTTCTTCCATTTATTTGCTTTTTTACATGCACATATATTTAAGAAAAGTGGTATATTAGTCTGGACATCTCAGGGTTGTGAGGCTTTAAGTAGCCCTAAGAAGGTCTTGTACTTTATACCCCTGGTGTAGAAAATAATAGCATCGTTCTCACTTATGTCTTTCATACATGTAAATGTGCATTTGATTAATGGATAAAAGAGTCCCTCTTTTCTACTTAAACAAAATCATGCATTCATGAAATATCCAAAGTTTTTTATAAACAACATTCCTTAGCATCCATAATCAAAATGTGCTAAAGTTTGTATTTGCATATATAGGTATGCTTAGGAATCATTCATATATGGTATACATGTTGGAAGGAAATACAAGGTTGTGTGTTATGTGATAGTAATTCACCTTAATTAATTGTAAAATATTTTCTTATTGAATATGTTTATTTAGAGCAAATCTAAACTTAGGATTAATTAAAACACATAATAAAACATTCACTAAAAAAATAACTAATGAATCTATCTTATAAATTACTTAAGGTAGAGATGAAGAGAAGTTCTCCTCTCTTTTCTTCTCTTTACAACCTTTAGTAATTAAGTGTAGGTTCATTCAAACCAAATCAAATCATCAAATAAAACTAACAAATCAACTAAACCACTTAAATGAAACCACCCTCTAAGTTGAAACCACTCACACTTAGAAACTTTTAACCTTAAAAGCCTAGCTAAGACATGTCACACAAGCCTAAAGTGACACACACATTAGGCTAAGTCATAATTTCTAGCTCTATGTTAGGGCAGTGCAAGGTTTAATGCTTGATTTTGTTTTGTGATGTAATGTTTTAGTCTGGATGTTAAGGTGTATGTGCATAGACTGGATGATAGGATGATCTTAGTCTAATCATTATCTTTTGCAGGGGATTGATCTTAAGGGGTGCTGAAATAAAAATAATAAATACTTTTGTTGTGCAGGTTGTTTATACCCCTAAGAATAATCCAAAATAGGCCAAGTGGACTTGGTTACCCATGTGTGGGGTGCTAAGTCAAATTTATTCATATATATGCTTGGGATGTGTGGTGTATTTAGCTAATCTATATTTTATAGGTTTTAGTTGGATTTACTTTTCCTATTTTCATGTAATTTTGCAATTAGGATTTGGAATGAATATTATGAGGGATTAGGATGGTCATAAGACTATGTTTTAAGCACCATGTGAAGCCTTTGGAGCAACCACATTCCAAAAAAGCCAAAATAAGGAAGGAAAGAAGCAAATCAAACATGAAGAAAGAAGAAATAAAGAATGAAGAATGAAGACCCCCATAACATAAATTCCTTCTAAATTGTAATTATTAATTTATAATTTGAGTTGTATAAGGGTAGAGCTCAGCTACCCAATTTCTTTTTGGGTTTGTGCAGTGGAGCTCGACCACAAAGGCCTTTTATTCTTTTGTTCTAGCTTTATAAATTATTTGATGTTTGTTTAGCTTCTGCATTAAGATGGCATGCTTTTCCTAGTTTCTTTCTTACTTTGATGAATGACCTGGATGTGATTAGGCTCTTATAAAAAATAAATTTTTTATCCAATTAATCAATTCAAAATTAAAAATTAATAACTCATAACCTCACCTAAAGCCTAGGTTATAAATCAAGATAAAAGATTTAGCAACCCCTTAGCTGGATGTTGTATGTTCTCACATCATGCATAAAAAGCATCTTGCTTCACTCTAGCTTATGGAGGGCTTCCACCTTTGCCAGGGAACTTGGCTTGACCATTGAGAGCCATAGTGAAAACACACCTCCTTCTTGTTGATTTTATCCCATAACTAATTTCTCATGCATTAGGCATATGAATCCCATATCCTGTGTCAAATAAATTGTCTAAAAATTAAAATAAAACTTAACAAAATTTGTATTAGATTATGTCATTTTTTCATGCCCTACATGATCTAGTCTCTTAGGGAGTGTGTTTAAGGACATAGTTTCTTTCTAAATAAACAATAGCTTAACTATCTTACAAAGGAATAAGACTTTCTTACATGCATTTAAAATCGTAGGAGGAGTAGGTTGGTGGCCACCCCATGCGGTTGTAAGTCCAACAGTCGGGTGGTATGTCCTCTCTTGTGGAGGTAAAACCATATGCCCATTTTTTCCATAGATTTAGGTTGTGCTTCAGCCCTCACCAAAGCTCCCTAGATTTAGGATCCGAGGTTGTTGTTTTCTTTTGCAGGCTACAAGCATAAATCCTCACCTCTTTGGCATTTCTATGATCTTGTATCATGGAATTATAAGTCCTAGATTTCTAACAAAAATTTAACTCAAACAAATAATTCTCTTGAAATTCAAAAATATAAAACCCAACTATAGGATAGTTTGGGATGCTCGATAGGTTTGCTAGCATTATGAGCATCCCCTACTTATCTCCTTTTGGTTTCAATAATAACTCCCTCCATTTGATCAATCCCATTTGATCTTTCAAAAATAACCAATTGATTGATAGTCCTATCTTTGAAATCTTTGGAGATAATGATCATTTATCTTAATCGAGAGTATTCTTAAGGAATCTTATTCCTTAAGACGTAATTAACTATGGGGGCTTGCCTCCATAGGGAACTTAACAAACCTAGTTTAAAATAAACCCTGCTTTACATTTCCATGTAAAGTAGGGGAAAAATCTCTGGTACATTCGAAGACCCATCATTCTTAGAAGTCCTTATTAAGGTGATTAGGTTCATTGTAGGATGGTAACTTCTATCTCTTGAGATAGTACATCATTTCTCATTGTCATACCCGATCACCCTAATAAGAATATTTGTGGATCTACGAGGTATCCAAACAAAGAAGAGTTTTATTTTTGTTTTTATTTAATTCATTTTTTATATGAAGATAAGAATAAAAAAATTCACCACATAATCACATTTCAGAAATCAAGACATTGTTAAATGATCCATTAGGCGGACTGCTAACTTCCCATGCAAAATTTTAGTCATAGTTACTCGTTAGTAGAAGTATGGTTTTCTAACTTCTTGGTTATCAGTTAACCTTGATGTTGTTTATCTTGTGTGGAAAATTTTCAAGATATGAAAATAAGATGCCAGTCTAACCCAAAAAAAATCTACATAGACATTGATATCTACATGCCTAGTCTTATGACCGAAAAATAAGAGTGAAAGAAATGTAAGAATCTCATCTTAATTATTAAATAAATAGTAATATTTATAACAAAGAGCCAACCAAATAAATATAATTAATAGATTCCACTAGCTTTTGAATAACACTAAACTCTAGATGATATTGCATCATAAATGCCAAAGAATCAAAAAGACTTCAAAAGATATGAAATGAAAAATACATGTTTGCTAGAGATGGTAAGCTTAAGAATTTGAAACTAAATTTCCAAGAGAATAAAGTGTATGCCTATATATTCCTAATTTTAAATAGCAAAAAATACAAGGCTACCATATTAAACAATCATGGAAATTTAAATCCTCCCATGTAAAAACTTACCAATTAAAGGTGTTCTCTCTGAACTTTTCTCCCAATGTGTGCTGCTTCCTTAGAGCTCTTGCATGCATAATTTCTTCTATGAAAACCTTTGCAAGTGGATTGTCAACACCCATAAACTTTTGAGCCTGCAAACTAGAAGCATATGTAAATAGTTGTACCTTGCATCAAAATTTTCAAAGAACTTGGCCTCGTGCTTTCCAACATACTAATTCGTTTAGAGGCCTTATGAGTATACCTAGTAGTAGTGTTCCACAGTAGGCCACATGCAAGAATATTCTCTTTCATCAGGCATGCATATATAACGTGGAGAAAAATTAAAAAATGCTCCAAAAGGATCCCATATCTTGTAAAAGAATATAATTTTTGACTCATAAAGTGACATAGTTAGATCTAGAGCCGTAGTTTCATGGATTGATGGGATCACTCCTGAAAGGTCTAGAATGGGTTGAAGAAAACCATTTACAAGAATGTCAGAGCCTATCTATAATCCACAAATAAAAGTCAAAGCATAATTACAATATTAGTGCAAGGAAAATAATAACATTACATTGTCATTACATTAGTTGCCCAAGACATGAGATTTTTGAATTTGCTAAAGTGGGGTTAGTGGTTCTGACATTATGTAATTTTAAACAATAACTAGTTTAAATACCCATTGGGGAAGTCTCTTCAAGCTATTGGAGAGCTATTGCAGGACTTTCTAGAATTTCTTTTGGGATGTATTGTAGGTAATAAATGTTCTTAAAGAGATTATAGAGTTTGTAAAATCATTTTCATGAGTTTACATAGTTCATCTTTGTTAAGCTTTCATGGGAGTAAAAATAAAAAGTATTCCTCATTCAACCATCTTTGCTTAGATCTTATTTGGTCACATTTTCATTCAGTCTCTAAATATTCATAAGTTGTATTTTCCACTACAAACATTTATATTCCATGTAAGATGATTGTATTATATCATCTCAAAAATTCAAACATAAGCCTGGTGTTTTCTTGTAGCCTTAGGGTCATGCCAACCAGAGCTTGGAAGAGCTTTTATAGAAAGCTTAAGTGCTTGTTAGATCAAGGGGAATCATGTCATTCAATGAAGATAATGCAAAAAATGTTTAGAAAAAAAGATAAAAATAATCCCTAGATTATTTCTATTAGGTCATTTTAGAAAAATAATCTTTATGCTATATTATTTACTTGAAGAGTCAAGGGATTATTTTAAATTAGATTTGATAAGTTGAAGACTAAATTGAGCATATTATATAGCATAGAATTTAAAAAGAAAAAATAAACCTCATAAATAGACTAAGGTTCATTTTTACCTTTTTCTAAAATTTTCTATCTTTATTAAAGAAGTGGATTTGCAGTTTCAAATCGGAGATAGTAGAATTCTAATTAAGAATTTTATTTGTATATCATTTAGTGTCAAATCATGTAAAATCATGCTACTCAAAATTTACTTTATTGCTTAGTTTTTGCACTTGCATAATCACATTTAAATTGCTGGGGCATTGTATGTTAATCAGTCATATTTTCATGCATATGATATTGAGTAAATTTGTTCTCTTGTGCTCAAACTATTACTGCTCCTACTTGTAGAACTATCTTGTAATCACGATATATTTATACCAGTACACATTACATAATTTTGATGTTACTGAATTAAGTAGATAAACTTGTTAACACAAGTTAATTGTATTATTTTTGTTTAAGATTTAATTAGCGACTCATTTATCTAATCACATAACCTACACCTTGGTTAACTTGTATGTTGTTGTAGTTATAGTATTAATTAAATTGATTGTTATTGTTGTCTAACATTCTTGAGTGTATTTGACATTATTATGGAAATTATTTATAAACCAGTTATGTTACCCTCTTCATATTGTGCATAACATATCCTATACATTTGTTGTGTAATTAGAATATAATTTAATTAATAAATTAATTACTTTCATCGGTGAATTAAATGAGAGATTAAATTGGTTAATTTCAAAATAAGATTGAGATATTGCACACAATTTACCCAACATGGTATGCTCAAGTTCAACAATCAAAACAAATGCAATATACCTTTTAACTATCAATTAATATTAGAGTCTCAGCTCTTATATTTAGACTAACATCCTATAGATAAAATCAAAACAACACACTTAGTAAATTATAACTTTAAACATTCTTGTGATTCATCTCCACTTTTTTGAAGCTTAATTTTAACTTTTGGTATAATAGATTTTTCAGAATTTTAAAAGAGTCATTAATCCAAATGTTTGGTATATTATTTTAAATGATGATCTATCTTTTATGAATAAATAAAATTATTAAATGAACTAAATTTCTTTGTGCATTCTTTATTTTCATAATGTAATAATAAAAAATGATCTCTTGCTTTAAATTTTAGAATAGGTATGATTTTGCCACCTTTTATAATATTGATCATAAGACATAAAATGAATGAAGCAAATTTAGTAACGAAAGCATGATAAAAGCCAACAATGCAAGAATCATAATAATGCGCTTTGAAAATGGATAAAAGGAGCAGAACATAATGAAGAAGCAAAGTAACTTGTTGCACACATTAAAATAAAGACATGAATAAAAAATAAATGCATCCCCAATGCCCACTTTGACACGATGTGTCCATTAAAATTTTATTTTATTAACTCTTTAAATATATGTTTGTAATTTAGGAGGAGGGGGTATATATCTTATAATTCTATAAATACACTCATTCTAAGGGAAGGGAGGTCTATATTTTGAAGTTTTCCTAAGAAGGATTGATGGCGAAGGTGGATTGCTCTTTGTATGGAGGGATTGAAAGAGAGGGAAGCCATAGTGGGGGATAAGTCTTACCAAGATTTGTTATTCATCATCTCCAACCATGTTGTGGTCTATCTAGAACCCATCTCGGTAAGTGAAGGATCCCATAGAAAGGGGTTTCCAATAACCCATCTTAGGTTGTGAAAGTGCATGGGCTACCTTTAGTAGCCATCCAGGCATCGAGTGCTAGAAAATTCAACAGAAAAAAATTCTTGGGAATTCTTACTAGTGGTCTATCTAGCAAAACGGGATTGCAACATCCACGATCAAGAATCCTTCAACCAGCCTCGACTGTGGTGTCTCTAGGATTTGGTAACTTATTCCAATAACTATCAGGGCCCTACCATTGTTGCCAAGATTGTGCACCTACCACACATATCAGAAAAAATTACAACAATAAAACTTTCTTGAATCAAGAAACCTTCTAATTCATTCAAATTTGTGTCCTCCTTGTTTGAATTAATGAAGTTCTCTTTAATTATCACAAAACTACTAACTCTTCTACCAATGAATGCTCTACACATTTCTAAACATCAATAGGAAAATTGATACAAATAGAAAAAATAGAATCCTAAAGAAAAAAAATATAGGTACCTAGAATCATTAATAGCAATATCCAAATTCTAGATAGAGAAATTCATCAGGTTCTCCATTTTCTTATTACGATGAATTAAAGAAGTTCTCTTTAGTTATCATAGAACTACTAACTCTTCTACCAATGAATTATCTGCATATTTCTAAACATCAATAGGAAAATTGATGCAAATAAAAAAAAATAGAAGCCTAAAGAAAAAAAAAATATAGGTACCTAGAATCATTAATAGCAATATCAAAATTCTAGACAGAGAAATTCATCAGATTCTCCATTTTCTTATTACGACTCAATTTTATATATTAATTAACTTGAAGAGAGTGCTACAAAGTGTGTTTTCCATCAATAACAAGAATTAGAGAGCAAAATTTCATCTAAGGAAACCAGCTAGATTTATTCTGATTCAAGAACAAGTGACAAACCCATGACCTAAAGAATATCCACTTCTAGTTAGATCTCTTTTCAGGATACAAGCTAGAACCGATTCAGTAGCACCCCACCAAAAACTTATTATTTCAAGATAAAAATATTTGAGGTGGTGAGTTATCTTGTTTGGTATGGAATAGTATTAAGGGGTTGTAATAATTACTTTTTTAAAGGGATAAATTAAAATCTTAGCACTAAGTTGCAGTTTATTGTAGTTTTATTTGTTATTTGTTTGTTCATTTATTTCTTTATTATATACTAATAGTTGAACCAAACCACTGATTTATTAAAAAATTATAATTATCTTCATCGTTATCAACTAGAGGTATCAAAGCATAAGTAAAATTCCCTCAAGGAGAAATCAACTTTGTCAAAATCAAGGTTTAGTGATTTATGAACTTTATAGAGAAATACAATAATTGCATGCTAGGTTAGTAATCTATGAAAGACATGAAAGGGAACCACAATCAAATTATTCATGAACATCACGTTGAGCGTGAAATAAATAATCCTTTCAATCAAGAATATATAGAGTCATCCAATAACGATGAAACTTTTGTATATTGTAGGAGAGAACCAAATAGAAAACATTATGACTCTGTGATCAAGATCGACATTTTTATTTTGAGGGTAGCCTAAACTCAGATGACTTTATCAATTGGCTACAAATTGTCAAAAGTATTTTTGATTATAAGGATATTCTAAATGAATAGCAAGTAAAATTTATAGTCATTAAACTTAGGAAAATACCATTCATTTTTTGTGACAATTTAAGGATGAGAGCATGGGAAGAAAAAGTAAAATTATGAAATGAAAGAAAATAAAAGAAGACTTATAAAATATTGTCTCCCCATTTTAAAAAAGATGCCTTTATCAAAATTCATAAGTTTTAATAAAGATATTTATCCATAGAATAATATATAACATAATCTAAGCAATTAATGTTAAAATGTGAAATATTTGAACCTAAGGAGCATAGTATTACTAAATTTTTAAGAAGATTATGTCCATCTATTGCCAATGCCATTCAATTGTAATAATAATAGACATTATCTAACATTACTAAATTAGCTCTTTGAGTTGAACTTCAACAAAGCAAAACAAAATTTTCTTTTGCTAATAGAGGACAAGATTACAGAATATTAGGCAAGAACCCTCAGAAGAGGTACTCATGTCTAAAATAAAATTTAACTACTCACCTAATGCTTCTGAAAGCAATAATGCTAGCTCATTAAATTTTGAAATTTCATTAATCAAATATTTCAAATGATTAGGATTTAGACACATTGCATTTAATTGCCTAAATAGAAGAGTTGTATCTTTAATATTAAATGTATGACCTGAAGATGAAAATGGAAATGACAATGCCATATATCAAGAAGAAGATGATCAATTGATATATAATCATATGGGAATTATTTAAAGTTTGAATCATTTTAAATACATCTATCAATCTAGAGTTTGATTTGTGTCACTACAATATTTTTCATACTTAATGTACAGTGCTAGAGAAATAAGATTATTGATAATAGTAGTTAAGAGAATGTGTTGGGAAATAGAGATCATAAAGTACACGAGGAAAACCAGTTCAAGTGTTTCAGAGCATACACAAAATAAATGAAAACTAAAGTAAAAGAATCACACAGAAGACACTAGATTTAATGAGGAAAAATCTAAAAATAAGAAAAAATCATGAAGTTACACCATCAAGAAATCTACTATAAAATAAAAATTGAGGAGAACTATACATATTACATTTATCTGGAGCCTCTCCATGCTTCAGTCTCTAGGGCACTCAACTCACTCTCAAACACAAGAGAATAAGAGAAAGGATTACAAAAATTATAGGAAAAATTGTCTAAATAAGAAATCTCTTAACTTGCAGCACTATAATGCCGCAACACTGATGCCTAGGTGCTAGCGCCACTATTCTTCAAGCATTTTTGCATGAGTTTGAGCATTGCGACACTAGCATCTCTATCCTTTTGCCTTTGGTGCCCTGATCCTAGTGCCACAACACTAATCTGAAGTGCCTAAGAATTATCCTTTCTATTTCCTTGGTGCAAACCCAACATCATGGCTCTATCCTTCTAGCATCGAGTCGCTACTTCTTCAACATCGAGGTGCTAACTTCAGAAATAAAATTAAGCTCCACAAAATAATAATCTATCACTTGGAGATTGATTGCAATCAATCTTGTTCCTCCTCTAGATCCATGATATCCATCATAGTCTAAGCTACAGTGTGGCTCACCTCTATCTTAACCTTTTTGAACTCCAAATGAAACCAAGTAAAGCTTTAATTTCTCCTAAGTTACACTTTAGGTCAATATGGTTGCAAGATTTTTAGTAGTGTGTATCTTTTCTAAAGATATTTGTTCGTCTTCTAAGAATGTATATATAAAATGATACCTTAATTGTATGTGTTTTATCCTAACATGAATAACAATATTTCTGGTAAGATAAATGATGCTCATATTGTCATTATGAAGCCCTTCATTTCCTTGCCTCTTGCCTAACTCTGTCAAAAAACTTTGTAGCCAAATCATCTCTTTGCTAACCTCAGTCATTGCAATGTACTCAGCTTTTGTGATTGAAAGTGCAACTATCTTCTACAACTTGGAAACCAAACTCACCATTGTTCTTCCTAATGTGAATATCTTGTTATACGCTTCTCCCAACAAAATCTCCTGCTAGATCTGAATTTGTATACCCTTATAGTTTAATCCTTACACCTCCAAAACAAAGTGTCATGTTGATTGGTCCCTTTAGATATCTAAGAATCCACTTCACCGCCACCCAATGATGTTTGCCAAGATTACTCATGCACTTACAAACCACTCTCACTGCATGTGCAATATCCAGTCTAGTACATATCAAGGCATGCATTAGGTGCCCAATTGCTGCTTATCTGCTCTTGCTCCACTTTAGTTTTTGGTGATTAATCCTTGGATAGTATGAGCGACTAGCCAAAGGGGTGCTCATTGGATTTGCCTCACTCATGTTGAACCTCTGTAGTACCATTTCAACATACTCCACCTGAGATAACTGAAGTTTTCCAGCACTCCTATCTCTATTGATTCTCATACCTAGAATTTCTTGATTGGACCTAATTCCTTCATCTCAACTGCTTCAGGTCTTTAATCTTCTCCTATTTGATCATGCAATCCACATATCATCTCGTATAGGAGAAGAATAATGTAACAGTCTTCATAACTCTTGATGTAGCAGTGGTGATGATCAGCTTGACATCTCGTATAGGAGAAGAATAATGTAACAGTCTTCCTAACTCTTGATGTAGTAGCGGTGATCAACTTAACACCTCGTGTATCCATTGTCTGATACCTATAAAACCTCATATACCATTGCCTCGGTGCATGCTTCAAGACATATAAGCTCTTCTTGAATCTACACACCATTGCTTCCTTATTTGGAACCACATAGCTCTGTGCTTGCTCCATGTACAACTCTTCCTTAAAGTCCCATGCAAGAAAGTTTTTTTACATCCATATGCTCTAAATATAGATCTTCAACTACTACTACTCTCAAAACAACTTTGATGGTTGTCATCTTAACTACAGGAGAGAAAAGTTTAATGTAGTCAACTCCTTCCTTTTATTAAAACCATGTCATAACAAACATTGCCTTGTAATGCTTATTAGCATCAAGTTTTTCCTTCAATTTGTAAGCCCACTTGTTGTGTAGTGTTCTTTTTCCATTCTTGTAAAATCCCATGTTTGACATGAGCGATTGCATCTCATCATCCATGGCATGCCATAACTCTTTTGAGTTTTCTACTTTAATGACTTTTTCATTGTACTATGATTCACCACTATCAGTCAGCAATAAATAGTACAAGGAAGGAGAATACCTTTGTGTCAGTCAAAAGACTCTGCTATATCTTTTGACTTTAGTGGCAGGTGTCAGAGATACCTTTTGTGCATCTTCAGCCTAAGTACAACCCATATTATCCTCTTGTACATCTTCACTGTCTATCACAAAATACTTGGATGATTGTTCTGGAGTGATTGAAGAATCTTCCTGAGTCCAATTTTTGTCCTTGTATATTTCTCTTTCATTGAATGTGACATCTCTTGTGACACAAATGTTTCTCAAAATCAATTTAGTTTCATTTCGGGTAGATCATGGATGCTATACATTTGTTAAAAGATTTGATGGAGAAGTATAGAGAGAGTAAGGAGAATCTACATATGATATTTGTTGATTTAGAGAAATCTTATGATAAATTTCTAAGAGAAGTCCTTAGGAGAGTTCTAGAAAGGAAAGGAGTTAATATTGGTTATATTCAAATCATTAAGGTTATGTATACTAGAACTATTACTTGTGTCAAAACATAAGGAAGATTGACAAAATATTTTCCTATTTCAGTTGGATTACATCAATGATCAGCTTGAATCCCATATCTTTTTGCTTTAGTTATGGGTGTTATTACAAGGCATTTACAAGAGGATGTATCTTGGTATATGCTTTTTTCTGATGATATTCTTCTTGTTGATAAGACTAGAGAGGGAGTCCAAGAGAAACTTAAATTATGGAGGCCAACCTTAGAGTTTAAAGGTTTTCATTTGAGGGGATCTAAAGTTGAATATATAGAGTGAAATTATAGTTATAGAAGTTCTAGTGGTGACGTTGTGACATTGGGTGATCAAGTCATTAAAAAGAGTGAGCATTTTAGATATTTCAGCTCTATTGTTTAAAATGATGGTGACATAGATGGGGATGTTACTAGCAGAATTCAAGTTGGATGGTTGAAGTGGAGGAATGTATCTAGCCTATTGTGTGATAGAAAAGTACTGCTTAGACTTAAAGAAAATAATTATAAGATGGTTATAAGACCTATAATGGTTTATGGTGTAGAATGTTAGCTAGTAAAAGAGAAGCATAAGACTAAGTTAAGTGTTGCAAAGATGAGGATGCTCTGGTGGATGAGTGGCTTTGCTCTTAAAGATAAAATGCAAAATAAATATGTTCAAGAAAAAGTTGGAGTAGCTTTAGTGCCAAATAAGATTAGAGAGAGTCTCCTTAGATGATTTGGCCACATAAAGTGTCAACCATCCGATGACCCGATTAGGAAAGTAGATGTATTAGATTTGACTTATGTAAAAAAAAGTAGAGGTAGACCTAAAAAAAGACTTAGTTATGATGTGTAAAAAAATGACCTTAGTTTATTAGAATTAAATAAGAATAGACACAATAAAAAAGAAGGATTCCTATAGCCGACCTCACATAGTGGGATAAGGCTTGTTGTTGTTGTATTGAATATAATATTCCTACTCCTGATGAACTTTTGATTCTGATAATCCCAAAATTTGTAAGCTAATTCATCTGAGCCAATCCAATCAATATATACTTGACAAACTTCAAATCAGGCTTACTCTTGTACTTTGCATTAACATGAACATGCAATGAATAACCAAATGGTTTTAAATGTGATAAATTTAATTTTTTGTCACTCCATGCTTCTTCTAGTAAGCCTTGTGATAGCTCTATTCATGCGCTTTGACACACTATTCTACTATGATTTCTTCAGCACTGTGAATTCATGCCTGATCCCTTTTGAGGAATAATAGTCCTTAAACCTCCTATCACAATAGTCGATGCCATTATCTCTTCTGCCTTGTCTCACTTTCACAAGAGCCTTCCACTTCTTGAACACATCAAATTTATATTTCAAGAAGTATACACATACCTTCCTAGTATGGTCATTAATAAATGTAATTAAATATGATGATTCACCAACTAATTGAATTGGAGTGGGACCCCATACATTCATATGTACTAACTGAAGTTTCTTTAGCCTTAGTTTTACACCACTTTTGGAGAAGTTCACTCTCTATACTTGTCATATACACAATCTTCACAAAGATCTTAATCTATAGATTTTAAACTTTGAGTTTTGCTTTTTGAAATTAATGACTTCATACATTCCTCACTGATATGGCCAAGCTTCCTATGCCACAAGCTTGCATCTACTCCTTTTCTAGCAACTTCTATGAACTTTAAAGCTTGATTAATAAAGTATAGAATCCCTTCAATGTTGTCTAGAGTCATCACCAAAGCACCCTTAGTCATCTTTCATGAGTCCCTTGTGAAGATAGTCACAAACCCAAATTGTGTTAACTAGCTTACTAAGACTAGATTCTTCTTCCACCATAGAATGTGTCTGACATCCTTTAGCTTCCAGGCTGATCCATTTGGTAATTTGATATCCATTTGACATTTGCCTATGATGTTACAAGCCTTGTTGTCTCCAAGGTACACCTTCCCCATATCTCCTTGGGTGAAATTTCTAAACACTTCTTTGTTGGGACTTGCATGAAAAGAGGCACCTTAGTCAACTATCCGCAACTCAGTACTATCTAGGGATAAGATTTGAGAATCACCTTAAGTCCTCCACCACTCCACATTGCCTTTTCCTCTTCTAGTTTAGATTTTCCTCTCTTTGACTTGGACTTGCTCCTACTTGTCTTCCTATTTGAACTCCTTCCTCTGCTTTCAACATTCAAAATCACATTTGAAATTCTCCTAATTACTTTTTTATGGACATCTTCATTCAACATCAATCCAACAACATCATCGATGTTTAATTTCATGTTGCCCAAAGAATTGCTCACCATCGTGATTAGTTCATCCTAACTGTCAGACAAAGAAAAGAAAAGTACTTGCATCTCATCATTGAACCTGATGCCAACCCGACATAGTTCATTAGTCACATTATTGAAATTGTTCAAATGTTCAATGACTGGACTTCCATCAACCATTTTCATGTGAAAAAGCCTCATAATCAAGAACAATTTATTTGAAGCTGATGGCTTCTCATACATTTTTGTTAATGCAACCATAAGGTTCACTGTAGTCTTCTTATTTACAATATTGAAAGTAACATATGAGGACAGTGATAGTCGAATCAAACCTAATGTCGTTCGATCGAATACTTCACATTCTTCCATAGACATCATCTCTGGTTTATTGGCAACCTAATCTAGTGGCAAATATAATTTCTTGATTTCACAAAGTCGACACAAACATCAAGCGATTTGAATGCGACATCACACAATTTAACTCTAATTTCACCTCGACTGTCGTCAACGTGGTCCAAATGACCTCCAATCATGAAACAGACATCGTCATTGCATCCAACACAATAAAAATACCTAAAATTGATACTCATATTGATATGGTTCGTAGAAAGAAATAATTTCATAATATTTAGCACAAAATTATTAATAATCATATTGTTATCTTATTAGTTCATAATTAAGCAACTAATAGATGCTTAATTTCTTAACCCTTTCCCTAATCAGCCACTTAAACTCTCCAATCAGGCTTTCGCCTAATCCATGCCATTGGATACCATTTTGGGAGACAATTGGAATGCTCGACACTAAATGCTAAAATGAATGATGACCTCCCTCATTCACATTTCCTCTCTCTCACTTGGCTTTCCTCTCTTGTTCCATCCTTCTCGAGTGGCTGAATGAATGGGTGACACCCTTGCTCATTCCATCCTTCCATCCTAGTCGGTCGGCCGAACTCTCCTCTCCATCTGAACTCCCTTCTGCTGAAGCCAAACGAGGCTCCTTCTCCCTCATTCTGTTGGTGCAAGCTGGGCAGCTGAAACTTCTTTACCTCTTCCATGCGGCCTCCTCCATCAGTCTTGAGTTCCTATCTTCCCATCCATCCTAAGCAGCCGAGCACCACACGTTATTTCCCTCTCCTGCTTTGGTCATCTTCAAAAAAACCTAGCCCAACCTTGAATCCCAAGTCACTGGGAGCCATCCTTCTCCTCTCTAGCTCCAATCCAAAATTGATTTCATTCTCAAACATTCAGTATCCACAAAATCCATCGCCACTCCAGTTCTCACTCTTGCTTGAGCTTTGCGATCTACAGGGCTGAATGGTTGGTCATCAGGCTCGCCATTTTCTTACAGATTCTCCTGATTTCTCTATCATCACATAGAGATTTCTCTTCCCTCCCAGTGATTCTTCAGCTCAACTTAACCCTAATTGTCTTTCCTCTTTTTCGACCATCAATGATCTCTTACAATTGGTGCAAGCTGATCGAGTCTTATAGCTGCGGATTAGGATTGGGTCAGTAATTGAGGGAAGCGTTGTGTGGGACATCATTTATTTCATTCGGATTGTTGAATGCGGTTATGAATACGAGCTGACCTATGCTTTCCTTCCCCTCCTTCCTCTATCTATATCTTTATTCTCATGTTATTTTTTTGCTCCTTTGATCCCTGTGATTGGATACGAAGCTGTGCTAGCGCTATCGGGCTTTGTTCTGAATTACATTGCATTTGTGTTTACTACCATATATTTTTACAAGTTATCACTTTTAATATTAAAGGATTCAGTAGTTTCCCTGCAAGCATTTGTCTTGTTATATCTTAACTCTACTTCTATCTTTTACTTATCAAAATACTCGAGAGCCTTTATGCATTATTTTCATGAAATATTCTACTTATTTTCTTGTTAAATACTATGGCCATGCTCCTACTTGGTGTGTCGTGCTAGATCAAATAGAGCCATTAATGTTAGTAATTTCTACTTTAAAGCATTGTTCAAGCTTATGATGTCAACATCGATAAGGGAAGCATCAAAGTTTACTCATAGAAAGTTTTTTTTAGTTTAAAATAATAACTCTCATTGCACAACTATCTTTCCATGTAGAACTTGTTTTGCTATTTATATGGTATCAAATTAAAAAAAAATTATTGCAGAAATTCTTTCCAATTTTGATTAACTAGTCTACCATCTAATTAGGGCAAAAGAAAATGGCAATGAAGGTTAAGGCCATGAAAGATACGAAGCTTTATTTTTTTATTCAATAAAAGGAAAGTTGAAATTTATTTGGGTTTGAACATCTTTATGATACAATTTGGTTGCCTTTATTGTTTCACATGATGTAAATTCCATGTAGATTTTCATATTAAATCAAATCCTTTTATGGCAAAAGAATATGGTAAAGTTTTAATCTTTGAAGGATTTAATATTGCATTCTTCCCATTGTTGTAGGTGTAAATTAAGCTATGTATGGCCATTAAATCATTATTTTACTTGCATATTTTAAGAGTGAGGTTCTCATTTTGTTGTTCACAAGTAATTATTGGTTGAATGCCATCAAAGTTGCACTACTAAAAATGTTCTTCTTGTTCTTAAATCATTATAAGATGAAGCTGAAATGAATTCTAGTTTTTTTGATGTTCAATATTATTATATTATGATGTTTCATGCGACATTCAACTTGCTACTTCATTTGTCCTATTTGAAGGAGAATGGAAGGAAATGTAACATATTCTATGAGGCCTCTTTACTCTTATTTGGCCTCTTTTGATATTGTCAAAGCTGAAAATTCATTTGCATTTTATCATCAAAGTGCAATTTTGATTTCCTAAATTTAAAGAAGGAAGAAATATTCTTGAAATTCAACTGAAATGATGATGAAAATCTTGTTATAGCAAGGGGGTTTTGGTTGTATTTTATTCTATGCACATGTGAATGTAATTTTGTGAAATATGTTTTGTGATAAGTACACATTCATATTGTTTCAATGTGGCGGAGAAACTTGTGCTATAAGTACTTACACACGTTATTCTAATGTGGCAAGGAAATGTGCTTTGTGATAAGTACCTTCACATTGTTCTAATATGACGAAATTTGTAATATAAGTACTTGTTCAAGTTGTTTCCAAGCAAGAAAATGTGCTTTGTGATATGTACTTGTTCACATTATTCCAATGCGGTGGGGAAATTTGTAATATGAGTACTTTATTCCAACATGGCAAGGAAATCTGCTTTGTGATAAGTACCCATTCATATTGTTCTAATGCGGCAAACAAATTTGTTATATAAGTACTTGCTTACATTGTTCCAACATAACAAGGAAATTTTCTTGTGATAAGTACCCATTTACATTATTAAAATGTGGCAAAAAAAATTTATGTAAGTACTTGTTCACGTTGCTCCAACGTGGCAAGGAAATTTGCTTATGATAAGTACCTATTCAAATTGTTCCAATACAATGGAAAAATTTGTAATATAAGTACTTTCTCACGTTGTTTTAATGTGGCAAGGAAATGTTATGCTATGCAAATCCGTGCACACCTTTCTTGGCGTGGTGGGAAAATATAATTTTGGGCCACGGTATCTTATGACACCTACCATGCACACATTTCTTGGCGTGGTGAGAAGCCTTAGTCTCTGGAAGCAGTCACTTACACTGGGATGATGCCGGGAGGTTACCAAATTTTTTGATAAAAAAAAGGAAAACATGCAAGAGATAGAAAAGAAAAGAATACACTTTAAAATCAGGATGAATTGGGAAAAGTATTTGAATTTCATAGCATTATGATTCTGAAATGTCTAGTGATTACTTGTAATGATAATTTTGAAATACATTGTGATAAGTAACATTTGGGTGAAATCCTGTTTAATTCGTTTCTATTAAAGGTTGCTATTATTTCCATGCACGCCTTTAATTTAATGCTTAAAGGGTTAAATGTTGTAAGCTTTGAGATTATTAATTGTTGTTTTACTTGATTAAATCTTGTTTAAATTGTCATTGTGGAATTGAAATAAGGTAGAAAGTGCATGGGTTTAACATTGAGCTAAAGTCATCATTTCCATGTGAGTCCCTTGCTTTTACCTAGTGGTTTTGTTGGTTTTCACTTTCACGTGACCAAGTTTTTATAATATCTTCAGTTGAAAGTTGTTGTGAAATGGGAATAAGCACAAGCTTATTGGGATAATGAACTTCCAAATATAAGCTTCATTATATTTTCATATTTGAAGTTATCATATTGTTGTCTAAGTGAATTGAATATTGCTCAATTAAACCTATAACCTTATTCATTATGTAATGTAATTTAATAGCCCTCATTCTATTGTTAAAATTCCCTCATTTTGTTATGAGGCTTGATTAAGCTAATTATTATTACAATTTATTGATAAGTTATCTCATTATGAAATTTGATTCAAAATGGAGAAAAGGATTTCAATATGTTTAATCTGAAATAAGAATGAATGAAAGGGATTATTAAAGATGCATGTCTATATAAAAAAGAGATTTCTATGTTTGCTCCCCATGAACAATTAAAAGTAGAAATCTGAAAGTTATATTATTTTATGCCTTTTTGTTCTTAAAGTAGTAAAGCATATTGTGATAATGAAATCCTAATTTCATTAGCTTAAGAATTGCCACCTTTGAAAACTCAATTTAGCCATTGATTATGGGATGCTTGTTTCTTTCTCTTGATTTGGGAAATAATGAAAAGAGAGCAAGTGTTTATCTATAGGCTTATTCAACTCATGCTTAACTTGATTCCTGCTTGAATCTTGATGTCATGTGGGAAATTACTTATTTGAATCTAATTTTTTTTTACTTTTGTGATAATCCCCTCTGTTATGTGTTCTATGAGTGAGTTGAAAGTGGGAATGAGGAACCCTATGTGTTGCATGGCTCAAACCTTGTTATATTACCAAACATTCATTCATGATATGTTGTTTTACCATTGTCTAAGTTATGGAATAAGGTTAAAATAAAAATCAGAAAATGGGTTCATTCCTTGCATTACTTAGCCATGTTTAACTTGATTCCTACTTGAATCTTGATGTCATGTGAGTAATTTCATGGTTAAGTCAAGAATTTTAGATTTTTTATTATAGATTTGGTGTGGATGCTTGATCCATATATAGTCATGATCTATTTGCTTATCTTGTGGAAAGAAAAGGAAAAGAGGAAGGTGAATTCAGATTTTAAATTTAAGTTTGCTCTTTTATCTATGTTTACATTCATAATAATCACCATGTCATATGAAATGAGTTTTGGCTTGTTCTTTTGTGAAAGTCAAAGTTTCATTACCTCATGATAGTTGGTTTTGAATCCTATTAAATGTTGAACTCATCATTATATTAAAGTAAACTTGATAGTGATAGGATTCATGAAATATATTTGTCCTTCTTTATCAAATTAAGTTCTTCTTTTTATGGTATCACAAGATTTCAAATTTAAAAAAGGAGATCTAACTTTGCATTTCCCCCATTATTTGGAATTAAAAGTTTACTTGTGTATGGCCATCCAATTATATTATTTGCTAATTTTTGAGAAGGGTATTTCCATTTTCTATGAAAACTTGTCATGTGGTGTTTCTACTTAATCAATTCTTACCTAAAAGTTATGATCATTATGGCATCAAAGTAAGATCAACAAGTGCATGAAGTTTAAATTAATTTAAACCCCTCATTTTTTATGTGAATCTCTTGCTTCTTTTATCTTGCAATTTTGTTGGCCAAATAACATCAAATTAAATAATAAGGTTTAAACATAGGACATCAAATTAAACATGACTTAAGGATTGATGCGATATGATTTAAAATCAATTCCAATTCTTGGCAAGTTCCTTTAGAAGTTGGTAAGCTCCCTTAGTTTAGAAAACTTTAGACTTGCAATGTTCCTTGTGAGAAAGATGTGAAGGAAATGAGAAAGTAAGTCTCATGAGGGAAAAATGCTCTTAAGTTGTCTTCCTAAGTAAATTGTCATCCAAGCCCCTTTGGATGAAGCCAAAAATATTTAATATCATATATGACAAAATACATAAAGAGGATTTATGTCATCCCATTAATGTCTCATGGCTTTCTTGCATGATATTAAGAGGAGAATTTTTTCTCCTCCCTTTTCTCTTCATGAAATCATGTCATGTAAGAATAAAAAAAATAATGCATATATGCATGCATAAATGACAAAAAAAGGGGTAGGGAAGAAGATTCATCTCTTTTAATTTCTTTTATCATTCCTCTTTAAATTACACATAAAATGGGATGGGTGACAAAATACATAAAGTTGATTTATGTCATCCCATTAATATCATATGGCTTTTTCCATGATATTAAGAAGGAGAAAACTTCTCCTCCTCCCATTTCTCTTCACGGCATCATGACATGCAAATAAAAAATATATATACATAAATGACATAAAAATGGGGAGAGAAAATCCATCCCCCTTTAATTTGCTTTGTCATTCTTTTTTAAATTACCCATAAAAAGGGCATGAATTTAGGGAGAAATAAAGAAAGGTAAAAAAAAAAGAGGGAAGCTTCTTTATTTTCTCAACGGATTATGTCTTGCAAAGAAAAAAAAAGAGAAGTGTGTGGAGAAAATCAATGAAATATGGATCTTTTTCCCTTTCCATAAATTACCCATAAATGGGTGTCATAAAAAAAGGTGGGGAGGAGAAGCCTCTTCCTCCTCTTTATGGAATCATGTCATGTGAAAATAATAATAAAAGAGAGACATAAATCCATATAAAACAAAAATAAAATAAAATAAAATAAAATATTATATAAAAAGAGAAGGAGAGGTGTCATGATAAAAAAATGATGATGATAATGACATGAGAGTTTGAAATCTCTTTCTTCCATTCATACCACATCTTGATTTCCTTAAGTAGGCTTACAAAAATAATTTAACTTGCTTGAAATTATGAAGCACATGTTCTTTTTATTTCAAGAGGCTTATTAGGCCCAAATTTATAAATGAGCTTATAATAGAGAGGACTCCTCTCACGAAACATTTAAGCTTATAATTTTCTCTTATGTCAAAAGACCTATTAGGCCCTAATCTATAAATGGGTATATGAAAAAGAAAACCCATCTCATGAACTCTTTAAACCTAAATTTTCTTTCAAATCTAAATGCCCATTGGACCCAAGTCCATATGTCCTTCAATTGAATTACTTATTCATACTTTAAAATTCTAGTTTACATGGAAGGATTTGAATGTGGTTAGCTCTCATATATCACTTATAATATCCCATTTCTCTCTTTTGATTTTGATATGTGTTATGTGAAACATCATACCCTTGATTTCATAAGTGAATAATTGAAAAAAGAGAGCTTGCATATGCCTTATGACATTACATCCTATAATGAAGATCCACACTTGATCTATAATGTGCATCTAAATCTTTATTAGAATTTTAATAAGATAGATACTACACTTGATATTTAGCAAGTGTTTGGAATAATTGAATATACATATTCCAAAACATATCCACGTGATATATAACAAGCTTAAAAAAGATTGAATTTACATCCTTCTGAACAGATCTAAACTTGATTTGCAAATAAATATTTGATATCCTCTAGTGCAGATACATGTTTGATCATTTATAATAGATGCTCATTTAGTTTGCAATAGGTATTTGAGAAAGTTAAGCTCAAATTTTAGAGAATAGATCTTCACTTGATTTATAACTAGTGTTTGAATGAGTTGAAATTATCATATTCTACAAAATAGAACTACACTTTATTTGTGATTTTAGGTATCAAAATCTAAGCTTGTTTACAAAACTTATGCTTGCAATTTGATAAATATGTCATACCAAACATAACTACTTCAACTAAGACATCTTAATGTCCATAAAAAAGAAACTACTTGTATGTATGTTGAAGTGTTCACTAGATCAAACATCTAGAAAATGTGCAAGTCATATGCAAAAAATGAATGAATAAATATCTATACCCCAATTGGTTCTTAGGATTGAGTCCGGGTTAACAAAACCTAAAAATCTAATGATATTGTTATAATAATTTCAACTTAATAAAATATGAGAAGCTAGTTCTATCATAAAATGAAAAAAGATAAATATATCAGTATCATTGTTAATATAACTTCTCATTTTAAAGCTCTCAAGAGAAAAGTCTCAAACCCGATCCTCTATGCTCAAGCTAGAGTTGACAATGTTTGGAGAACTATAAATTTTAAAGCAATGAATTACCTCGGTTGGGTCTTAAGATAAGGTCCAGGTTAATAAAACTTAAAAATCTAATGATGCTATTATAATATTTTCAACTTAATAAAATCTGAGAAGCTAATTATGTCATAGAATTATAAAAGATAAATCTATCAACATCATTGTTAATGTAATTTTTCAAGTTTACACCTTTTAGAGGAGAGTCCCCAACCCGATCCTCTATGCACAAGCTACAGTTGATAAGGTTTGGAGGACTGTAAATTTTGAAGTAATGAATCACCCAATTTGGTCTTAGGACTGGGTCCAGGTTAACAAAAAACTAAAAACTAGATTATAATATTATAAGAATTTCAATTTAATAAAATCTAAGAAGCTAATTCTATCATATAATAGAAAAGATAAATCTATTGACATAACTTCTCAAGTTCAAGCACTTAAGAGGAAAGTCTCAAACCCAATCCTCTATGCTCAAGCTAGAGATGACAGTGTCTACAAGGACTATAAATATGAAAGCAATGAATTTAGACACAATCCACTATAAGATAGCAGATTGAGGTGACAGTGTCTACTACATTCAAAAAATTATCATTATTATGATTTAAATGATTAATGATTATATATATTCAAATTTAAATTAATTACAAGATAACCATGTGTTTAAATAAAAAACAAATATAAATTAAATGAAATTAATTATTTAAATTTAAAATTAAATCCACCACTCCACTCTGGTGACAAATTAAGAAGACTTTCGCTCATAAAGAGCCAATGTTAAATCAAATATATAATTATTTTTACACTCAAATAATCTTAAGCTCATAAGGATGTGGCTTGTGTCCTATGTCCGCATGATTTTATCATAAAATAACACCACATAAATGGCGATTGTGACCAGGGCCCTCTTACTAAGTGGCTTGTGGCAAAATGACACTACTAAATTACGGTCACGGCTGCAGCTCATATGTTCCCCAATTTCTTTGGTCTTTGAGCTGTGAACTACATAATGTATTTGATTGGATAAAAAGTCATATGTTAGCTAAGGTTGACTTATATTTGTCCCCTTCGACAAACTCTACCCTAGGTCTACAAGGACACCTTGGATGACATAACCCATGGTTGCTAATAAGGATCCTTCGATCAGGTTGGGTCATCTACCTCCTCTGACTAAGTGGACCAGGACCACACAGGATGACAATCATGGGATCTTGATTGGGCATCATCATTCCCCTAACAAAGTTTTAAATTAAAATAATGAATCTCATAATATTCAAACTCCACTACGCTATTATACACTCATTATTTAGCAATTCATCGATTAGCCTTAATTTAAAGTATCTCTCAATATTGGGAAGGGTAATTAACTATAAGTTCTTACGCCTATGGAAACCTAGAACCAGATCTAAAGTCTTCATAAAATGAGAGTGAAATCTCTTTAGGTTATGTCTTATCTACTATTTCATCTACTTTCTAAAAATTTCACTAGCATTTTAAACACAGTCTTCATCATGAGAGGTTGGTGGCAAATTTGTGGAACACATAGATTTCTAGTGACTCCACTAGGGATATGTTCTCTTCCATCTTTGGCTAGTTGAACATAAGAAATAATTGCAATGGAGTATTAAAAAAAGGAAATGACAAATAAAAATGAAATTGAAAATAAAAAGTTAAAATGGATCACTAAGAAGAACTATTGATAAAACTTAAATGCTTTTTAGATATGGTCTTGAATTACTTAAGAGCTTATTTAGCACTTGTATTTTATTACATTTACTTTTTATCTCCACATTTTGGAGGAGTGGGGTAGCATATTGATTTTTAATTGCTAATCCTTATCTTTCATCTTCAGGATGGCACTACAAAACACCCCTTTCACTGTTTCCCTTGAAAGTGGCACCAACATCTAGTTGGCTAACCTCATTATTAACATTAGAAGTGCTAGGGCTACCACCCAGTTTGATAGCATTGACTTCCCAGCTATTGTGGCCCAAGGTAAAGCTTTGGCCCTCAATCTCAGCCTTTGCACATCCCAGATGCGGTGTTGACAAGCTCAAGAGGGCTACGCTACTACCCTACTATTGCTAAGGTGCCTCAAAAAAGCCTTCTATCTTTGAGAGGCTTGGCCACTCAAAAACCCTTGTCATGAAGAGAGTTATTATTGGGAAGACTATCTCTTTAGTCCCCCAAAAAAACATAATGTGCCAACTGAACCCTTCACCTTGGGGAGGCATGATGCTGAAGCTTCTTCATCTGGAAGCAAGCCTAGGCAGAGGCAAAGAAGAAAGAGAAGCCTTGAACTTCATGCTCAATAATTACTTCCTGCACAACTAGCCGCATAACCAACCGTGGAACCAACAGCGAGTGTTCCAACCCATAATATGTTTGACAGCCTAAAGTGGGTAAAACGAAATAGCTCTACTGGTCAGATTAAGTAGTCCTTCACTGACGCGTGCTCCAACTCCTCCAATGAGTAAACCCGAAACTATATCTGTAAGAGTGCATCGGGTCCTCCAAGTTGCTAAAGAGAGAAGACTGATTAAAAGAAAATACCAATGTCCTATTATCAGGGAGGCTAGTACTGCTCCTCCAAGGAGACCTCATCCCATAATCCCAACAAGATGCCAACTAATTCATGTCCTGTGAGCATCATGGAATTACACTTGGACCACGTGTCCGGAATCCAATGCTGAAAGGTCTCGATGGAAAGGTAAGCAGATATGGAGGCCTAAGCCTAAAAAAAATTCTTGGATAAAAGGCAAGCCGTGACATCTAGCGTGCACTCCCGGAGATCTTCCCCAACTCAAATTTATTAGCGATGAGAGCCTAAAAAGAAGGCCCTAGATGATAAAGTATGACGGTCGACACCATGGAGAATCCTCTATAGAATCCCATCACCAATCAACTCCATCCCGACGAGAGGAGGTTAGCTTCGATTGAAGCCCTCCAATCGAGGAAGTCTCAATTCCACACTTAGCACCTCCCCCTCAACCTGGAGAACAACAAAGTGTCCAAGCAGAGGATGCATCCTCTAGTTCTTTAGAGGAGAGACAAGAAGAAGAAGAAGGAGAAAGGAAGAAAATCCCACCTTCACTGATGAAACCACTTTAGCAAAGGCATAGAGGCAAATTCAGTTCTATATGAAAGCTAAGGATAAAGAAATCGCACAGTTGAACAAAAAAATGAGTGAATTGATGATGCAGATGACTGCGATGAAATAATTATTGTAAAGAAATATTATGGCAGGTCTAGCACCTCCTCCAAATAATCATCAAGCCTTTAATAGTTCCCATGACAATCCTCAACCCAGTTAATCTCATATCTTGAGTGCAAATTGAGCAAGTGAGGATTGAAGTAAACAAGTTAACTCACCACGCTTCTCAAAAAGTTTTGAGCACATTTGGCGTGTGACCTCCCTTGATACTACCTTGATTGAGAAGATCAAAGCTATTATAACTATGGAGTAGGCCGAAAAATTAGTGAACAAGGGTCGTCCATTTCTTGTGGAGTATGACCAAGTTCCATATCCAAAGGGATACTCAGTGCCAAAGTTTAATATATTTGATGATAATGGTAACCCTAAATAGCATCTAGCCTAATTCAAAATCTATGGTAACATAGGGGGTAATGATGGGTTATTATTTTGCCAGTTCGTTAGTAATTTGAGTTCTAGTGCTTTGAATGGTATGCTAAGTTTCCAAATGACTCAGTTAAGACCTTTGAGAAAATTGAAACCATGTTTTCAAAAGGTTTGCGAGTGTAGCTAAGTAGATAACTATTATTGATCTCTCCCTTGAGAAAAGAAAAAAGATGAGTCATTAACTAGGTATATCACGTGCTAGTGAAACATGAGCATAAAATGTGAACAACAGCTAGAAGAAGAGCATACAATTCAATTACTTATGGGAAACATTGATGATATGATAACACCTTATCTTTACATGGCATCAATTACCACATTTTAAGAGCTACTTGATAAGTTGGCTAAATTTGAGAAATTAAACTTATCACGCTCTGATAGCCATCCAGATAAATCCAAAAGAGGAAAAGCTCAAAATCAAAAGGGTGAAACACACTTCACTTTCTTCATGAAAGATACAGGAAAGAGGATAGTCTCTAACATAGACAAAGGAAGGCTACCCGCTTACTAAAGACCAAAGTAGCCATTCAATCCTGCTCCACAACCCAAGCTCATACTTTGAGGTAATGATGTGCCTCGAGGTCACTTTAGTTAAGGGGAGCGACCAAAGTAAATAAAAGGAGTGAATGACTCAATGGCCCCAACCCTCAAGGAAAAGCTAAACAAAGAGTATTCCTTCTAGAGGGAAAGCATGGTTAATCTATTCAACCATGCACTCAAAGCATGTCTCTAGCTACCAAAGTGTAAAAGACCTAAAGAAGCCGGACAATCTGATAATCCTTTCTATTGCCCATACCATCGGGTACTCAGCCATCCTATTGAAGATTATTATATATTCAAGGATTAGCTAGAGCAAAAGTATAGAAATGGAGAATTTACATTATTAGATAGTGTATTGGTGCATCCAAGAAAGAATCCAAAGGTGATTATCTCTCTCTTATGTAATCAAGTAAAGTAAAGGCAAGGAGAAATCAATCGATGATGAAGGATGGCAAGTTAGTTTAGAAAGACGCAAAGATGTTGAAACAACTGGAAGGCATTTTAGGCATTAATTAGAAGTCACCACCTGAGCTGATACTTGAGTTGAAAGAAAACATGAGTTATGGAAAGGCTAGTTCATCTCATGAAAGATAGTCTAGCCAAGCCCCACAAGGGAAGGCCATGAAGTATGCCATGCAAAAGAATAAATCAAAGAAAAAGAAAAAAGTCTGTAACATAAAAGATCATCAATAATATGGATGATTACCAACAGCCAGCAAGATGACCCAACACACTTGCTGATTTCATTACCAAGCTTCAGATTAGTGAAGAAGCAGGGGAAGAAGATGAAGAACTTCCCACTAAATCTTTCTTGATGGTACATGAAGCTGACCATAGCTCACGAAAACTCTATTTCCTAAATGAATATGAATCAGAGCTTGTCATGGTAGCAGACATAAAGAATATAAAATTGGGTAGTGATTCTGAATCTTCAAGTCCATCATTGAATGAATCAAAAGTCGATGTTGAAGCAATTGATTCATTTGATGATTTAGATTCAAATGAAGTAGCTCAAGTACAGTTAAGAAGTGGTCGAGTGCTACCATCTCAATAGAGAAAAGGGCCAATAAATAAAGATAAAGAAAAAGAAATTAAAATCAATAAAAAAGTCATCCTTAAGGATTCAAATAAGAAGTCTCTCTAAATAAGGGGATTGACTACAACATTCTATCCCACTTAAGAAAAATTTTGGCACAACTCAACGTGTATGAAGCACTTATGATATCAGAAGATCTCCATAATATTCTAACTGAAGCTCTCAAAGAGCCAGAGAAGTTTGAAGCATATTTTGTTGAGCGCTGTTTAATGGAAGCTTTGCATGTTCAAGATCCTTGAGCCATCATATTTTTAGAAGAAGATCTTATGCTTGGAATTACAGAGTATAATCACCCTCTGTATGTTACAAAAAATACTGCATCTACTTCAAAATCCATAAAAGTTCAAGTTAAGAAGGATGGTGATAGGAAGACAACTAAATGAAAAGAAAATGTTTCAGGTATATCTAGGGATATAAAGAGCAAGTCTAAAATAAATAAAACTGCCCCTCATTTGGGTAGTAATACCGAAGAAGGAGAGGAATGAGCCTCTTCCAAATCAAGAGATCCACATAAACCTTCAAGCAAAGTGCTGAAGGAGGAGGATCATTTCGACTTTGATTATGAGTTCAAATCAACTTTTAAAGGAAAAGTGCAATGCACCTACTTTAAACTAATTATAGATTCATCGGTAGTTGAGACTATGCTTACAGTTACTCCTATTCCTCTCCAACATTTCAAAGAAATCACCCCTCCCCTTAAGAAACCCACAATGTCAAAGAAATGGTGACTTTCTATGGGCCTCCCCTCCCTAGATGGCATAGGCCAAGAAGCCTATTTTATAAAATCGATGGATGTCAAGGAGAAGATCTTGATTGGGTAATGTAGTCATTTGAAGAGGAAAAAGTTGGCCCACAAGGATACCAAAATATTATTCTCCAAAGATGCAAAACCTAATGTGTAAGCATGGGGTCCATGTTGGATCAAGTAAGCAAAGGACTTAGCTCTTTGAAATGATGTGGTGCCCAAAAGGTTTTCAAACTATTTGTAGTAAAAACAAACCCAATACCAGATGCCTTGGGTTCATCCAAGACAATTGTCTACAAGAAGATGGCTATTATGTCATAACAGGAGCATAAATTGAAAATGATAATGAAAATGGACATGACTTCTTTGAAGTTAATCTTACAAATGATGAAGAAGTAAAGCAACCCGACCACAAATTTTGGAGGATGTGACGTGCTACTATGGATGAACTTAAAGATATTAATTTGGGAACTGAGGAAGAGCCTCATTAGCTCATCAATGCAACTAAAGATATAGTGGAAGAATTAAAAACCTAACTCTATGAATTCAAGGACTATTTTGCTTGGATATATGCTGAAATGCCAAGCTTATCCCTTGATGTGGAAGTTCACGGTTGAATCAAATGAAATGTAGCACTCAAGCGGGCTTTTTTGAATGAGACTAGATTGAAGAGCGGTGATTGCAAAAATGAAGAATGTCATTAAACTTTTTTCATTCAAGAAAAGTATGTCCGGATAGCTAATATATTGTCTCGATAAAGAAGAATATTGATTTGTATCTATCGACTTGAGGACTTAAACAAAGCTTGTCCAAAGGATGACTTCTGCTCCTTATATCGAATTGTTAGTGGATAACTCTTCAAATCATGAAATGTTCTCATTTATGGACGGATCGTCAGGTTATAATCAAATCAAAATGGCTCTTGAAGACAAGAAGAATACCTCATTCAGGATGCCAATCGCATATCTTGCTACGGTCATGCCCTTGAAGAATGTTACTACCTCAGGCCATGACGTGCATATTCGATGAGTTGATTCATCAAAAAGTAGAATGATAGGCTGATGACCTCATTGTCAAAAGTATAGATCACAAAAATAATCTCGATGATCTAAGGATCGTCTTTGAAAGAATCAAAAATATGATCTCAAGATGAATATTTCAAGTGTGCCTTTAAAGTCTCCTCGAGAAGTTCCTTGGATATGTTGTTGTATAGAGGGAATTGATCCCAAGAAAATGAAAGTGATTGCTGAAATGCCTCCTCCAATGAGCCTTCATCAACTTCATTCTATGCGTGGACATTTTGTATTTATCAGCAGATTTATATCGAATCATTTAGGCAGATGTCAACCATTTGCAAGATTGATGAAGAAAGATACTCATTTCAAATGGGACAAAGAATGTCAAGAGGCTTTTGATAGTATTAAGACATATCTGTTGAATCCACCTATCTCAGGGAAGCCTCTCATCTTGTACACAGCAGCACTAGAAAAATCTCTAGGTGCATTGCTGGCACAACATAATGAAGAGGGAAAGGAGAACACTCTCTACTATATCTGCAGAAGATTAATAAAGCAAAAATATGATATTCTCCAATTGAGAAGCATTGATTTGCATTAATCTTTACTCTATAAAAGCTCCACCATTATATGCTATCTCATAAAATTACTCTCATCTCGAGGACCGATCCACTAAAATTCTTAATGACAAGACCAGCATTAGTAGGTCGCTTGACATGATGGGTTGTCCTTCTACTATAATTTGACATCACGTATATTCCCCAAAAAGTGGTGAAGGGACAAAATCTAGTAAATTTTCTTGCTGCACACCCTATCCCGACAGATTCATAGATAAATGATAATCTTCTTGATGAGCAGATCATCCATATATATGAAACAAAAAGTAAGAAATGTGGGAACTATATTTTGATGAAGCCTCATCCATCAAGTACACTCAACCCTCAAACCTCTCAAAGGCTCGAACTGACATTAGTCTCATCTTGGTCACTCTAGATGGTGGTATAATGAGGCACTCTTATAGATTAACTGATCCACGAACCAACAATGAAGTAGAGTATGAAGCATTGGTGCCAGGTCTAGAGGAAGTCATCTTTATGGGAGTCTAAAATCTACAAGTTTATGGAAATTCTCAGCTTATCATTAATCAAGTGTTGGGCCATTACAAAATCAACAAACTTGAATTAGCTCACTACCATAAATGAGTTCTCAAGCTTATGAAGCAAATACCAAATGTCATTATGACTCGAGTCTCTATAGCTAAGAATAGCAATGCTGACTACTTAAATAAGTTAGCTAAAGAAATGATGAGTGTGGATGATGATGACTACATACTGATTAGTGTTTGCACTCTTCAGGTCCTAGAACTAAGAAGTTTAAAATCTCTGCTAGAAGAGGAGTCATCAAACACAAATCAGTAGGACACAGCTCCTGTTGCTCCTCATACTCCCTTACAAATTACTTCTCAAAGTCTCTAAGATAAGCCTCAGGCTATTCAAAAGGAAAGACCTCAATTTGAGAAACTCTAAAGCCACAAAATGAAATCCTAATAGTAGAAGAGAAGAAAGATTAGAGACAACCCTTTGTTGACTATTTTACGAAAAGTAAACTACCAAGCAATAAGTCGATGGTTGCACAACTTGAGAAAAGACTTCAACTATATGTGTATATTGATAATACCTTATATCATAGATCCTTCGAGCAAATGTAGCTATGATGCTTGTGAATAGAAGAAGACAACAAACTAATTGATGAAATCCATGAAGGAATCTATGGTGCACACCAATCAGGTCATAAAATAGCTTTCAAAATCAAAAGAATGGGATACTACTGGCCAACTATGGTAAATGATTATATTGATCATGCCAAGAGATGCCATGAATGCCAGGTCCACAACAACATCATTCATCAACCTCCAAATTTCTTTTGATATCATAGATTGTTTGAGTGCTGGGGAATAAATGTAATAGGACTAATTGATCCACCATCATCAGTTGGTCACTGCTTCATCTTACCAGTCACTGATTATTTCCCTAAGTGGGCTGAAGCCACCCCATTCAAAGAAGTCACAGCCGAGCATGTGACCAATTTCTTTACCCACAACATTGTCTAAAAATTTGGTGTGCCATGTCGAATTATCTCAGATAATGGTCCAGCCTTTAAAAGTGCTAAAATCTATAGATTTGCTGATCGGCAGAAGATTGATTGGCGATGCTCATCGATTTGTAATTGGAGAGCAAATGGCTTGGCTGAGGCTTTCAATAAAACACTAGTCAAGTTACTTAGAAAAATCCTCACAAGGAATAAAAGGGAGTGGCATACCAAGCTTGTGGAAGCGTTATGGGCTTACCGCACCACTTACAAGACTCTCATAAAATCCACTCCCTATACACTAGTGTTTGGCGTTGAAGTAGTACTACCAATTGAAGTTGAACTACTACTTTCATTCAACACAATCTCACTCAAGATGGAAATGACCATCTATAGATGGAAGAGCTTGATGAACTTGATGAAGTTAAGCTCCAAACTCAGCAAACTCTAGAAGGTTATCGAGCGAGGATGTCCAATGCATTCGATCATACGGTACGTCCTCAAACCTTTCAAGAAGGAGAATTGGTCCTGTTGTTGAGAAAATCATTTATTCCTCAACATCATTACATGTGTAAGTTTTACTTGGAAACTCTCTTGTAACACAAGAATGCATTTCCAAAATAAAGGAAACATCCCCTATCAGATAAGGGGCATTTTTTTAATTTTATAGCAAAATGTTAGGCTTTCCCCTGTAAGACAGGGGGCTTCCTTTTATATTTGAGTTAACATCACGCCTAAGGTGGATATTCTCATATACATGTTTAAATTATGTATTCAAATTCACAAGTTTCAATGCCTTACTAACAAAAAAGGGAAATTTTCAAGTTTACAAATTTTAACAAATCAAGTTGGAGATACATCTTCCATCCATACATCAAATTTAGAGCTCGAGTTTATGCATAAGGTCAGACTAAACATGCTCAAATATAGTCGAGTCGTTGATAGATTTGCTTACTCTATATGCCACAAAGGTCATAATAAGGGATCCTCCTACTTCATTAGTTCAAAGACGAGCATCCACATCTCCAAATCCCTCCAACTTGGTGAGTTCTAGTGGCCCAGATTGTGAAATCATCCATAATGGTCGTAAGGTCATTTTCCAAAATTCAATAAAAAAATCCTCACTCAAGAAAGCATTAAGCCAAGTTTAGTATCAATAAAAAAAATATGAAATCTCAACTCCTTTAACAAGTCTGTTAAGCAAAAAGCAAAAAACTGAAGAAAATTCTTTTTCAACAAGTCCAACCAAGCAAAAAGCAAGGGACCAAAGAAGTCATCTCAATGTTCGTACAAAGCCAAAGACTGAACTAAGGGAGTTACATATTCAACATATATGTTATGCACAAAGCATAGGACTGATGACTCTTCATCATTGAACCAACACAAGCTCTGAGGGCTAAGTCATCGGCAAGCATCCTTCTATAAGCCCATGAAAGCAAAAAAGCTAGGGAAGAACGTAATTTTGTATCACCTGACAAGTCTTCAAGATAATTTTGAGATTTTCCTCCATCAAATCCGTCAAGGCATGAAGCCAGGATAGAAGAAAATACAAGATATGAATCATCGAGGTGAAGTCTTCAACAAGTCCATCAAAGCACAAAGCATAGGACCGAAGATGTTCTCTATCTCAACAAGAGTCATCAACTCAAGTCCACTAAGGCATAAAGCCTAGACAAGAGAAAAATACAAATTCCAAATTTTAAGATTTAATCTTTAACATGTCCGTCAAAGCACAAAACATAGGACCGAAGATGTTCTCATCTCAACAACAAATCAATCAACTCCATCTAGTCCACTAAGATACAAAACCACGACAGGAGGAAAATATAAATTTCAAATTTTGAGATTTAAATCTTCAACAAGTCCATCAAAGCGGCACATGACGAGAAAACATTCTCATCTCACAATAAGTCATCAACTCCATTAAGTCTACACCAAGGCATGAAGCTTGGATAGAAGGAAAATATAAATTTCAAACCCCTAGTGGAAGTTATCAACAAGTCCATCAGAACACAAAACATAGGACTGAAGGCACTGCATATTCTCTCGACAAGTCGACAATGACAAGACAAATCATCTCCTTCATCTAGCCCATCAAGCACAAGACATTGGACTAATGACAACAACTACCTGTTCAATGAGCTATTGCAGCTGAACCGATGAAATTCAAATGCTTTTCCAACTGAGAGTTATATTCACTTCCATCAAAGGGCATCGATTAGGTATTGTTAAAAGTTGTCAAAATTACAACTTCAGCATGACATCAAGTAAATCTCTTAGAGATCCACAAGGTCAATTTATTAGCGACAAACACGGTCCGCTATACTCATGCACCATGTTAGTTGGGGGGAATTTGTTGACCTCCACATATGGTTCACAAGTCAAATGAATCATGAAAGTTTAAATAAATAATTAATGAGAGCAACATTGCATGAATCAAGTTTAAAATGCCCTAATCGCAATTACATTCGATCAAAATCATCTCGATTTAAAAATTCAGCTTCGTAATTGCACTTAGAATATCAAAATTAACTATATAAAAAGTATTAGATTAATTAATAACCAATTAAATAATTAAAATTAAAATTTAATGAAATTATTGGTATATCGAGATCAGGAAGCCCCAACAATATCCGAACGACCTCCGTTCATAAAATTGATTGCGTTGTTGTTACTAAAACTTCGAAATCTATCAAACGATAACTTTTGTGATTGATTCTACAAAGTCTACACAAACATCAAGTGATTTGAATGTGATGTTGCACAATTTAAGACAAATTTCACCTCGACCGTCATTGACGTGGTCTAAATGACCTCTGATCGTGAAATGAAAATCGTGCGTTGTGTCTGGCACAATGAAAATATCTAAAATTGATAACCATATTGATATGGTTCATCGCAAGAAATAATTTCATAATATTCATGATGAAATTATTAATAATCAATTATTATATTATTAATTAATAATTAAGCAACTAATAGCTCCTTAAACTCTCCAATCATGCTTGCCGCCAAATCCATGCCATTGGATGCCATTTGGGGAGCCAATTGGAACGCTCGACTTACCCTAAATGCCAAGCGACGACTTCCCCTACTCATGCAACATTCCTCTCTCAGGTGGCTTTCCTCTCCTATTATGTCCCTCTTGAGTGGCTGAATGAATGGGCGACACCCTTGCTCATTCCATCCTTCTATCCTAGTTAGCCGGCCGAACTCTCCTCTCCAGTCGAACTCCCTTCTACTGAAGCCAAATGAGGCTCCTTCTCCCACATTCCCTCGAGGCAAGCTGGGAAACCAAAAGTCATTTCTCTCTTCCATTCGGCCTCCTCCATTAGTCTTGAGTTCCCCTCTTCCCATCCACCCCATACAGCCAAGCACCACACATGATTTCCCTCTCCTACTTTGGTCATCTTCGAAAAAACCTAGCCCAACCTTGAAACCCAAGTCACTGGAAGCCATCCTTCTCCTTTCAAGCTCCAACCCAAAGTTGATCTCATGCTCAAACATTCAGTATCCAGAAAATACATCGCCATTCTAATTCTCACTCTTGCTTTAGCTCTACAATGTAGAGGGCTGAACATTTGGTCATCAGGCTCTCCATTTTCTCGTGGATTCTCCTGATATCTCTATTCATCACATAGAGATTTCTCTTCCCTCCATATGATTCTTCAGCTCGATTTAACCCTAGCTATCTTTCCTCTTCTTCCACCGCCAGTGATCTCTTGTAAATGGTGGAAGTTGATCGTGTCCTATGCCAAAGTATTCTAATTATTGCTTTAACCAATTATCCTGAGCAACACAACTTCCAACATCTATGTACTCAATTTCAGTTGTGAGCAATAGAACTCTATTTCTTATAAGACCAAGATACAATAGATAATCCTAAAATTGACATGTGTTTGATGTTCTTTTCTATCTATTTTACAACTTACAAAGTAAGAATCAAAATAAGTAACCAAATCAAATGATAAATAATTTTAGAATACCACAAACATAACCTAGAAGTGCCTATCATATAATAAAATATATGCTTGATTATAGTTCGATGAGATTCCTTAGGAGTAGTGTGAAAATGAACACACAAATAAATAACAAATGTAATATCAGGCCTACTAGTAGCAATGTATAAAAGTACACTAATCATACTCTTATAAAGCTTTTGTTCAATAGGTTTACTTGATTCATCTAAGTCTAATTCAGTGGAAGGGCTCAAGCAACTTTTCCTAGATTTGAATCTTTTAATGTCAAACCTTTCAATCAAACCATTTATATACTTAGTCTAACAAATGAATGTGTCATGTTCTTATTGTCTCACTTGAAGACCTAAGAAAAGGTTGAGTTCTTCAATCTTACTCATTCCAAATTCTTTAGACCTCAAAGATGAAAACTCAAGACATAATAATTTAATTGTACTTCCAAATAAAATATCATCCATATATATTTACACAATAATTAAGTTATCACCTATATTTTTTAGAAATAAGGTCATATATACTCTATGCTTTATAAATCTATAGTTAATAAAGATACTACTTAAGCTATCATACTAAGCTCAAGAAGCCTATTTTAAATAATAGAAAGCTTTCTTCAATTTAAAAATAAGACCAAGAATTATAGGATCTCAAAACTTGGGGGTTGCTCTATAAAGATATCCTGGTCAATAAACCCATTCAAGATTGCACTTTTTACATCCATTTAAAAGAGTCCAAAATTTCTATAACAAGCATAACCAAGAAGCAACCTAATGGCCTCTGATCTTGCTACAGGTTAAAGGATTCCTCAATATATATACTCTAAACTTGTGTGAACCCTTGCAAGTAACCTAGCCTTATTTCTAAAAAAATATAGCTTGAGTCATCTAATTATTTTTAAAGACCCATTTAGTTCCAATAATATTTTGATCTTTGGGTATAAATACTAACTCCTAAATATCATTCCTAACAAATTAATTCAATTCCTCTTCCATAAATACAATCCAATAATAATCACTTTCAAGGCTTCATCAATAGACTTAGGTTCAATCGGATAAAAAATCAGTCCTTAAAATATTTTCTTAGTCTTAACACCTTAGGATGGATCTTCTATAATCAATTATTTATGATTTTTATTAAATCTCCACTCTTTAGGCTTAGAATCATCACCTTTTTCTTTTAATTAAAATTTTTAAAATATCCTATCTCATCATCAACTAAACCATCTCTAACAAAATCAACAAAATTTTCATCAAATATTACATGTATGCACTCTTCTACATCTTTCTTAATTACTCTATAAGATCTACCATACAAAGAATAACTCAGAAAGATTACATCGTCTGATTTGCTATCAAAATTGTTTCCATTATCCAAGATAAAACACTTGCAACCAAAAATATGAAAATGTCTAATCTTAGGTTTTTTTTTCAACGAATAACTCATAGGAGGGTCTTATTCAAGATAGGTCTCAAATAAACTCTATTGATCACATAATAATCTGTATTAACAACTTCAACTCAAAAGTAATTAGATAATCTATAGCCATCCAACATGGTTCTACTCAACTCAATCAAAATTCTTATTTTCCTTTCTATAACACTATACTACTAGAGAGTCCTAGAAGTAGAAAAAATATGCTTAATTCCACAATCATCACATAAATCCTTGAATAGAGTTTTTTTCAAATTCTCCTAATGATTTATTTGAATACTACTAATCAAATAGCATCAATCTCATCGAAAATATTTAGTAAATTTTCTAAAAATAACAAATGCTTTATTTTTATGCCTTAAGAACATAACCCAAGTGAATCTTGAAAAGTTATCAATAATAGCAAATCCATAAAATTTACCTCCTAAACTAGGCTAATAAGTCCAAGCAAATCCTTATGCAAATGTTCTAAAGGTCTAGATGTAAAAATAATATTTTTATTTTTAATAAAATGTTTTCACTATTTCTAATATATGCATGCATCACAAACATAACTAGAATAAAATTTAATTTTTGGCAAATCATTTACTAAATCAAGTTTTGTAATTTTATTTAAAAAATCCATGTTAATATGGCATAACCATTTATGCCACAACCAAACATCATCATGTGTACTTTTGAAAGAAAGCAAATTTAAACTAGCATCACAATAATTTTCAAATTCAAGTAATAAATATTTTTATGTCTATCTCCTACAAGCAAAATATTCATTTTTTATTTCTAATAACACAAAAAGAAGTGTGAAATTCAACATTTGGACTTTTGTCATATAGTGGTTAATTGAAATACCCACCTAACTAGGATTTGATGAAGCAAAGATTAGTACATAATTACTTGACTTATTTGATAGACTAATAATCTTTGGTAAACTATTTATGGAGAGACGTCATAGTAGATAGTGAAGAAGAAATACTCCATGGATCGTCTACTCACCAAAGTGAAAGAAATATGAAGTTATACTCGCCAAAGTAAAACAATAACATGAAATCACCGAATCCCTAGGATGGCCAGGCACCAAGCTCCAACCAAAGAGTTTTAACTCAATTTTTATACACCAAATAAGTATTATTCTCCATTAGGTAAGAATAGGTGTTTAAATAAAGTACTCAAAAGATGTGTCCCTTGAGGGAAAAAAAAACTATAAAAAAAAAATTAGAACCTATCATTTTCAGCAGCACTACATTCCAGTCTCGACTGATCTAACACCAAGGTGTTAGGTTCTCTGCCCAAGCACTAAATACAATGGAATGTAGTGTCAAGGCCCCAAAAAGGCAGTGCCTGGGTGCTAGGTTGATACCTATATAATTTAACACATGAACACATATATTTTTAACCATAACTCTTATACAACATCTAAACATAATCAAATGCATCTATTACATAATACAGATGAGAGATAAATACCACAACACATAAAGTCTAATAAAAATCTTTTTAAGTTCAAGCTTTGGTTTGGAACCTTGTGTTGACCTAACTTTTGGAGTGAGCTCTCAACCTCCTCTTCTTAGACTTAGGACTCTTCTAGAAACTAAGAGCTCCTTAGTCTTAAGACACTTCTAGTGTTAGGTGAACACTTAACTTAAGCTTAGAGACTTAGAAGGGTTAATCATAGGATTAGGCCATGCCTTAGGACTTAAGGGAAATCACCTATCTTATAGCCTGAACCCAATCCATATGCACCTTCTCAAATCAAACCCAAATTCAAATCTAAAACAAAACCTCAAATTCAAATTAAAATTCCAAATCTAATTTCAAATCTAACTCTAATTGATTGAAACCCAAAATCATACTCAATCCCCAAAATCCTTCTTAAGCCATTTGAGTTGGTGCCATGAACTGGCCAAATATTATTAATTCATCCCAAATTTGATTTATTTCTTTATAAATCAATCACATCTTTCAATTATCTTCATAAATCTAAACAAAATCTACACTCAAATCATCAAAACTAAATTAAACTAAATCAAATCCCTTTTAATTATGACCTACCTTCATGAGCTTAGCCAAATCTTCCTCCAAATCATTCCAAATTCAATTGATTTTTCATGAATCATTTATATGTTAGTTTATATTCACAAATACGAATGAAATATAAATTCAAATAGCCAAAAGTAAATCCAAATCAAATCAAAACCCAAATTTAAGCCCTTTGAGCCAATTATTTGGACTTGGACAAATGACATCCAATTCAAGCCAAAATCAATGGATTTTTTCTTGAATCAATCATTCCTTCAATTATCTATCCAAATATAAATGGAACCTACAATCATCAAACCAAATCCAAGTCAAGCCCAACTTAGCCCTTTTGACTTGAAAACTTTCAAATGAACCAAAGTCCATTGGACTCCAAATTGATTAAAGTTGAATTTATATTTCAATCCTAGGCTCATATATAAGTTCAACTAAACTTAAATCAAATTAAAACCAAGCTAATTGACCCACTTAGGCTCACTTGATCGAAAGTGACCTAAAGGACCCTCTTGAACCAAGTTCTGATCCAACCCAAATTGGATTTAACCAAGCCCATCCAAGCCTTATACCATGGTCATTGATCACCGTAGGATGACCAATTACCATGAATTGGGTCAAACCAAGTCAACCTGATCACCTGACCAAGTCAACCCTTTAGCCCAAATGAACCAAAACTAACCAAAACCCATCCTACATCAAATTAATTGAAATCAATGATTCAAATCAACGCAAAATCAATATTTGAACATGGCTTGACCACCTATTGAGCCAAAAGGACCAAATTGGTCATTTGACCCAAGTTGACCCAAATTGGCCTAAAGGACCAAATTGGGTCAAATAATAATATAACCTAAATTGATTGCAACCAATGGCTTGAATTCATTCCAAATTGATCATTGAACTTGACCAAAGCCATTATTGAACCCAATTTGATCAATTAAAATTGAGCCATTTAGCCCAAATTGACCTAAAGGGTCAATTTGGCCTAAATTCAAATTAAATCTAAATTAATTCAAACCAAAGACTACACTCATCTTCAATTAACCAACTGAACATGAATCAACCCATAACCCAAGCTAATTTAGCTAATTTTGGTCAAATTGGTCAACTTGACCCATTTGATCCATTTGATTCCAAATGAGCCAAAATCAATCCTAAGCCAAATTAAATCAAATTGATCATACCAAAGTACTTTGAATCATCATTTGAACCTAACCTAAGCCTTAGTTTGTCCAAATTTGACCAATTGGTCAACCTAACCCAACATGACCCAATGTGACACATGTGAGCCAAATTTAGCCAAATCCCTTGAAACCAAGTCATGGCCCATTGGGAACTAATCAAACTAACCCAAATCCACTTGGGATTAGCTTAAAATCAGCTCAAACCTAATTGAAACCAAACCCAATGTAATCCCTCTTAGAAATGATATCCCACATGTGATCTTACCCAAAGAGAGCAGTCCACTCCTCCCCATCCTTTGCATTCAACGAAGCTGATCTTACAACTGAAGGCGAAGACTTTGGAGCTAAATCCAAACTCTTCAATCAAGCCATCACTATCACAACCACCTCCTCATCACCCTTAATGGAAAAATTTGGTCATCCCCTTGAAAGGAGAGAAAGAGGCCTCATTCTAATAATTCTTGAGCTCACAAACATTCTAGGAGCTTCCCCAAGCAAGGAGCAACCTTCCCCCACTCGATTTGAGCAAAAAACATCAAATTAAAGCTTTTTCGATGAGGAGGTGGCAGTCATTGGTGAAGATGATGTTATAAAGGAAGGCAAGGGTTCAAACATATTCTAAAGTTTCCTCTCACACCCAGGAGCTCACTCAAATCTTCACTACTGCTGGAAACCATTCCCGGTGAGGTATTTTCATCAAACTTTAGCTGGCCTTAAGATCTTTCATTTGCTCAAATGTATGCATGATTTTAGGAAATTTCCTTGGATTTCACTTACATTTATAATTTTACATTACTGTAGTGCTAATCGGGGTGTTTTCTGGTGAGATTCACCAAAAAATTGTGCCCAAAATAGAGCTTGGTGCTCAGTTTCATCATTCAGACGGCCTGGTTCATCGGTCTCATGGGAAAAAAGATAGGAGCCATTTGATCTCCCCTTAAAAAGGTCGAACGGCTGTGATTTTATGTTAGATCTACCGCATTAGAGCCATCAGATCAAGCGTTGATCTTGACCATCCGATTTATGTCGAATGTCCGAAATACGCATGATCTTTTCCCACTCAAACATCACGTGGAACCATGATGCTTAATCAGCACATGCCACGTGGCACCATGTGTTCCAATCATGCGGCACTACATGGAACTGCGTGGTCTAGTTAGCACCACGTGATGCTAACTCGGTTAAGTAAGAAATTATGCCTTTTTATTTTAAAAATTATTTAAATTATCAAACTTTGAAATTTTATGAAAAAAATAAAATACATAACAAAAAATTACAAATAATGGCTCATTGGATTCATCTTTTGAGAGGAATCGAACAAACCAAAAATCTTGAGATTTCACCAAATGGTTTGATCTTAATTTGAGTTTTATTGAAAATCAAATTTCATCAATTAAACCAAAAATACAAATTTGACTGAGTTGAAATTTTCAAAGATTGAAATTGAAGTTAAAATGCACCCACCATAAAAATTTCAAGTCAAAAACATTTCTAGATTTGATGATATTGTATATTGAAGTTCAAATTAAATTAATGGACTTTATAAAAATCATGGAAAATCACTTAAATCAACTGAAATTTGGAAAAATTATAATAAATCATAGAAAAATCATAAAAATATAAATAAATACTCATTTTAATGGTATTTTATAGGAGGTTAATTTAAGAATATTCCCAATTGATTTTAAATAGTAATTAAGGCATAATTTAAGTTTCATTGAAAATTAACTAGCTTAATAACTCTCTAATTACTCAAGTAATTAATTCCAAAATTTTTGAGGTTAATTAATGGTATGATCCCTCCCTCCCATAATTTTCTTGGGATTTATTATTTGATTAATTATGGAAATTGATTATCTTAGCCTTAATTATTTCCTTAATTAGATGATTGATTAACATGCTAAATAATAAGAAAACTATTAATTAAACTTGTTAATTATTGTATAACAGTGAATGAGCATAGGGAATAAGATTGGGACCTATTTCCTTATCTTTTACGTAAAGTTTATTTCATCTGAAAGGAAATTAATTAATTTGGGATTAATGGTTTAATTCATTAATTAAAAATGGCTTAATTAATTAAATTAAAATCATAATCATTCTGGAACTCATCTAATTAAGTTTATTGGGTAGATCTTTAGGTGTTTAATAACCTAAAGTTATTTAAGAAAATTATGGCTAACTTACATGTGTGGGGAAGCCATAAGAGTACTTAATCAAGTTCTTTAATCTAATTAACCACTAATTGTGAGCCAATTGCATTAGGCCTTTTATTTCCTTGAGTCATTGCTGATTTAAATTTCAATTTGTGTGCATATCATGTTGGATCATAATTAATTTGTTAATTACTTTAAGATAACATAAGTAGTAATTAATGGACTTAACTCATATTAAACTTAATTAACTCATAAGATCAACTTAACTTCTTTTAATTGAACCTAAATTAATTATCCAATATGGAAATGGGTTAGAGCAGCAAATGATTGAATCTCCTTTCTTCTTTAAATCAAGTCAAACATCCAAAACTAATTTAATAATAAACTTTGGTTTATTTTAAATGATTGTATTTGATATGATTGTCCTTAAGAATTAGTTTGGTTGAATGAAGTCATGTGTTTTATGTTGCTTATTTCTTTCCAATCATATTAAATATTGTATGTCACTTGTAATCATGCATTCATCTTTTTCAAAAATAAATTAAATCAAATGAAATTTTCTTTATGTTGAGCTTGCATGTGTTAAACTTAATCTACAATATGTGTAGCTATTATCACTATTAAATCAAAAATTATTTTCAAAAGATTATAAATCAATTACAATATTTGGAGTGATATTAGTCATAAGTATATGTAAGCTTGTATGTGATCTAATTTAAACATATGATGTGGAGTTCTCTTTCTTTAATTCACATATAAATTTGCATATGTTTGAACATACATAAGTGTATAGTCTATTTAAAAAGACATAACACTTATTTGAATTCATCCTTACACATTTTTATATTAGAATTTGGATAGAACTTTAACTCATATGCATAAATAAATTAAATTAGAAAGATACAACTTTTGCATGATTTTTCATTATTGTAGTCATTTGTACATCCATGTGTATTTAACAATAGCGGGTATATCTAGTCTGGATATTTTGGGGATGCACAGCTTTAAGTAGCCCCAAGGAGGTCTTTAGGTCACTCCCCTGGTTAACAATGGTGAAGTACTTACTTAAAACTTTTATACACTTGAGTGTGCATTTAGCTAATGAGTGAAAATCCCATTTTCTACAAATACAGATATGCATCTTTCATTTAAAGGGTGTTAAAAGAAATATATTGCATGTATTAGTTATACTTAGGATTCAATCATATGCATGTTACATGTGATGGAAAGGACTAATGTGATGTATGTCATGTGTTAGTAGTTCATTCAAATTATATTTAAAATGCATTTCATATTGAATGGAATCATTTAAAGTGAACCTAAACTTAGGATTAATTTAAATGTTTAATAAGCCATTAATTAAAGAGAACAAATTAAATGAACATGCTTTAGAAATTGTCTTAGGGTAGGGATGAAAGAGAGCAATTCTCTTTCCTCTCTTTATAACACTTAGTTGCTATGTGTATGGCATATTAAATAAAAGAAATTACTAAGTAAAATTCTCAAATCAATTAAACAACTTAAAATAAAATCAACCTTTTATGACTAAACATCCTTTCACATTTAAAACATTATAACCTTAATGTCTAGTCAGGACTTACCACACAAGCCTTAACACAAACATTAAAATTAAGTCAGAACTTTTAGTCTTGGGTTAGGATGGTGTATGTTTGGTGTATGTTTTATTTTGTGATGTAATATTTTAAACTAGATGTTAGGGTGTATGCTTCATAGACTGGATGTTAGGCTGTGATTAGCCTAATCTTATTTTATATAGGGGATTATGCTTAAAGGGGCCGCTTAAAAATAAATATAAATGCTCTCTTTGTAGGTTGCTTATGCCCCTAAGCATAATCCAAGTTAGGACAGGTGGGCTTGGCTAACCATGTGTAGAGTGCTAAGTCCAAATTATGATATAACTCCTTGGGTTATATGTGTGTTTAGCTAACACTTTTTTTGCAGTTGTAGTTAAATTTACTTTTCTTATTTTTAATATAATTTTGTACTAGGAATTAGGATTAGTGCTATAGGGGTTTAGGATGAGCATTTGCTAGAAGGCTTAGTTTTGGGGTGACATGTGATGCCTTGAAGCCCACCACATCAAAGGGAGCAACGATATGATGAAATGAAGGAGACATGAAGAATGAAGACTTGAAGACCCCCCATAGAATTTATTACTTGTAATTGTAATTATCATGCATATAGGCATCAAAATCCTAAAGCCTTTATCAAAATGAAGTGTCAAAATTAGAATAAAATTTCTAAAGATTTGCATTTGTAGATTAACTCATTACTCATACCACTCATGCTCAAGTGTCATAGGGAGTGGGTTTAAGGACTTTAGCCTCTTTCAAATTAAATAATAGTCCAACTATCTTGTACTTTCATAAGATCGGACAACATGATTTTGAATCATAGGAGGAGTTAGCTCGTAGCCATTCCAGGCAGTTGTAAGCCAAGAAGTCAGATAGTTTATTTATGTCCATCTCTAGCTTAGATTTAGGTCATGATTTAGCTTATGCTAAAGCTCCCTAGATTTAGGATATGAGGTTGCTGTTTCCTGTGAGCTACAAGCATAAATCCTCACCTCTTATGCATTTCCAAAATCTTGTGTTGATGGATTATAAGCCCTAGTAATCTAATAAAATTTCAACTAAAACAAATAATTTTCTTCAAATTCAAACACATAAAGCTCAACTATAGAATAGGTGGAATGCTCACTAAATTTTCTAGTATCATGAGAATTTCTAACTTATTCCTTTTGGCTTTAGAAAATAAGTCTTCTCCTTAAACAATCCCACTTGAGTTTCTAATATAACCAATTTATTGATAGTCTAGCCGTGAAATCTTTGGAGACCCTAATTATCTACTTTAATAAAGTGAATTCTTAAGTAAATCCCATTACTTAGGATGTAATTAACTATGGGGGCTTTCCTCCATGGGGACTTAATGGACTTAGCTTAAATAAACCTTGCTTTATTTTTTCATGTAAAGTAGGGTAAAAATCTCTGGTATATTCGAAGACCCATCATGCCTTAGGAGTCTTATTAGGTGATTAGGTCCATTGAAGGGTGGTGTCTCTATCTTTTGAGATAGTACATCATACCTCAATGTCATATCCAATCACTTCAATAAGTACACCCTTAGATCTGTGTGGTGTCCCCATATACATATTAAAAATAAAAACCACACCTTGCAATAAGTTCTTTCCTCCTTTAATGTGCTTCATCAGGATTACTTACCTTATACAGGCAGCTATAAAAAGGGCGCACCATGAAGAACCAAGGATTAGAGAAAATGATGGATCCCAAAAGTTGACCACTTGATAGGCTCGTCGAGCAAGAAAAGAATTGTCAAGGACTCCTAGCATGGCCGATGAGTATTACACTATGAGTGGAGAAGAAAATGGACAACAAAAGAAATAGTGTAACAAACTAATGCTTTCACCATGAATATCTAAAACTCCCAATCCCACAGCCACACACACACACACACACACACACACAAGCTCAAGGTCTCACATTTTGAGCCATACAAAGGTTAGGTAGATCTAGAAAACCACAGCGCTTACTTTAAATCAGTGACATTGCTACTAGATTTTGATGATATAATGAAGTGTCATCTCTTCTTTACTACTTTCAGGTGATTTGCACCTCCCAGAGGAGTCATTACCTTATTTTCTGAGTTCAAGATGATGTTTTCTACATAATTTGCAAGTGTTCAAAAACCATTGTATATTTCCCAAGCCCTTCCATAAATGAGGTAAGAACTTGACGAGTCTTGAGGAAGTTTCTCACATATTTCTAAAAAGAGATGTTGGAAATTAAAATTTTAGAATCCGCAATTGCCCAAGCTGCACTTGCTTAATGACTGAAAGAAGGACCCTTTAGATATGTTCTCAGATTCTAACAACCAAAGACACTCGCCAAATAATGGAGCTGGAAAAAAACTATGAAAATACGAAAATGTACAATGAAGTCATTCAACCAACACCATCGATCCGAGTAAAAGACTTGGCAAAAATATCTCTTCAAGAGCAACTGTCTAGTGGTGGGTATCGAGCTAGAGAGAAGATAAAAGAAGGCGACGAGGCACCACCATAGGGGTTTAGGAATCTTACAACTTGTTACCAAGTAGTTGGATACTCATAACCCGCATTGACAACTCCTCTAGTATTAATGGCGAGTTAGTAGAGGCCAATTAAAATAAAAATTTTTAAGAGACCACCACCAATGAATCTTAATATAGTTCATGATCAATCAAGGCACTATGCTTACCACCATGAGCACGGTCATGAGACTAAAAAGTGTAGACACCTATAAAGCCTAGTTAACAAATTGATTACCAACTATTAAGTTAAAAGTATTTTGACTAACATAAGAAGCTCGGTCAACATAATCATTAAGTTGGTATTCAACAAGCTAAGATTAAATAACTCTAAATTCACCCCAGGATTGCTTATGATTTCTTAGGAGTAGAAGAGAAATTAAAGGGATGATTACCCTCCGCATGACTTAAGGAAAAGGGAGTAAACAATTCATGGCTATGATTAACTTTATCATGTAGAGGCTTTGGCCACCTACAACACCATCTTTGGTTGATCTTTACTCAATACTTTTCAAGTAGTGTTATTAACTTTCCACATAACCATCAAATTTTGAACTTGATGTCAGATTACCATTAAACAAAATATTAATTAGTCTCGAGCCTACTACTTAAAGGCAGTTCACAGTTAAGAAAGATGAAGTATTATAGCTAGAGACCGCAAGAACTAGAATTGAAGTTCTCAAGCAGGTAGAAGAGATTCCCACAAAGAAGGATTCAGAGTGAGTTCTAAAGATCAACTCAAACTATAGTATAAGTCCAACACCTTGCTAAGGTCAGCAACTTAACTTTAAAATAAAAAGACTAACACTCTATATGGTTAGCAATTATAATGTAAGACCAACTCTTTTTAAGGTCAAGAATTAAACATAATAAAAGACCAACTCTTTAAGTGGTTGGCAACAATATTATAAAATTGACACACCATGAGCATCAACTAAAATGCAAAAATAAATTCACCATTAAGCACCTATGTGTTTTACCCGCTAAGTCAAAATAAAGAATTTATCTAGCTGATAGTAATTATAAGACTACTTAGAGAAATTTAATCAATATGTCTCTCAAGTCCCGAATAGAATGATAATAAGGAGTATAACACCAATGACATGAGTAAGTTCCTAATTCTAGCAGGAAGCGGCCTTCATTGTCGCTCAAGAGAAAGGAGAGAACATTTCAAAGCTGTACTTAACATAAAAAAATATTTTTCATTCATGAAGTAAAATATCATAAAAAATGAGTAAAAAGTACATATACACTTTAAACTCGCCAAAAAAAAGCAAAGGAAGTCAGCTTGCGCTACTCTTAGCATCATCATTAGAATCTGAAAGGGTGGGTACATTAGAAAAATCCAAGAACATAGCATCCACCTGACCATGCTTCACTAATTTAGCAATAACAAAGTCAGTGCCTATCTTGAATTTTTGCTTTAGAAAATCATGGTACTCATTAGAATCTAAAAATCTAGTGAACTTAGCTTCTTACTCCTAAAACTCCTCGATACGATGAGAGAGCTCTTCTTGTAACTTTCTGTTAGAGCTGGCCAGGCAAGTAAGCTCTAAACTTGCTTTATCATTCTCTTCCTCTTGCTAAGCCACCTCAGCCTAAAGGTCCTTGTGCTCAGTTTCTAGAGATAAAATATTTTTTTTCACAGTTGACAGCTAGGACTTTATAGTAAGCCTCCTTTCTATTAGCAAGAAATTTGTGGCAGATTTTCTAGGTTGCTTGCCATTGCTGGCGGTCATGATGGAATAGAAGTTTCCCATTAAGAATCTCCCAAGCTCGTCAAACTCCTTGGAGTAGATTACCTAAGCTCATAGACTTTATTGGTTAGCACAATTAATTTTAGAGTATAGTTTTCCTTTGCATACTCGTCCTCATCCTCCTCCTCTCCCTTAAGCTTGCTCTTTTGCTGACGACCCCAAGGAGCAAAGCTCGTAGATCTCTTCCTATACTTTTAAGGAGTTGTACTCAACTCAACCTCTTTAGTAGTTAGAGCTATACTCAGACACTCTTCTTCCTCCTCGGCAAACTCACCATCATCACCAAGCTCGGGCTCCCCAATTTCATGCTCGCCCTCCTTAAGGAACATAACCATGTCAGCATTAAGCTCAGGGGCGATAAAGTCTCCTCTACTACAGCCAAACATGCAAAAATAATTGATGAGATTGAATCATATGGATAACTATCAATTTGTGAGTAGAGAAAGAAATACTCACTACAAAGTAACTTTTTTGAAGTGGAGATAGAAAAAGATGTTTAAGGTTCGGCACTATAGCTATCCACCGCCACATTTTCTTGAGCATCAAGCTCACTAAGCTTGGTCTCCTTACTCACTAAGTAGAGAAGAGGGAGAGTTAATTTCAAACATTTGAGGAGCTAACAAAAAAGCTTTTGAGTGCTAGCACCGCACCTTTTCACCAAACTGTGAACCTTCAGCAAAATCGATGAGAATAGTCTCATCCTGATGGCATTTTACCATGAATACTTGCCTAAAGAGGCTCATCCTCCATGGAATTTCTTCGAACATGAGGAGGATAAAAGTCTTAATACTCACCAATGAGTTAGGAAGGAGATGAGTCAACACTAATATATCAAAATTGAGAACATCAACCCACTTGCAGGGCAGAGGTAGCCAAAACCCATTTCTAAAGTGATGGAGTGGGATGCACAACTTATTGACTTGAGTTATGTTGAATTGCTTATGCTTATTGGCTGCCCACTTAATGAAGTTGGGGTTGTCATAATAATAGCCATAAAAGGCAGAGGTTGCAGCAACTTGTTCTAGATCGAGAACCTCCTTAGCCTATGCTTGAAGAAATGATGAAATTACCTTCTTCAAGAGCCCAATTATAAGGAATATCAAAGTGAATGTAAGCAAGCTCTACTTAGTGAAAGGAGACCCACAAGCTTAAAAATGAAAAGTAATAAAGACTAAGAATGAATTTGATGCAAAAAGAAAGGACTAATAACACGGATGTCACATCGGACATTTAATGAAGAGAATGATTACTTGATCCTGCAAATCACATAAAATGTTTACTTGCATCATAGTGAAAATTCATGAAAACAAAAAGTGAGTAGAGAAAAGTAATATTTTATTATACAAACATAAAAATACAACATACTCGTTATAACCCAATACATCATTTTTTGAGAAATCCTATAATGAGGTCTAAGTGCCAATCATTAGCAAGTTCACTTTTCTTACACATATAATCATACAATAAGTTTGCACTAGAAAGGTGGAGGGAGACCCCTTGCAACTTGATCCAGCTATAAAGCAGGGTCAGCTTAGCCCGTCATGAAATTTTTTTGAAACTCCACCCAAGGGTGGAGCTAAAAACTTTATTTAGCAGAGGCACAAACCAATAATTTTTTTTAAAAAATTTCTTAATAGATTTTATCTAAATTTAGATCTTACATTGGTGGTTTTAAAAATAACTTTTATCAAAGATTTGATATAAAAAGATAAAATTTAAGTTCATAAAAAACATATACTTAAGAACGACACCTATAATTTCTCATTCAAGCCTTCATCATAGAATCTCTAATAAGATTGTGCAAGTGATTCTTTATAATCTTTATAATAAAAGAAATGTATGTTTAATTTTTATTGTGATAATTACGTATATTAAAGCATAAATATCATTTTTTTTTCTAGTCTTCACTATTTTTTGTGCACTCTTCAATCACTTTTAACTTTAAATAATCAATAATTGATCTTATGTCAATGATAAAATTATCAAGTTGACTGTCCAATATAATGAAATTTTTTTATTTGGAAAATTATAATCTAACCAATATTTAAATTCATCAAATTATTCTAGATTAAATCTATATAATTTATTTGTAATGGTAGTAACAGTTATTATTTTATTATTATTATTTTCAAAGTTTCTCTCAATGGAATTAGCTCAACTATTTGTTTGTAGCTGGGAATTGGAAAAAAAATGTAATTACTCTTAAACAACATGCTCAACACTGCATAATTAATTAAAACAAATGATTAAAGCAAATAAATATTTTTTGACAACACTTTGAATTCATAAGTTACATGAATACATCTAGTAGCAAAATTAGTTAATTATTAATTTATTAAAATTATAAATTTTTTTGCTTAAGTAGTAGAGCGCATTCTCAAATTCTTAAACAATTTTAAGAAATCGTTAATAAAAACTTATTGGTTCGCTATAATTTAGTAATTTACTTTGCTGCACTTTTTTATTTAAGTGTTTATGCTTATAATTCTTCACTAATCTCGTATCATGGTAGACCTAATTGCAAACTTTAGGGATAAAACACTTCTTTTTTATGATATTTCTTAAATAATAATTTTTTAAGTATAAATAGAGCATAAAGTAGATTATATACTTAAAATTTCATGTAGAAATGGTTTAAAATAAATTTAAAATGGTGCAATTTAAATTGATATCATAAGGAAAAAGTATTGCTCTTTTAATTGAATTCCTCTAGTAATGCTCTGATATTAATAAAGTTTTATTAGTACTTTTGTCACTTATTTACATTATTTAATGAAATTTGGAGTGGACCGAGCAAGATTATGGCAGTTGATGATGTGAATTGTGAGACTGTTGTAAGCGGCTGTGGGACGAGAGGCTCTAGCAGACTTCGAAAAATGAACGGTAAGATGAGCCATCACAAGTCGAGCAAGAGACTATTGGACATTAAGCCCATTGGATTGCAAGTAGTTCCACCACTATTGCTTAACCATTAACTCCACCTCCATAGACTACCTTGTTAAAAGGCTATGACACTCAAGAGGAGAGGTAAATTGAATATTTTAAAACAATTTCAAATTAAAACTTAGTTTTTAAATTTTGTAACAAAGTTAATTGTAAATTATGATATTAAAATAGAGCACAATAATAAATCAAAATAAATTTAGAAATGTAAGAAGACAAGAGGCATAAAAATTTTCATGTGGTTTGACCAAACCTAAAAATTGGCCTACATCCACACCTAGTCATCCTGACTAGGAATTCACTAAATAAAATAAGATTACAACTAATCTCTTGTACTTTTCTACTTTGGGCAAGTACAACTCCAAATGTACATTTCTACACCGGGAAAGGATAACTCCAACACCATAGTTTCTTACAACGGGCAAGTACAACCCCAAGTAAAAGAGAACAAAAGAAGAAAAGATACAATATACATATCTAACTCTCAATTTAAAATAATTTTGCAGTCAAGTCCCAACTAAAAAAATATTGAGATAAATAACAAAGAGAGTTCAAAGTGAATATATTTCTTGTTGAATTATCTTTCTATGAAGCACATGAAGTAAATAAATCTTTGAAAAATATTTGACTTCAAAAAAGGTAAAGATTTGAAAAATAAATGAAGTTGAAAAAACTATATGATATGGAATCACTTGAATTATTTAGACTTTAAAATATTTACATGAATATGTAATCCAAAGGACTTGTGAAATGAATACTTTCAAATAAATAAGCTAATGTGATTTCCTTAGTTGAGAAATTACTTTGAAAAAATAAAGCAAGAAATCCCTTTAAGAATCAATGTACTCTTATAAAACACCTTTATGATATGAAAGCTATAACACTTGCAAGACAAAATGATTTCAATCAAAAAATAAATTGTTTTCAAATCACTTGAGATGAGAATGAAAAATCTTAAGAAGAAAAACTTTAACAGTAATTCATAAAAGTTCTTTTCATCCAAATCAAACAATTGAAAAACAAAAAATCAAAAGCATTTAATGGATTGAAAACTCTTACTTAGATCTTTATATATGTAAGAAATAAGGGCAAGACTTGAGTTGATCTTTCCAAATCTTGAAGAAGCAAGAATTCAATGGGAATTGTTAACTTGTTAGCACTTTGAATCTACAAAATAATTTGCAAGGTTTTGGCCAAAGGATTCTAATGAGAAAGAAAAGAGATTTGGCACTTAATCTTCAAGAGACATTTCAGAAAAAAGAATTGCATGGGTTTGGTCTAGAGAGAGAAAGCAAGAGAACTAAAGGCCAAAGGAAAATCTCTTTAAATAGAATAGGGGGTCAGCTAAATTGTATTAGGAAATTATTTGATTTTATTTGAAGATCTCAATCATATAATCCAAAATTTTCAATTTGAAAATTTCAACCAAGTATGATTGGGATGAGAGAGATATGAGGAAGAATATTAATCATCAATCAAATAAAATTAAGAATAAATCAATGATTTTCGGCCAAATAACGATAAAGAGAGGGAAAATTGATTTGGTAAAAATTTGAACTTAAATAATTGAGCACATGATTTAATTTTTAAATCTAGTTGAATTGAAACTTTAATGATGTTAGCCATGCAAGGCAGGAGGGAATTATTTTGAATCCACTTAACATAAAAAAGTTATCCTTAATTAATTAAGGAATCAATTTAGGAAGTGATTCAAAAAAATTTTGAATTTAAAATATACTAAGAATCAATTAGCATGGGATTGCTAAAGCATTTAAAAAAATATTCATCCATGATTTAATGCAACAAATATGAGAGATCAATTAACTAATATAGATTTGAAACATTAAGGCATGTCATGAAATAAAAATAATAAAAGAAATCAAGAAAAATAAACATGGATTCTAGCCACAATGTTTTCAAGTATAGATTCAATCTCCATTTAATACAATTGATAATGAATAAATTATAGAAAATCAAATTAGAAGATATTTTAATTAATTTAAACAAATCAAGTTACTCCAAATAAAATACTAGAAGGCCTTATATTTTCATAAATAATTAAATTAAAAATAGAAAGTGTATAAATATATGGATCATTTGAATTTTAATTTAAAACTTAAAATAAATCAAATTAACTCAAATTAAATTAATTAAATCATGATAGGGTTAGCCATAATAATTCATAAAAGTATAAAAATCAATTTGGCAACTTCTCGCAAGAACAATTTATTTTAAATTTAAAACTCATTTGAATTTCAAAATTCAAATAAAATAAATTTTAAAATAAAAATAGTATATATTATGACAATAAATTCCAAAACTCAAATAACATTTATCATATCAAAAATCATAAAAAATTAGGCCAAAACAAAATTGGGATGACAATTATACTATGAGAGAGAAAAATAAAAGAATAGGAGCGACAAAAAATAATATGAATAATTTATGAATAATTTCATTCTAATGCATAAATAAATGGATAATTAATAAGATCAAATATGTAAATAACTAAATGAAGTATGAACTAAATCTAACACACTTTAAAACAAAATGGATAAGACTTAATTGCATGCAAGTACTTAAATTATCCAAAAAGAATAATTTAAAGAATAATTGAAAATATCATGTAAAAAATATGAAAATTTATGCAAAATTCAAAAATTATATGGAATTATTAAAATAATATTTTATATTATTAAGCTCTTAATTGTATTATTATTTCATAACATAAGAAGATTCTCAAACTGCCCCAATATAGCCGGTATGATTTTCCTGATCTAACTATGGAAGTTGAGTCTCATGAATTTCCTGAAATACATAAAATAAATAACTAGTAGCTTTAAGAATATATATTTATCATTAATAAAATTCGAAATTAAGAATGATGATCATAATGATTACTATGGATAATTTATCTTACAAAGAAATTATTAGTTTGTATTAGTCAAAGTTTGTAATCATTTCAAATCAAATTGTGAGATACATAATATGTATACTCAATATGCCTTCGCTGAAATAACTATAGAAGTTGAGTCTTGTGAATATCCTGAAATACTTAAAATAAATAACTATTAGCTTCAAGAATATATATTTATCATTAATAAAATTCTAAATTAAGAATGATGATCATAATGATTACTCTGGATAACTTATCTTACACAGAAATTATTGTTTGTATTAGACAAAGTTTGTTATCATCAAATCAAATTATGAGATACAATATGTATACTCAATATGCATTCACTATGATAGATTTAACAAGATTGCAACTCATCTATCTTCCATAGACAAGTTCAAAGCCTCCCTCAAAAGTTCAACCTCCCTTCATAGGTTGGCAAACTCGAAAGAGTCGCAAACACACGTGGTTCCTCAACGTCATCCCTATGTGGCTGGGAGGACTCACCTTTTATAGACTCGCCACTATCTTGATGAGTAGGAGAGGGAAAGCTCACCAACAATTATTTATGTTAAAGGAAGTGAATTTAATTTTCATGGTGGGTGCCTATTGCCCTATGAATGCAAGCCCTCTTCAGACCATGCCCACACCACCAAGTTAACCCATGACAAGAGTAATCACCGAATGGTGAAAGAAAATCATCAAAATTAGAAATAAAATATCAACAAGGGATTCACCAAAAGCCAAACCTTCAGAAATGAAAGCTATGACTAAAGAGAAATTCTTTTCTACTCGATCATGACTTTCCTTTCACGTAAGGTGAATTAGTTTCATAGAACTACCTGGGCTATCAAGAAATAAATGGAAGGGTCAGCGAGCACCTTTCATTTCCCTTGGTTGACTCCTACACATTGGTCACAGTCAGTTATGATCAATAAGAAGATTTTGTAAGTTCAATAAAGGAATTCACAAAGCTAAAGTGGGTCTCAATTTTCCAAACAATTTTATATAATCTCCCTTTCAGAGACGGTTCTCATCAATTAGTTCACCACAACTTTCTTGTGCTAGAAAATCTAAGGAACTTTATCTTCCTCCTCCTGAACACCCTCAGCTCACGCGGACGGTAGCATTACTAGTAGCTTTGCACCTCAGTGAGGCGGTACTGTCTCTCCCCAAATCCTACAACCTTTAAGACTGGAGCCATGCAAGGTTCGACAATGATGGGGGCTTGTATACTCGCTCTAAACATAGAGGCAATAGTGACTTTGTTAAACCTATTGGCCTTCTTTGCTTTCTCATAGATAGGCCAAGAGTGTAGTCAATATCACCATGAGGCTTCTTAATGTCTATGGCGGGTAACCAATACTTCTTGTAGATTCAAAAAAAAAAGACAATTAATTTAACTGAGTGACATTGTGTATCATGATATGTTCCAATGGAAAAATGAAAGGTATCTTTTATAGCCATTGAGAGATCAGACACCTTAAAGGAATGAATTCGGATAAAAGGTAATGTAACATTTCATAATTATGTAAATTTTTTTCTTTGAGATTCATTAAATGCTCATAGACTAATGTTACTTTATATTCTTCTATTTTTTTACAAGTCACATTTACAAGGAGTAGAAGAAGTAGAGAGCAAAATGCATGCCCAATAGAACAAATAAGCATGAGTGATTTTACTAGAAAGGCTATTAGAATAGCCAAACCAGAAATTATACTTGACAATAAACACTAGCTACAAACACGTGAGTTGAAGACTTAAAGAAATAACAAAAGAACCAACAATAGATTACTCCTCCCATTGCAAGTAAACAATTACGAAGGTCAGACAACCGTCATCACTTGAACCCGATAGTCTGGCCACAAATCAAGCAATTGGACCAGAATGATAGTATACTCGCTAGATTCATTACTTGCATATACTCACATTAAATCAGGTGAATCCATCTCTATGTCTAACTTACCATATATATTCTTATCATATGTATAGATCCCACTTCGGATATAAATGGGGGTTACCTTTATTCTTACATGGAATTTTTTGTTCTCTTGCTTTTCACAACTCTTATACTCTGGATTACTAAGAAATAAAATTCATTTTACTTTTGTGCTCTTTTGTCCTCTCAGCTTTACTTTAATTTATCTAACCCTATTTTATAGGTATCTAAGAAAGCTCTTCCTCACTCCATGAACTAATTTAAATCTAACAAATTCACAGTCTGTATTCCTCTATTCTTTTTGAAAGATGCCTTTATAAGAAGCAAAAAAAATGGGGAGCTAAATATATACCATATAATGTGCATGAACTCGAGGAGCCTTCATTAATCGCAAAGGATCAAGTGAGAAGCATTCAACAATGACTTAAACTTTGGAAATGTGTTATCCTTATTGTCTCAAGTTTAATGAAATAATTTTGTAACATGATTTTTATATTTTAATATATTTTGATAGATTTAAGGTCAAAACCATTTGAATACTTTAAAATACATTTCTTTTTTTAAAAAATGTTTTTTATAATCTTTTTTATTCAATTAGAGAATGTACTTCAAAATTTTAATTAAAATTTTATTTATAATTATTTAAATTCATTTAAATATTTAAATCAATAGGTTTATGTTTTAAATGTTAATCCTAAGAGCTCAATCATCTTAACGAAAATGCCGGTGATGATATGAATTGTTCATGTAATTAGAAGTTGGATTACCCATATTAACTTATTAGTACTTAATAAATTTGAAAAAATAATATTAGATTTTAGAAATGATCAATTAAAGTCAATAATTTTATATTACTTAATAGAGATACTTGAGCACTAATTGGCTAATAAAATGGTTGAAATAAACATTTTTAATTAGTGATACTTGGTGTAATTAAGCATATTAAATTTAATTTTAGGCTTTCCCAAATTGATGGACCTATGGTCCAATAAGCTCTAATTAAATCATTATGATTGCCAAAATTAATCCATAACTATATTATCGTAGTATTAATTATAATTAAGTAGAAGCTTATAAAAATAATTTTAATGATAATTGATTGAAAAACTAT